>JAFIDM010004315.1:67320656-67339281 GCA_023159025.1 Thereuonema tuberculata | reverse complement strand
ATATAGGGGATATTGCGAAATGAATATAATACATTCAAAAAACAGAGGCATTTGAGTTTATTTATTAAAGAACATTATCAGAGAAGCAAATGACACGAAAATGGAAGTTGTCTGAATATGTAAATGTGATGCAAAACGTTAATTTGCATATTTACCCACAACCCGTATAAAGAGGCTGGCACTGCTGGATTATGTCCACTTTCCTGGATCAACAACAAATGGCAGAATCGTTGAGTGTCACCTGAAAATGCCCCTGCAACGTGATTTACCAGAATCTGAAGCGTGGAGAGTCGCAGGGCGTCTTGAAGCTAGTCAGCTTCAAGACAGTGGCAGATGACATAGATGACAGTGGCAGCAGCGGTTGGAATCTCCCAAAGCGTGATTAGCAGACTCTGGAATTGCTTGAGAGAGACTGGCACAGTACGAAGAAGACCAGGGCAGGGCCGCCCACGTATCACCACAGCAAGAGATGATCGCTACTCGACGCTAGTAGCGTGAAAGAAATCGGCGAAGCAATGCGACTGAGCTACGGGGATAGTTTCTCGCTGCTACTGGACGATTTTTTTTCAGACCGTGGGAAATCGACTCCTTCACGGTGAACTCTATGCCCGGCGACTAATGGTATGCATTCCGTTAACTGCTGAACATCGCAGAACCCGCAGAAGATGGTGCATCTTCTTTGGACCCGTGAAGAATGGTTCACGGTTCTCTTCAGTGATAAGTCAAAGATTCAGCCTGCAGCCTGACAATCGTCGTGCCCTGATCTGGCATGAACATGGAACACGGGAGAATCCACGTTTCGTGCAAGAAAGACATTCCTATGGTGGAGATGGAATCATGATGTGGGCATTGCTGGTCGTACCGACCTCCATATTGTTAGAACTTCCTTAGCGGGAAGTTGCCCTGGTGCGCGAGTGGCCACGAATCCCACAGGAACTGCTGGACATTTTGATCCTCTCCATGCCTCATCGCTGTCAGTGTGTTGTAGCAGTCTCAGGTGACCATACACCCGACTGAATAGTCAATGTGCGACACATTTTTCACGTTTGACAGTGAATGTTAATCCCAGTCTATATGTCATATTCTGCTCAATCCCAATAAATGGATTCTGCACCTCTTTTGCGTATTCAGACAACTTCCATTTTCCTGTCATTTGCTTCTCTGATGATGTTCTTTAATGAATAAACTCAAATGCTCTTTATTTTGGGTGTATTATATTTATTTCGCAATATCCCTTAAATTTTGTGAGCAGTGTATTTTTGTGAATAAGCAAAGTCATTACCTTCGTTTGTAACTTTTAGTAAAATAATAGATGAAATAATAATCGAGAAAGCTACTTCAATTGTAAAATGTATTCAATTTAAATTTCTCTGAAAAATAAAAGAATTTTAAGGATAAAAAAAAAATTCAAAGATTTAAGAAGCTTCAAAGGAAGAAGGTGTGGGAGTCATCAGAAATTCCAAGGAATAGAACAGGAAGACTCAAGTCAAAAAGGACAGCAAAGGAATTAAAAGATGTTTGTTATTTCAATTCAATACAATGTACAATGTATTAGTAGACAATATGTAGTAGACAAATAGAATACAGTAGAGCCCCGATTATCCACGGAATTGGGTGGCAAGGGCTTCGCGGATAACCCGAAAAAAGACTAAAAATCAGGTGTAAACACGAAAAAAATGTTTCACCATTAAAAACTACGTTCTATTGTACAAAAAACATAATAGCTTTTAAAATATGTACAGTAAAGCAGAAACCTTTGCTCTACGTTTGCATCCACAAATTCCGAGAAGACCTACAGGATCGCGAAGCACAATAAGCCCGTCAGTAATTTTCGACCTTCGCACTGTAGGGCCTATTGTATTTTCCCTGCTGTTGGCTTCGATTAAAATTGTTTTTTTTGAGGTTCGTAATAAAAAATTTTTTCGCGGCATTCGCGGATAATCGGGGCTCTATTATATATCAATATTAACAGACTTATTGAAACAATAGGCAATGAATTTGGAAAGTAAATAATAATAATATAATCGAATGAAAAAAAAAAAGAACATTAATAAAGTTTCTGGTATTACGCCTTAAGCTTAGAAGGTGGATATCATGAGAGGTAAAGTTTTCTGCGAGCGCCTAATGGAAGTCTCAAGCTCACCCGCTTTAATTGGTTGATGTTTTAAGTTCTTCTGGAGAAGGAATAATTCGGCAATCATCGCCTGAGATCAACTCTGATTAGTTAATAGCGTCAATAAGCGTCCACTTGAGCCACTAGACCCACAACGAAGTTACAAGAGAGAGATAAGAGAAATACAATGTTGCACTTTGATATTAATTACTTCAATACATGTTGATTCAAATGATGAATCAAAACAATTTACTTAATTCAATTTTGATTTTTCTTATCTTCCATTTTCGGTAAGTTTTTAAAATGGCGGCATCATAAAGATATCTTTCTCATAAAAGTTAAATAAAAGATAAGATGGATGATCTTCGAAAAATAAACAAAAGAATGATGTCATCGTGGGTGAAGAACGAATAAATCAAGATGAACAAATGAATAGATTATTAGGAATAAATGAATAACTGATTTTCTTAATAGCGTATAATATTACAAAGCCATGTTTTTTTTTTGTTTGACCAACTTTTTTTTCCTACTTTCAATATCTGACCATTTCTTGTTTTAATTTTATTCATTAAATCATTTTAATATTTAACATTCTTTGATATGAGAAAGAAATTTTAAAAATGCGGAACACTGAGAGTTCACTGATCTGGTTTTTGAAATTGTGATACCAGGAATCCAAGATGGACCAGCAATGGTCTTCCTTGGATTCCCGGTATCACAATTTCAAAAAACAGATCAGTGGACTCTGTCTTGTGCGTTTTTAAAATTTCTTTCTCAATGTTATCGTTGCACTCACGTTAAATTTATGCTTTGTATTCTTTGATATGATTAATTGATTTTCCACGTTATTCATTTACAGATGAATAGAAAAAGATCCATTTCCAATTTGAATTTAATTTAATTTACTTTAATTTCATTTTTTTGTCTATCTTTTACTGATCGCCAGTTAACGAAACTTGGTATAAAATAAATCATTAAATTTTATCGACCAATCCGTGGATCTTTAAGGAATGATCTGCGGCTCCTGATATCTTAACTCTTGCGACTTTTTTTTATCTATTTTTGGTTGAAAGTAGTTTTGCAGCTCTTTAGATTTAATTGATATTTTAAACATCGTTATTAAAAAAAAAAAAAAAACAAAAAAAAACCAAAACCAAACAAACTCCATCACTATATACAAACAATATGAATAGAGCCGTCGCGTGGGCTGGGCGACCGGGGCGATCGCCTGGGCGCCGCGGCAACGGCAAAAATAAAAAAAATTGGAAATTCCGTTTTTTTTTTGGTTGTTAAATTGAAAATTCCTTTTTTTTTTGTTTCTTTTTTTGGTTGTAGATTTTTGGGATGGGGGGGGGGGCGCAAATATTACGTGTTTGAATCCTTACAGATAGGTGTAATGTCGGGTGGGTGCACGTGGGATTGAGTTTGAGGGGGGGGGGGCGCCTGACGAAATCTTGCCCCGGGCGCTAACAAACCATGCGACGGCCCTGAACATGAACCGCCATCTTGTCCTCTACTTTTGCTTAACCCCTTTAAGATAAACATGATCTATTTGTAGATGTAGCTCAAGAAAGCAAACAAACAAACAAACCGGTACTTATTAACCTCAGGGCAGGTTTAACTGCAGGGCAACTGCCTGAGGAGCCAAAATTTAGAGGCACTAAAATTTTAAAACGTCAAAACCAAGTGAATTAATAACGGAAAAAGAAAAAGAAAACAAATAGGAGTAATAAAAAAAAAAAAGATGAAACTATTAATTCAATGTCTCCTCCTGTAACTGAATAATACTACTTGCTAGGGGCGCAAAGAATGCTTTCATCAGCCCTGAGTAACACTACAAGGGATTATGGGCTTTTTTTTTTGTACCATCCTTTAAAATGCATCGAAGAAAAACAGAGGAGGGAAAAACAAAAGCATTTTTAAGTTTCTATCTACAATAAAGCAACTGTCAACTACGAAGCTCATAGGAAGCTCAAATTTCACAGTTAGATGTAATTTGATCCCTACTGATTTTGGTACATCTGGAGCCCACAGAAATAGAGCTGTAGGCTGAAAAATACACGAATCCCTTCAAAGAGATATTTTCGCATCAACACTAACTACTTAGTGAAACTAATTATCTAACTTTTATTATTTCTTTTGAGATCTGTCTTAGGTTTCGCCAACTAGACGTTGACACTCAGAATTGAGGAGACTGTAGATTCTTCTTCTAATTCCCATAGAGAAGTTCATTACTTGCTTTGTTTCGACTCCGTTGAGTTTTTGGTTTCCGCGAATGTCAGCATAGAAGGTCCTTCTTATTCGTTGGCTCAGAGCACATCTTAAGGCGTGGAAGCATTACAGGATATCCTTTCAAGAGGCTACTGTAAAGAAAGCGACGGAAATGTATGACCTACTCACAACCACACCTCCAGGATCTCCACTTCTTAATCAATATCGCCAACGCTTAGAATCTCAAAGCAATCGTAAAAGATTCAATTGTTGAATTGTTTTTTCTGTTGTAGTTTCGCGCCATTACGCCGCCGTTTTGAATGAAAGGATTTTTCTATTTGTCAGTGAATTGCAATTGTTTATTTTTTTCTCTTTTAGTATAAATTAAACACAGAATTTTACACAAATTCGTTGTTCGCCGATAGTCGTTAATCTGTCGTAAAGCGAGCCCTCCTTCTGTATAGAAATACTGTCATAAAAAGTATTTAGAATTTAAAAACTGATAACAAAATAATGAACAGAAATAAAGGTTAATATATGTATTTGCGAATATTTAATATTTCAATCGTATAAAAATATCAAACGACCACTTAATAAATTCATTTAAATAAGTTAAAATTTACATTAATTTCTTTGCATTAAGTAATATATTAAACAATAAAAGGGAAACTATGTAATTTTACATTTGAATGAGGAAGTTGGGAAAGAAATGAAATAGAAATGAGAATACATTGGGATATGTATTGTGCCCTTATGAGACTAGAGTTGGTTTACGACGCCTTACGACCGTCGTCCTAAGAACAGGCGAAGGCTAATGCATTATCCGATATACTACATGAAATGGGAGTTAATAAAACTTCGCAGCATTGATTCAAATGAAATTGAGCAATAACTCTCAAGTTTATTATCATTCCCGCCTCTTCTGACACGTTTCATTACAGAAACAGATATTCACAGCATCAGTTATAAGAGATTCAAGGATGATTCTATTTATCATTCGCACAACAATTACTCTTTGTATGATAGACATAAAAAGTCTATTCTAAGAATTACAAAATATACTTTTTAAGTTACTCTCTTAAGTTACGTAATAAAATAATAATTAAACATTCTTTATAACTACATATACGAAGTGATGTAACACAAACCAGAACATCAAAACATGTATCGAGTAATAACAGTGCTAAAATAAGACTGTCTGTTAAGCTGTATACTGGCGAAGTTATAGAAGTAATGAAATGCTACAATCGTATAGGCCTGTAGGGCGATTCAAAATTCCCTTTACAAACTTTAAAGGTAGTTCAAGAATACTAAAACAAACCGTATTCTTAGTGGAACGTATGTCCGCAAATGCCATCACAATATGCTAGAGGGCGCTGTTTGGCAGCACATTAGTTGGGCAGTGTGAGCCATTGTCATTTGACTTTGTACGTATAATGTATCGCTTCACTAATATTAAGAGAGCAGATATGCACCTAGCCTATGGGGCAGCGAACTAAAATGGATGAGCCACTGTAGGACCGTACCGTGAACGATTCCCCAACAGACCAAATGCCCAATCACCAAATGTTTACGCGTTTGCATCAGACGTATATTAGTATTGGTAGAAGGAACTTTGAGCACCTATTGTGAACCTGTAAGTACTCACCTTACTGTTATATTGTAAACATAGGGCTAATAAACGTATTGTCTACCTTACTTGCTGTCGTTTATTTCTGAAACCTAGTACTTTCTAGCAAATTCGGTTCCACATACGTTCCACTATGAATACGATTTGTTTTTGTATTCCTGACCTACCTATAAAGTTTGTACAGGGAATTTGAATCACTCTGTATATAGTTTTGATATATCTCGTGTAGTTTAGCCAGCATGTAGAGTTTTACGGCCAAGAGGACATTTTTTTTCCTCCGCTAAGATGACATTTTTATTAATTGCTTATATGTAAACATTGGATATAAACTTTATAATATCAAAATTAAAAAATTTTAAACAATAACTTTTATTTAGGGCTGATTTTGATTAAAGTAAGTAATTTTGTCTTTTAGGTTATTGTTAAATATGGTGGAAACTATCTACGACGCCATAATTGAAAGTATAAATAATGGAAAGTAGAAATTCGATACTTTCTCCGACTAATTAAAAGAATTTGGAGGATGATTCGTTGACCCAAATAGAAGGCAACAGTGTTTTGCACAACTGAAAGTGGAGCCACCACGTTTCGTTTTGGGAAAAAGAGAAACGTAACCTTTAACCCCGAGTGTAATTTGTTTGGCGAAGAAAAAACTACTTGAAGTGAATGGGGTCATTTAACAAAGCCAACCTTGTATTACATCCACCCACTACATTCCAATAAAACGGAACCCTTTAAAAAATAATAATAAAAATAATAAGCAATAAATACACACCATCCAATTACTCGATTTGTTTGGAATTGGCGGAGAGTCACGTGACAAAACAACTCCCACCTTGTAAAAACGGAAGTACGGATTTCTTGACTTTCTTTTGAAAAGATTAATTGACAATTAATTAGACTTTGTTATTTCAGCCTATTAAGAGTTAAAACGCTGTTTCAAAATGACTCAGGTTAATTTTTTACAGGATTTTCAAAATACTGCATAGGAAAGTTCCTGGAAATGCAGCTCTTATAACGATCTTATAAGAACAAATAACGATTTTTAGAAAGTGTGGTTCATCACTGGGTAACAATATCCACCAATACGGAAGGCAATTTTTATTCTAAGGGAATTTTCATGCAATAGTAATTGTAATTGCAATAGATCCAGTGGCGTTAGGAACTGGGCGTGGGCTGGAGATCCCGAGCAAAGTCGGGGATTTTTCTCTGGGCGTTTCTCCTCCCCGCGGGCCTATCCAGCATCGGACTCATCAAAACTTCGTCAATCCAAACTTCGTCCTGATTTCCGTGACTAATTAGGGATTACATTTCCTTGTTAGTAATGGTCTAGTTTCGATCGATATAAGAACTGGAAGCATTGACATACAGCGCTGTTATTGGATATTTTTCAGTTTTCAGTATAGATTGTAGTGGGCCTGGTAGCCGAGTGGTTAAAGGTGCTTGGCCACGGGTTGCAGGTGGTTGGTTCGATCCCCAGCCTCGGCGGAGGCCGGGGATTTTTCCACGTTCCATTCTCCTCCAAACGGGTCCTAGGGTATACCCTCTACTGGGTTTCTTTCTTATGCGGGCGGGCGTCGGGCTGACCCAATACCCCCTACATAAGAAAGCCCTGACACTAATTTCAAGGTCAGTCGTGACGTCATGAAAAGTCGTCCCACGCCTTATATAGGGGATGTTGGCTGATCACCCGATCTCAACTTAGTCCCGTTGGTCACAGAACGCCGGGAACATTACCTCCCGCGACCCCTCCCCACTCCCAAAGGCCACATAGGCCTGTAGTGGGACACTTTAACTTTACATAGATTGTACTCCTTATTTATTTATCAATTTATCATCACAAGAAAAAATTATAAAATTACTTTAAGTTTCAAATTAAATCAAATTACATGAAGTTACAATTAAGTTGTAGAAGTGGATCATTGAGAGAATAAAGAAAATAAGAAACAAAGAAAACTCGATATAAAAACAAGATAATTAATTTCTGTGCCAGCATTCTAACTGGTCATAAACGAATTAAATAGGCGCTTAATTTAAATCAAAGTTAAGCTCGAAACAGCTGTCTGGAATGGCAGAGGGTCAGAAAGAAAGAGTCGTTTCATTGTTTGTTCAACAATTTCTTTCTTTTTAAGAATATGCAAGGATTTCAAGTTCTGCAATTTCACATTGACGAGCCATGTTCATCTGCATGATTTTAATTATGCTTACAATGAAGTTATGGCAATTCAGCATTCACACAAAAAAAAATGATATAGTGAGAGCGAAATATCTCCAAAATGAGTGTATTTTTCCTAAACGTATGATTCCCAGTAATAAAGAGTTTTATTGATAATCTAAACAGATTAATGAGTGAATTAAAACTAACTAAAAGCTGTAAATGAGGGAATGATAGAATCACTTGTTCAATCAAAATGGCGCCGAAATAGTCTTGTGATCTCCAATATGGCGGAGGAATATTAGGAATTCAAGTGACGATCACATTTTGATCGATCGAAAAACACTTAGATCTTAATGGGAGCTATTTTGTAGAGAGTTAGAACCTGTCCGAGAAACTCATTAGGCCATAAAATAAGGAGATTCGAAATTACCTTGGGCTAAAAGGGTAATTAAATGTCAGATTTAAGCCTGAAGCCGATTGATAACGACAATAGTGAATGGATTGTGGCTTCATACTTATCTCTTTCAATTGTTTTAGTGTTACATTAAAAGACTCGCCGCTTATTTTTTGATTTATTTAATCGGTTGGGGTAAAAAGAATAGAGAGAAATACATTCACCTATTACCTTAGGAGACCTTTTTTTTCTTCATTCTTTTTCTTCTTATTTTGTTACAAATTAAAGATTTATTAATGATAAATAATTCATCTTAACAATTGTAAGATGAATTATTAAAAAAAAAATCATAAACATTAAATACCTATAAATCTTACAAAACAAATATACATGAAACAGAAGCCAAAACAAAATATATTACAAAAGAAATAGAAGAAATTATATTAGAGTAAAAAAGTTCAATATTTTTAATAAATGAGCATGTGCCTATTTTTTATTATTGCCAACTTTTTCTTTTAATTTACAGCGATAATTTATCTTGAGCATCACTCATTAACTTCTTGAAAAATTATTTAAAAAAAGCAAAAGAAAACAAACAAAAATCCTGTTTAATTTGGCGCCTGATTTCTTAATTCTTCGACGTAATGCCAATTGAGTTACATTCAATTTGTCGAGCAAAATTTTTCTTCAAAAAAACATAAACAAAAGCAGACATTGGCTCTTATCCAGAAAGATGCAAGTCAAGTGTCAAGAAGATCCGTGCAGTTGTTAAAAAACTATTAGCTGTAACTTACATATAAACATATAACACACTCGATATATACCTTAAAAAAACTTATATTTCCATTGCGAATGGAAAATGCAAAAGAACTCATAACTATTAAGGATCTCATCTAACGGATATCGTTGGGCTTTTTCTATGTCGTGGTCTGCGATAAATTGAAAATAGGAAAACTACAATCATGAAACTTTTGCCTAGTGTTACGAGATCAACTTGATTACACCTTACTTTTCAATTTGACCCCAGTTTTAATGAGATCATACTATTAATAGGCAAAAAACGGATGTATGTTTGTCATCAAAGTGGAGAGAGCAGGGAGAGTCGGAGAGAGAATATTTTAAAGTGTATTTTTAACTTTAATTTTGTTAGTGTATTTTTAATTTTAAAAATATTTAATATTTACTTTTAAAAATACTCTAACAAATGTTTTTTTGAAAAGAAAAAGTAGTTGATTAGTGTTGGTGCGTAATTCCTGCGCCCTTGTAAGGCATTGTGGGGCACTCTCTCATAGGCTCACTTTGGAGGAGCCTATTATTTTACGGGAGGAGGTTTAACTTCGGTGAAAAGTTCACGGGTTGCAACTAGTCTTATTGAAGAGAAAGCAAAACTTCGTTTTCCTTCTGAAGAGCAAACATTCAGGTAACTCCAGGATAGAACTCTTCGCGGATAAATCAACGGAAGGAAACGAATTAAAGACTCCAGAAAACTTGAAAATCGTTTATTTATTCTTGACAATTCCGGATTGTAATATTCGTTAGACTGGCAAATATGTACAAGATATTGTTTTTCTTAAAATTATTTGTAATTCTTTCCTGTTTAGGACTCATTGTTCAGCTTTACCAATTGACAATCAACTCGAAGGTTTGAAAAATCTATCGATTTCGCTCCCGCTCCCGGGAGTGGAACCCAACAAAAACAAACAATAATAAGAAAGTAATTAGTACAGCATCAAAACCTTGGGCAGCTGAATGCTAAGCACACCTTGAGCGAGAAAGAGATCCAAAGAGTCTTCTCCCGTTAACATCACAAATTAGAAACATACACGCACAAGAAAAGTCTTCTCCCGTCTTCACCAATTAAGAGTTGAAAGACAAAGAGCAAATCTGGCTGATTATTTAGGACAATATAACTGTCTCAGATTCCCTTTGACGATAGCTCAAGGCACGAACCGAAAATTGTGCATTTTCGAAATTTCCCTTTTTTTCAAGCATCTTTTTTTTTAGTTGAACCTGTATAAGAAGGGATTCGCGCATCAAAAAAATAGATTGGGAGTTACTGTTATAAACTGTTATTATGCAACGACACATAAAATTTATTAAAAATAAGATTCTTCAACTCAAATAAGAATAACAATCAATTCCTCGTGGGTTTTATACGATTAATTATTAACTCTCGCACAGATACGTTTTCTGTATTTCCAATATCTCCATTCAGGAGACATGCATCAACACACACCTATTGAAATAACAATTATTTTGACTTTTTTTTTTATGACATTGCTATTTAAAATTCCTTACGAATAAACTCCAATCATTGTCAACAGTTAAGCGGAGGGATATGACATCATTGTAGAATAATAGAACAGCGGAATGATATGGAAAGAATTCCTGTGAATTATGCAATAGGAATCTGCAATGTTGAATTAGACTTTGAGTTGATTTCCTTATTTGGCTAAAACCATATTTAACTTAAATGTCATTCGAGAATTCATCGTACAAAAACATTTCCAGTTTAAAACTGAAATAAATCAAACAGGCCAATTAATTTGATCAAAAAAGTGTTTTAAGATGTAATTAAAATGCTTCTCAGAGAACTTTTGACAGTTTTTCAGTTTGAAAGAAACAAAACCTACAAAGATGAAACTGCCTCTATTAGAATTAATAAATAGAAAATATTTCTGTCTTTTGTAGCTGATTTTCTTAGGAAAGTGACGCTCATCAAATCCTTCAGCAGATGGTCACATGTGTCTCCTCTCACTCCTAAATAACCTTTGAACCGCTGGAGGAATCTTCCGGAAACTTGACGAGCACATTTATGGAATAAAAACGAACTTAGTAAATTAGTAATTTCCCCCGTGTGTGGTCTTTGTCAAGAAATTAGCGCGAGAAGAAACGTCCAGAAAAACAAAAGGATTTGTAGGAATGTCTTAACAAAGGATCCTGATATACTCTTAGTAGCCTAATCCTACAAATGTCTGTCATATGAATGAAATGAATTCGATTCACACAAGGAACGAGTGCGGATTTAATTGTTTTGAGAAATGGAAACTAGACTTCGAGTTCTTTTAGTAACTTCCTGCTGATAATTGAATAAATAAATAAATAATTTGTTTCTGCTTATTATTACATTTTGCTGTAATATTTGATCGTTAGATGTGGAATAGTTACATCATTATCCCGTCATCTTCTACTTATTATGTTCTACTTATTGATTCAAAATATTATCCACTATAATAATTAACCAACAAGATTTAGAAATGTAAAAATTCTAAATACAACACTGTATTTCACTCTGTATCTGTAAGCAATAACATTTCTTTTTCTTTTTCTTTTATATTTATGAAAACGATTAAAACGACATTTCAATTGATTAAAACGACATTGGTCTATTTAATACAAACAGCACAAATTTTCCATATTGAAAAAATGAATAAAAATCTTTATTATTATTTAAATTATATAAATCGGATTAATTTTAAACGTATCAAAGCCACCTGCAATGGATTAGCCGAGAGGATTTACTATTCATTGTTTAAGACAGTGAGATATTATTAATAGAAATAGGAGAGAAATCCACTCCAATGCTTTTCTCTGGGAGATTTTTGTCACGAGAAGGAAAATACTTCAAATATAAAAAGTTACATCGTCCTTAGTCCTTGAATAAGCATACTACGTTTCAAGAGGATCCATTCACTGCTCAGAAGTTATTCGACGACACACACACAGACGCACAGATTTAATAAGCTTCACTATCCTATTTCTTAAAATAAAATAAAATAAAATAAAATAAACACTTACTTGGTTATTTTTATTTGCTTAATTTCATAATTTCACATCTTTGGCAACCTTTTGTTTCCTGAAATAGAATGAATTCTTTTTATTAATTCACTTTTTACTCAATATATTAGATAATTTTGATAAATTTATTTTGGGATGTTATTATATGGATGGACTATCAAAATAACTAACAACATTTGATTTTATCATTCGAAAAAGAAAGTACATTTATTTTGTTCGAATGAATAAATGAATAAATAAATAAATATTATTTAATTTTTATCTAATTTCTGGCAATTTTTTATATCAAAATAGACAATGATTATTTCAACGACCACAAAATATTTACTAAATAAACCATATCAAGAAGAACTTGTAAAGAAAATAAAAAAAAAAGTTAAAAAAGCAGTTCGTGTCTGCAACTGCTGACAGCCCCATCCTTATTAGTGCGCTAGATAAGATAACTATATACATAAACACAAACATTTTGTATAATTCAGTACTGTTCGTTTTCGAAAGACAGTCTCACCACTGGCGGACGATTTTACTCCGCAGAGGGGTGCTACGCTGAGATGTTCACTTTTCTAAAAATTCTTTTGGACATTTTTGCTTTTAAGAAAAAAATAACGGAGGAGTATTTTTGCAATAGTATTTATTCTTTCCATAATTCTTTCCCGAAAAGCGCAAATAGAACGCAGCTACTAGTAAACTAACACTGATAAAAAGTAAACATCCCCTCTTAAATTCCTCTTCACCATTATTTTAATGAAATCGAAAGAGACCTGACGCATGCGCAAAAGCGCCGAAGGTTCACGTAAATAAAAACGAACAGTATATAATCTTTTCATTAAATTAATGTCTCTAGATAATATTTTGTTCAATGTTTCTACTACAGAGCAGAAGAGACTTTAGTAGACCTTGAGCTGGTTTAGCGTGAAATACATTCCACTTAGTTTTATTCAGCAAATAGTCACTTGGTGGATTTAAGACCTCCTACCTCTTGAATGAACATAACACAAAGACTCTTACAACTTTTTACGTCTTTACGCGATATCAACACTTCTTCTCTTTAGTTTCCATCAGTCCTAATGTAAAGGACGAGGGCTCCTCTGTTTTGAAGACAATCAAGATAATTACGCTTACATCCTGCTTACTGATTTTTTCAAATCAGTGAAAATCAATGTATTTTGTGAATAGCATAAGAATACAACTGAGAACTTGATATCCTACCTGTGTGGTAAACGCCTGTGATTGTGTTCAGTTTCCTTGCTCTGAAGAAGCCAATGGTCACCTAAGAAACATTCGAAAGATAAACTGATGCTTGGGATCCTAAAGCCAAGGAATTTCTCAGGGTTTTCTAACAAACGGGGAAACAAAGGTATTCCTCTTGTTGTCATTAGCAAAACCTTTAATGTTCTGTGTTCCAATGCAGACCATTAAGCACTGGTCGATAATCGCTTGAGGACATTTCTCTCCATTTGCTTTTTCAACCAAGTGATTTGAATAGGTAGAGTAATAAACTACATAGTACAATAAGATGACTCAAGTCTCCTCCATCAAAGACGGAGACAAGGAGATTTAAGGCAATATATCTTATTCATCAATCTGTTTTGATGTTCCTTCCGAAGATGATAAATACATTTGTAAATTTTGTTTGTTTCATTTGTATTCTTGTTTTTTTTGTTTTTTTTTTAAGTTAAATAAAAAGTAACTTTAATGAAAAGAATTTTTTTTTCCTTCCCTGCAACGCCCCAACGTCATATTCCAAAATCCGAAATATTCTCTGCATTCCGGATTATGGATACTTAACTGCATTCATAAATTAAATCAATATCGAGCGAGGAAAGTTAGTTGTCTTTATTGGAATATTACATTCTAACAAAGTTCAATCTGTTTAGCTGTTAAACAAAAAGCACTAACACTTAATTAAAGAACAAGTTTCCAAGATAGTAAAATCAAATTAAGTAGGATGCACCCCCTCAAAATATTTTTAGAAGTCAGTGATTTGTTACATCCTAACACCATAAACATTTCACAATTCATTCAATCAGATTTTTTGTTTGTTAATTTCCGTTCGAAAACATTGATGACGTCACAACTCAAATAAACACAGGATCAGGAAATGAAATTAGTCGATTGAGTTTTTTTTAAACAACAACCGTTCCATTTTTTCACAATCATGTGATCCATTTCGCTGTTGATAATTATTACTTTTTTTTTTTTAATTTTTTTTTCTGACATTAATTATATTTATAGCAAATTATTCGTAGATATAAAACTTCGAACAATAACTATTGGATTTATACATTTTAATCTAAATAAAAATTAATTTCAATAGAATATAGAATAAATAAGATGGTTATAACACAGAAAAGAAAAATAATAAATAAATAAATAAATAAATAAATAAATAAATAAATAAATAAAAACATTTCCGTCATTTAAGGTCTTCTTTTCTTCATTTTATATGAGTCGTTGACAATTTATTATATCCTGAATACAAATTAGGGAAAAACCTAAAACTTTCAATAATAACTAAGAACGCCGTGCTGGCGTGGTCGTGCGGTCTCGGCGGCGGCCAGCCGTGGCGTCCAAGTGCGCCAGTTCCTGGGTTCGAATCCCGGCAAGGGCATGGCTGTTTCTTTCTCTTTCTGTGTTTCGTTCGTTTCTGCGGGTATAGCGTGAGCTGCCCCCTATGGCGTACCCTGGGCAACGTTTCGTCGGCTAAATACTCACATTTCTCGACCCTTGTTGAGGCCAATAGTTTAAGTACTAAGTGCCCGGGCGTTGGCGAAAAAAAAATAATAACTAAGAAAGATATTTTTAAATTGGATTCTGATTTATAATAATAATAATAATTTATGATAAGAAAAAATATTATCAGATTTTATAAAAACTTCAGTAAAAAAAACTTTATATTAACATTATATTAATTGCCGAAATTCTGCTCAGTTCTTCTCAAATATGAAAAATAAAATTTCCTAATTTTATTAAAATTATCAATTATAAATCAAAATGCAATTTAAAATATAAAGATTTAGCATTTATTTTACAAAATTTGATATTTTTAAAACAGACCAGTATTGAAAAATTAATAAAATACATTTTATTTTATATTATATTTAAAATATGATATACACACGACTCGAATACCGGAAACAGAAGTCCGGGAAAGGGGGGGATGGCGCCCCGTTTAAACTTATTGTTTACTGTAACAAAATATTAAAGAAAAAATTAAATCCGATCTATAGTATTTACTTTGTTTAATAATTCCCTTACATTTATCGATGGGTTTCGATTGGAGGCCAAACGCCCTAAATCGGGCAAATATTTATGAACTTATTTTTAAGTGTTTTTTTTCCTGGAAGCCTAAAATCAGCTCGAAATTCTCATGGTCTTATCTTGCTACGCTTCTGAGAAAACTGATGAATTATGGCTGTGAAGATACAGTAATCGTTCGAATAAATTAGTTCAATTTTTCAGTCGAGTTATTTTCGTACTCTCGTAGATTGTATCTTTTTTAGCGGCCCCTAAGTTACAGCTTGCCTGTAAAACATAGGGGACCGCTCTTGCTTTTATGCTTGCTGGATGTCACACACTGTAGTGGCCAAACGGTTAGAGATATTAGAATGAAACCTTCACCATTGTGTTCAGCATCAAAAAACAGGTTACCACGTCCAAAAAAGCAGACCTCTAGGACCACTCCCAGACCGGATGTGGGGTGGGGTGTCAAAAGTCGGTGCTTCTATACGTTTTTCTTTTATCATATCTCAGCAACCGTTTGTCTGGCAAAAACGTTACCATCACCAATACGTTCAGAAGGGTTGATATTGCGGGGACGTCTATCGCCGTTTTCCTGTTTATCGGAAGCGAACTCTTTTGATCCCTCAATTTTCGGTTTGCTGTAAGCGTCCATTAGGTTCATTGTAAACGCTGGTTAGGCTCACTCTATGTATGTTTATAAAATTGTGCATATTACGGGACCGCTTTGCTTTTGACACTGTCTAAAAGCATTAATTATCTTATTACCATATATAACAAACAATAGCTGAGTAGTTCCAACAATGGGATTTGTAGGGATTAAAAACCCATAAAAATGTTACTACGTGAAATATTTTTACCATTACAGTGGAACCCCGCTATTCGTACACAATCCGTTCCAGGAGGCAGTTCGAATGGCGATTTCTACGAATGGCGAATCATTTTTTCACATAAGATATAATGTAAATTGGATTAATCCGTTCCAGACCCACAGATGATTGCTTATATAAACCTTTGTAATAATATTTTAAGCCTAAAATACATAAAAACTATGAAAACAATAAATATATAGGCCTCTATTATTATTTCTTTCTTTTTCAGTATAGACGATATGGTTGATTTCGCCATGCCATACTGAGTTGCCTGGTCGGAGACACGAGTTCCACTTTCAAACTTCGCAACGATTTCTTTTTTTCAATTCAATTGTCGTTCTCACTGCTTTCCTTTTAGGCTTAGTTGATTCAGTAATCTTTTTTGAACCCATGGCTGCACTATTTTTAATAAAAATAACAAAAAATAACAATAAAATATCACAAAGTTTCACGAAGCTTGCGTGGATGATGCGTAGCGTACGGAAGCCAGCACGATACTGAACTGAAGCGACCGCGTGGCGCGGCCAGTAACAAGGTCATGCTGTCCGAATCGCGAGCAAGCGTACGAATGGCGAGTTCAATTTTACTTGAAAAAGTTGTACGAATAACGAGTTGTACGAATAGCGAGGCGGACGAATGGCGGGGTTCCACTGTATTTACAACAGGAAAAAAGAAGCTCATCCAATCCGTTTGTGTGTGTTCCCTCTCCTCCAGAGACACTGGATGAATATTTTAAGAACTAGGGATCATCTAACTTGATTTCAAATCTTTGCTAATTGGTTCCTGTCGAAAAAAAATCAGCGCGGGAAAAAAAAAAAAAAATTCCCTTAAAAATGCATTGGAATCTAAACAATGAATTTCTATCAATTTTTTGTTAGATCTTAATTTCTCATTGAATTATTATTAAATCTTATTAAATTTCGTATTAAACTAGACGGCTGCCCGTCGCTTCGTTCCAGAAGCCTCGTGTATGTAATGGAATTAAAAAAAATCAAATTACAACGAGTAAATTAAAAAATAAAAAAAACTTAAAACTAAACCTAAAAATAAATTAAATTACAAAAACCTGCAATATAATATTGAAATTCCTTTGTAACAGTCGGAAATTTGCGCAGTTGAGTTGACCAAACACCAATACTACTGTTGCCTGGTAACGCGCGTGCGAACTTCTCTTAGGCTAAGAACGCATTTGCGGATGTTTTTCCACGGACTCGTAAAAAACCACAAAATTGGCTTAGGGGATAGGGGGAAAAAGTGTTGCCTTGGGAAAGGTCACTCATCGCTGTGGTTTAGAATCACCCCCTCTTGTCCACGAAAAGATATACATTTCGCTGCATAGGGAGAGCGCAGAAGTTTAACCTCCGGCCAAAGAGGGTTGTTTTAATGAACTGTCTCCTGTGTCAAAACTTGAGATATTTCAAAGTTATCTTTTACAATTGAAAGTACTTACGGCTTTGATGTCATTATCAAATCCATTATTATTTTTTTAATTAAATAATTAATAGAAATTCTTTTATCATACATCAATATCATTTTATTTTGTTTTTTCAATCGAGATGAGACACACACACAAGAAAAATTGAAACTATATTTTAAGTTTTTTATATGTTTGCTTGAAACATCAAATATTTAACGAAATATTTTTACCAATAAACTTTTTGTAGACAGCTATCACAGGATATTGTAGATTTGGTCTATGTTTATTGGTCCTCTTAAAATGTGTCTGTGGAAAAAATAAGTTTGATAATGAAATTTGAAGTGGAAATTCGCATATCCGTCGTACTGTGATATATGGTGTATTTATATTGTTTATCGTCACCTAAATTCCATTCCATATTAATATTTACCTTATATGCCTTTTTTTTTTTTCACCGTAAACTCATTAAGATATCTACCAAACACGGGCGGCATTGTAAATACAGTACTTTATAGTTAATCGATTTAAATAAATTAAAATTATCAACTACAGAGAAAACACATCCAAATAAATACTTAAATCTCCCATTTTTATTTTTTATTATATTTAATTTTAATTTATCTGCTTCGATCTTTTTTTATTTATTTCGTACTCTGTTTTTACACCTTTGCATTTCTATTAAACAAAATGCGGTCAGTCATCCCCCCCACCTTTGTTCCCAATCAAGCTTTATTTCAAAAGAGTTTTAACTTGTGTTAAAATTAATTTAATAAAAGATAAAAACACACAAAT
>JAFIDM010004315.1:67296501-67311647 GCA_023159025.1 Thereuonema tuberculata | reverse complement strand
AATCACCACAAAACCCTCAAATAACATTCATTTGTAAGACAGAAAATAAAACAACTGATTAACTTACAAAGTGCAACACAAATTTTTAGGGGGAAAATCAAAGCAATAAATCACGCACTCTAAAAAACCATGGCTACGAAAATTTAAACACTGAGGCAAATGCAGCGATAACAGTGCACAACTGGAATTTCTATGCATTTCTATGAGATACCTTTTTAGCCATGGTGGATTTAAAAAATTCTTCCACCAATTCAGATCTCTTCCGTTTGGCACGTACTTTCCTGAATGACTGATCTGCAGTTTCCTGCTTCTCTGGAGAGGACGACTCTTCCGTTGGCTCTTCTTTAACGGCTCCATCAACAAAAACTCTTTCTTCAAAGTAGGGTCCAAAGAGATCGCCAAGACCCATGTAATGACTACCTTTATGACAAAGCTCGCACACCCACGTTTTGTCTTTGGTCACTGCATCGTACTTTGATGAAAGCGTGCTTGTAAATCCAATTTTGGCCATTTTTCTTTTGATCATGTTGACAGCAGCAATGTGGCTGCTGTGGCTGCCCTCGCGGCCGTGCATTTTCTTCTTCCGAAAACCTTTCGAATCGTGTTCTTCGTCCTTATTTGCACTGTTAATGACGGAGACACTTAGCGGTTTTTCTCTTGTGCCTTCGATATGAATGTAGGGCCCACGAAATTTCAGTTCTACCACTGAATCAGGTTTTTTCCTCTTCCCTACTAATTCCCCTTTCTCCACAATTTTTTTCCTTTTTCTAGAGTTTTCTGTATCCTCCTCCTTTGCACCACCTTTCTGACCCTTTTGACCTTTCTTACCCCTAGATTTCGAATCAGAACCAGCTGCTTTTGGTTTATTTTTGCTTCCCAAAGGCCTCCCTCGCTTTTTCCTGGGAGTCGATTCACTTTCCTGAGAACTCGATAAGTTGGAAGAGGCATTTAAGTTGTCTTCCTGACTGATGACAACAATTGGAATTGCATCAGTCATTCGATTCTTAAAGTCAGTGCCACTCAACTTATTTTCTAATTTGATGTCACTACTATCTTGTAATTTATCAAGTGTTTTAAGATTGAGTTTCAAACTAATTTTAGATAATGATGTAGATGGTTTTGGTGAAATAGGAGAAGAATGAACTTCACTAGTCGGGGATTTATAGCTGCAAGCAGTTTTTTCAGTCTTGATGATTTTGGAATTGGAGGCCCCAGGGGATCTATCTCTCCGGGGAGACTTTATTTTGCGAGGTGAGGTAACCATTTCCTTTTCTGTGCCGTCGGCTTCCACGTCTACGTAGATTGGCGATTTTGCTTGTCTACCGTTTGTAGTTCGACATTTAGATAAAATAAAGGAGTCCTTTCTGTTATTTTCAAAAACTAAGTCACATTTTGCACCTTCTAAACTGCTGTTGAGTGAATTTTCTCCACTTTCTGAACAAAGATTTTCTGATTCTACCTTTGTTGTACCAGAAAATGCTCTTCTTCCCCTTAACATCCGTGGTTTAGAGTCAAGATGATTCTCGCTTAAATTACCCTGTTCAAGTGACCCACTCCTTCTTCGAGTTGTAGGAGAGGTATCGTTTGTTGCTGAATCATCTTTATTCTTACGGGAGTAACCACCACTTTGCTTTCTGCCACCTCGAGGAACAGTAGTTTTCTGCATCTTTGCAGCATTTGTCTCTCTATCTTCACTGTTTTCCTCGACAGGTCCATTTGAAAGTGTTGGTTCTAATGGCAAACCTTGTTTACCATTAGAGGAATGAAGCAGCTTATTTTGTAATTGCTTCTCACCATTTTCATCATCTGCATTATCAGTATTATTATTATTAATGGAACTGCTGTTCAATGAAGAAGGTTTCCATTTTCCTTTGCCACTTTTACTTGGTGATAAAGGACATTTAGAATCATCTTCACTAACACTTGTCCTTTCCGAAGAAGTATTTTCTTCAGTTTCTGTATCTTTTTCACCATTACTAATATTTACACTATTTAACACTGTTTCTGTAGGTAAGTCACAAGTCCTTTGATCTTGTGGTTCCGTTTCCTTCGATGACCCACTGTCTTTAGGTGAAGAAGGACTGGAAATATTGGATGGAGCATTTTCTACATTGGATGTTTTATTGTTTTCTTTATTGTCACTTTGAGAATCACACGGGGAAATGTTTTGACCCTGGTTTTCACAAGTCACTGATTGAGTTTCTGTGGAAGAAGATGATAACTGCTGGGGCGATTCCCCATCAGCTGACGAGTTTTTATTCCATTTATAATTCTGAGAATAACATGATGATGGAGAGGATGATTCTGAATGGGGTTGGCCATCTTTTCCCACAAGCTGTTCTATGGAACTGAAACTTGGAGCAGGTTTCTGAATCTGCTGGTTTGATGATGTGTCACCAGCATTTGAAGGGAACATGTTTGCTGGCTGCTGACCTTCTAGCATCACCATTTTCTGGAGACTCTGAAGAGGATCAACGCCTCCACCACTAACAGTGGTGTTGTTGCTACCATTTCCACTACCATGACTGCTAGGACTTGCCATGGATCGACCCTGATTGACAGATGAAGGAGACATTGACTGATTGCACTGATAGTCATAGTTAGCCACTGGCTGCTGTTGATGAGCTGGAGGTGGAGGCCCATGAGGAGAGAATGGTGGGGGTGAGAATGGCTTGTGGGCAGGTGACCTGTTTGGAAGAGATGGTGAGGCCATACTAACGGATGGAGGACCCATTCCTATAGATCAATAGAAAAACATAGTAGATTAAAAATATTGAATAGATTGTGAAAAATAAAAGTGGCTCTTTAAAAACTAAGCAAAAAGAAAATGAAATAATTCAACAAATAGCACAGGCACCTATAGATATTATTTAAAAATAATTATTAATTAATTGATATTTATTATTATTATTATAACTACAGTAACTAAGTATTCTATATCCACAACCCCCCAAAAAATATTATATAAATAAAGAAAATGGATGGTTTCTCAAATTAAAATTTATTAAAATTAAATTTGCATTTTTGCAGCAAACCAAAAGTTTTAATAGCATTAAGTTTTTGCTTTTCCTTTGAAGTTCGGGTACAAAAGTATAGCTCTTTTATCTGAGTATTACAGGGAAGGGATAGGAAGTTTTAAAATATACAAAGTCACAACAGAAATAAGATATCTAAAATAATAAAAGTACCACAGATACAATTCCACCTCCTGTTGATAGAAAGTTTTACCACTGCTTTCAACAACTCACTGAACCACTTTTGAGTTGAGATTACTAATGACAACAATGATTGCCTCAGTTGGTAGATCAACTGCACAATAAAATTTTCTATCAGTTTATTTTTATTGTTTGTTTTTGTAGGTTTTTTTTTTTTAAAAAACTTAAAAAATATTGTAAGTAAAGAAAGTGGACGTATTTCATGTACAATCAAGCAATTTCTTTGATAAGAAATTCCGAAGTGCTTGTACATTCTGTAATTTGTGGCCAATGATTTTCCCTTACAATTATTCATTTATCACCAACAACAATATTCAATAACCAACACCTGCAGGTGACAAAGGATCGAATCTAAAATAAAAATTAAATTAATTTGTTTACTTAAAACTAAACATATAATAAATAATAATAAAAAAGATTAAAAGCATTATGTGTACAACTAAGACACCTGAATATTCACTAACATGTCTTTATACAGAATGCAGGAAGTTTTTCAACAATAAAAGAGTATTAGGAAATATAACAAAATATTGAAGGATTACTCAAGTAGTCATTGCACACTGGATCCTCATAAAAAAAGAAAAAACAAACATCAAAATTAAAAATACTTTTTGATGACTCAAATACTGCTTACTTTGCAGAACGAAGGAAATACAATTTGATAATAGACAGACTCTACCATCTTCTTTGTATTTTCTTGCTTTGCTATTGTAAATTTGGATGTTTCACTTCACGTAAAAGAGAGGTCTGAGGCACTTCATATCAAATCCATGGTAATTTAAGCGTCAATATTTAGAAAGCTCCCACAATGACTTGTGTTTTTGCAGAATACGTAAGAACCAAAATTACATTACATATTGATAAGATTTGGTAAACTAACAGTGTCCACAAATAAAAGAGTGCCTTGAGAAAGAAAAAGCTGTTAAAGAAAAAAAGTGTTGAATTTTGAAAGATAACTGAGAGACAGTTGCTAACTTGTGCTACCTTGTTATTCATCAGACAGTAATAATCAAAATAAAAATTGAAAGTTAGAAATTTTCAATGAAAGGTAGGAAAGAGAATAATCACATAACAATTACATAAAAAAAACCTGATAAATAAAAAATTAAATATACTGTTTTCGCCCATTTTTTTTTTTTTGCCTTACTCAAATCCTTTAATGTTAACAAAATCTCTTAAAGAAATTATAACACTTAAGAGAATCATTTCCTTTAAATAGTTTCTGGAAATTCTTATCTCTCATTGTCGAAATACTTAATACTGAATATAACATCTCTAATTTTCAGCATTTATTGTAAGAATCTGTCCTACAATTCTGATGTCAATTTCAATTACATAAATGCTCAGGATTAGCTGAGTCTGTGATAATCTGTTTCTTCTCCCGAATCTGGAAGCCATTTGGACTGATGCTCTACTATTAAGAGTAATATTTAGGGTGTCCCACGGGGGAAAGAGATATTACATACTGTTTCTAATATATTTTTTGTTCAAGTAACAATTCTGTTACTGTTTATAATAATAATAAAAAAAAATCGTTATCATCATCAATGCACTTTGTCACTTGTGATAATATGGTGGGGTTGCTTGTCTGAATGCATTTTAATTTTCCTTTATGTGGGCAAGAAAATCCTTTTTGCAAATGAACAGTTGAATAGTCTGTATATCTACTTTGTTCTATACTTTTTACTCTTCATCAACCCCAATAAAAAAAAAAATAGGATTAGGTCTGGGCGAGAAGAACAATATAACATAGTAAATTCAAAATACACTGTCCTGCCACTTCATTACGTACACCCCTGTCTTGCGCATGAATGTCTGGATCCATCGTGTCTCACAACAACTCTTCAAGCCGGTGGGGGCAGTGTCATGGTGAGGAGGAAGTTTTCCTGGCACACGTTGGGTCTCTTGATACCTCTGGAGCCCCGTCCGGATGCTAGAGCGTACCTAAACATCGTAGCTGACCAAGTGCAACTGTACATGTTAACAGTTTATTCTCATGCAGATGGCTACTTCCAGCAGGATAATGCGCCGGTGCACAAAGCCCGCATCACTATGGGATGGTTTGAGGAACATGAAGACGACTTTTCCTTACTGCAGTGGCCTGCTCAGTCCCCAGATCTCAGCCCGATTGAAAATTTGTGGGATGAGCTGGAACAGGCTGTTCGCTCCAGGCCTACACCTCCATCAAATCTTCAGGAACTGCATGACACACTCATGTCTGCATGGTACACAATGCCTCAACAACGTTTTCAGCATCTTGTGGAATCCATGCCTCGATGAATTCAAGCTGTTGTGAGGGCTAAAGGAGGCCCAACATGCTACTAGATAGATGTAACTAATAAAGTGGCCGGACAGTGTACTACATACATTCAGTATATATAGCTGTATCTAGTTAGTCAACATTGTGTATCAAAGGCTAATGTGCTTTAGGAACTGGGATAATGTAAATCTCAACTGAAACAGGAAACAGAAAATCTAAATCAGATATGCAAATTATTTCTAGTCATGTAGACACAAAATAGGTGACTGAGAAAATTCTAGCATAGAAAATTCTGGCATATATTTCATCATAAGTAATCTTTTCAAAACCCCTTAAAAAACACACCAAAGGTTGTAAATATTGATTTCATATTCCATTTTGTTTTTCATACTGGTATTGTGAATGAAAAAACTCTTTAATTTATTAAATACTTCACTTATTAGATTCATTAGGAAAGCTATTTTTGCTAGAAAATTAAAACAATCATAAATTGTTCACAAGAAAGCAGTTTTGGTGATAGGAATTATTTTTAAATCATCAACTTTATAATTTTTAAATATATGCCAAATATCAAAGATATCAAAAAACAATGTACAATTGTTGAATTTGGGCGGTAAAAGTAAATTTTTCAGCTAAGTATTCCTTACACATACGGAGGATTTTTAATGTCTTTCATTCCTTTGTTTTTGTTTTGTTAATTCACAGTGTTACCGTGTTAATTCACAGTAAATACTGTGCATTTGGCCATGTATTTTCTTATATCTCAGGGGTATCAATTTTTAAATATAGACAATAATGGCAATTTTTTTGGACAATTATTTTTCAAAGGTATGATTGATTTCCCCGACTTCTTAGTACATGTTGTCTCCATGTACTAATACATGCATTCTAAACATCATGATCATCGGTTATATGATTCCTGAGATCTTGTGCCTTTGTCCGCTTTCTTCTAGTTCTGACTATCCTTTTTTTATTTTGTTGTTGTTGCTGATTTTGCAAGTTTCCATTTTAAAGAGTTTAAATATTCTTAATCAAAGTTTGGTTAAATGTTCTGGGATAATTTAAAGTTAATTACACAGAAGCTCGGTTATAACGTGGTTGTTTATATATCGCGAATTCGGATATAACGCAATTTGGTCTTGGACCCCCGTCTATTTTCGAAAAGGTGTATAATAGTAAAATTGCAAAATTTACCATTTTTTTTCGCCTAAAATCAAATCAAAGGTGTAAATTAATATGCTTCTTTCCTTATTATTTACAGTAATTGAGACTCTATACCCACCCTATTGTCACGAAAATGCTTCAAATACAATATATTTTTTTTAAAAAATACCAGAATCGCGGACTTTTTCGTTTAACCAAAATGAATATCGAGATCATTTTTCTGCCAATGACAACCAGTAAAGAGGCCCATGTAATCTAATAGGCGATGAATACCTAGTTTCGATCCACCCGACTCGTCGTTTGTATAAGATGCCAAGATGGCGGCGCCAAATCGATTTTGGCTAATAAAACCCATCAAAGTGTTGAAAAGATAATGATTTATGTATTTATAAATATAAAATTCTCTCACATAGCTCTGAATGATGTAGGTAATCGCAAAATGACCATTTTAAATCGATTTGGAATCGTGTGGGCGATAATAAAGTGCAATATACGACATTTGATGTCGCGAACTAATAAAAGTTTGGCTATATCGCGATCTTCGATCTGAAAGATTGCATTATAACAGAGCTTCTGTGTATATGTGAGACACCTTGTAATTTATAACACTGTAGTCATTACTGCCATGAATCGCTTAGAAGTTGCTAAATCTTCAGAGATTATACCCAAAGACAGCAATGATATTTGTTTTGAAAAACAGGAGGGAAGAAGAAAAAAAAAATGCTTCGCAATGTCTTCTGATAAGAAAATATAATTGATATTGCTTTAATTTCCTTATTATTATATAAATGTGATAGTTGCGAATGCAAAAGGTGCAATTGTTGAGTTTATTGTGATTGTTGTAGAGCTGCATTATAAATGTGATTGTTGTGCATGCAAAAGACGAGATTGTTGTGCTCAATGATATTTTAATGAGATTTTAATGATACTTGTCCACAAGACAGACAAAATGGGGATATTAGTCTGCTGATCTTATCAGCAATGGAACTTTAAAAATTAATTTTGATAATTAAAATTAGCTGTTTCGTTAATAATTTATTTACTAAAGGCAAATAGCAAACTGGAGATGGATATAAGGCAGGGAAGATTAGAACTGGGAAGGAGAAAAGAAAATAGTAGAAGGAAGGTTAGGAAGTGGCGACAAAAGGGATGGTGATAAGAAGTGTTGAATCACTGATAAAACAACAAAATATGATAAGAGGAAGTGTCTGTTCTGAAAAGTCCAATAGTTAATTAGCAAATTCAGCCAAAGAAGGATGCCCCAAAACGATATATCCAGACGATAGCATAAGCCTTGAACAATATGTTGAAAAAAAAAATAGATTGAGGCAAGAGAACCGACAGCAGCCTTTACAATAACATCTAGGAAAGCAGAAAACGAAGAGGGTTGAGAACATTAGCTAGGTCAAGGGTCCTTTTTTTTTGTGCCATGGACCCCTTTAGCAGTTTGGTGAAGCTTATGGACACACACTCAGAATAACATTTTTAAATGCATAAAATAAAGTATATAGGATTACAAAGGAAATGGTCAAACAAGCAGAGTTCCTTCTTCACGGAAAACCCTTGGAATTATAGGATTGCAGCAGCCCATGGTAAAGGTTGTTTTTTCAACCCCACCCTTAAGACGAATGCCCTTTGCTTACTAGCAATGTCTTGCTTACCATCTTAGGACAGCCCTGGTGGTTATTGAAAATAAAGATGTATTCCCCTCCTCCCCATCCAAGTTCAGGGACCCCTGAAATCTATCCGAGGTTACGAACCCCTGAGCTAGACAGACTGCCAAAAGCACACAGGAGAAAAGCATGGAGACAAAGCAACTGGTTGAGGAAACTAGGAAAACAGGGTGAACGAACCAACAAAAACAGATGCCATACAATATATATTATTGAACTTACATGATTTCAACACACTAGATTGTGCATCAGGCAGTCAACAAGGGAACAGGTTGTGGGTGTAATGACAGGAAAACTTTTTTTGTTCCATTGACTAAGAACTGAAGAATGGAATTTCCAAAAGTGTGTACAATAAAAGGTTCTGCAATGCATTTACCTGAGGCTGGCAGGTATACATCATTGTTGAAGCTCATAAATGGGATAAAGATATTTAGTTATAAAGTGTAGTAAGGATGAGAAACGAACTTCACAAGGGAACAAAAAAAGCACGCAGAGAGCTCATCAGGAAGAAACAAACAGATAAGACAGATAAGAGACAAATCATCCTACACGTACAAGAAGCTCTATGGATGATGGGTCTAGGAAGCTGTCAAGTCCCGTAAGGTATTTATACAATATTAAATAAAAAAACTGATTACCTAGGACAGAATAGACAAATATGTTATATGAAGCTATTAAGACTTCAAACCTTATCATCCTCTGATCCAAAATAACTTCAAAAACTATTAAATATATCAAATACTTCAATAGTAGACACAAATCTTCACCAATATTTCGTTCTTTTAATCAAAGAACTTCTTCAAGGTTTACGTAAGAAGAAAACAAAAGAAAATAAAAACTAACAAATAAATTAAACATAAATAAATCTTCCACGATCTAAACAATAAAATCAAACAAAATATTCATGATCCAAACGTGAATAACAAAACAAAAATAAAACAAATAATCATACACGAACCAAATAACAATAACAACAAGAGATTCATGATTTAAACAAAAACATCTTCTATAAAATAATGAAGATATTCACTACAATCTATAATCCAAATGTCAATGGACTTACAACTGTTTCAGGAATCATAGGAGATACTGAACATCAAGTTTTTAGGGTTAATTTTATTTAATAGTAATTCACATTTGGATTTTCAACGAGAAAAGAACACTCTAAAAGTGTTTCCAGAGAGAAGGAAATATATCCTGACAGATGCAATTTAAGAGAGGTCTGAACTAATTTCCAATGAATATGCAAATTGGATTATAGACAACTGTAGAAAGTGGCAAAATAGAGCCTGATGTGACTATGATAAAAGACGAATAGATCCTAAAAAGACTTACAAATAAACCCTTCAAGATATTATTCCACAATACAGTAAAACCCCGCTAATCCGGCACGTTCGGGACTTCGGCAGTGCCGGATTACTGAGCGCCGTCTAAAAAGAACCGTTATTGCGAGGATAGCGGAAATACCGCTAAAATAGAGAGTCAAAAATGGCCTGATACCTATTAATAGCCCTTTTGACTCTCTATTTTAGCGGTATTTCCGCTAAAATAGAGAGTCAAAAGGGCTATTAATAGGTATCAGGCCATTTTTCCGTGTTCTATTGTGATTTCTCTGATTTCGGTAGTGATGGAAAATGTTAAAAACAAAATAACAAAATATATTTTTATGTAGTATTATATTTTAATACAGTACAGTATAGTTACTTTATTTCGTGCATTAAGTAATATAGTACAGTACTAAGACATTATATATTAAGTTAAACTCTGCCGAACGCACCCGGAAGGCTTATTCAGTGTAAAAAAAAACTCTTAGACCGATGCCGGATTAGCGGGGTTTTACTGTATATTGTTGTAAAAGGGATGTACTGGCACATCTCGATGCCAGTTATTATGAAATGATTAAGTCGTGTGAGGGATAGCAACGAATTTTGGTTTCTGATAAAACATCTTGCAATCTGTTTGCAAGAGCGGAAACTCTTAAAAATGGTGCTTCACAGGGCTAATGTTACTTTACAAAAGTAGTGATGCATCAGTTTTCTTAAAATTCAATGGTTACTGGAAGTGTGGCATTGTGCTTATGTACAAGAATAACCTCGACATGTTTTTCACATTAATTAATGCATTAGTAGGATATTCCATAGGCCCTTTTGGTTTGTCATTACCAAAAGAAGATTTTTAAGTTCGCAGCTGCTACAATTCCTCTATATATCCAGATGGAGTTGGTTTTCCTTTATGTGAAACCATTATGAGGAAATAATGCACTGCTTCAATAAGAAATGAACAAGGGAAAAAATTTCATAAGCAAACACCACCGATTCACAAGCATGAGCTATAACATCTCACTGGTTGGTAACAAATAAAGAGAATCTTGAAAGAAATTTGATTCAATTCATACTCCCCCTTTTTAACAGTTATCAAGAACAGCAAAATTTGACGAAACTACTACGATCCAAAATGCCAGTGTTTAGTCACTCCGGAGTGTTTAGGCTTGAAATGAAACAAGTGTATAATTCGCCAGATCAACGGCTTATTTTACTCAAAGATAGTTCAGTAATTTTGTTCTCAGAAAAATATTTAGTTTGCTTATATTTGTTATCTAGGAGACAGTTTTTAATGGACTGCTCGATATTAACAGGGAATTCTGAAGAAAAGAGAGATGAATGCAATAAAAAAGAAAATTGGACGTTGCACGTCCAGATTTACAAACTGCAAATATGAAGGTTTTTTTGGTGTGAGTGTGTTTTTCCACTGATGTCAGAAAGCAAAGATATATCAAATCTGCTCTACAACTGAGACATTTGGTAAATGTGATATACAAACTGTTCAAATCAATGTTTATTTTTATATTTTCAGAGACACATTTTATATTTGGCATCTAATATGACCCATCCCCTTCCCTAAACCTTACTCTGCTATAAAGGTTGATTTACAACATTGGTATGGTAATCATTATTTTTTGGATAATTTAATAAGATCCCGCTCATGATTTTCTAGCCTACTTTCCTTAATCAATTACTTTGTCTCAGTCTGTATGGATAGAATAACTTGTGAACCACTGGATGGATCTTCTTGAAACTTAGTATGTATGTTTATGAGTCAATCTAATTTTATATTAGAAATATTTTTCCAAGTTGGTTTTTATCCAGATATAAGAACCAGAAAGCAACAAAAAATTCACATAAAAAAAAAAAGCACTGGATTTCTATCCTGTTTTTGTTAATAATCATCATTTAAAAAAAATGAACTTTAATCCTATTTCAACAAGTTGTAATGAAGATTTTTACAATGCAAAAAACATTGTATTTGTATTCAGTAGATATTTGAAAATAAATGTAGGCTTTTCGGGTTTTGTTATTTTCAAGACTTTTTAAGAAAAGGAAGAAATTTTAAGAAATCACATTTTAGGAAAGTAAGTTGTTGGATTTTTGGTTTTTATTTAGTGAATTAAGAACATTAGCACACATTTCAAAAGATGCAAATGTAAAGCTTTTTAAAATCAATAAAATATCGAAAACAAACCAACTGTCTTCTGAAACTTTGGCACCCAAGTACTTCAACATGCAAGAACTTAAATCCTTTTCAAGTTTGTTTCCTTCTTTTCCCACTAGAAATGTTCAATTTTTAATACAGTACTCAATTAAGCTGTTTTTCAAAAGATAATTTTTAAAAAAGTCACTACAGATTAACATAATGGCATCATTTCTTTTTATTACATTATTAGTTGGAAAGGGATGCACAGAGTAAGATTATAGGGGGAGTAAGACCTTACCAAAACTTTCCAACCAACTACAATGAAGATGATATTAATAAGAAATTCTTCAAAGGGTAAGAGAACTGTTAGTCTTTAGGTGTGGAAGCAGGTGCATACCTGGTGATGGGGTGGTGCGTGGTGAGTGCATCATGCCAGGGCTTGGGATCTGTGATTGGGGCCAAGAATGAGAAGACTGTTCGGCCATGTTACCGATCATCATCTGCCGATAATGAGTTATTCCCAATCCAGAGCTTGGTGGGGGTGATCGCATAACGGGAGGAGGTGGACTGCCAATCATGTTCCGTGGGGACTGATTGTAGGTGCGCATATCGTGTGGTGGAGGCCCACTATCCCAAGACACTTGGGATTGGTGCATTCGGTTGCTGTAGATCTGCTGGCCTATAATTATACACCCTCATTACGACATCAATTTATAATGTAATCATGTAAATAATACATGTATCATAATCTTTTTTTTTTCCTCTCCCAAAATTATTGGCAGGGAAAATAAAAAAAAAAAAAATCCACAAATATATGCATTAAAATAATCAGATGATTTTATAAGAAGGAGCAGATACTAGATATCAAGCAAATACCTAGGAATTTCTGAAATTAAACTATAGCCTACTATCATTCTTAACACAAACTATTTTAACACTGATTAAACTATTGAATATAAATGACATGAAGTAGTGGCACATTTTGACCAGAATGCCATTCTTCAATCCTTATTTATTTCAAATGAAAATAAAATAATTGAAATCCTATTCAAACATGAAACAGAAATATTAAAATAATATTTTTTACTTTTTTAACTTTTTAATTACTATCCAATAAAGAAATGTTAAGAATGAAAGTACTGTAGAAAATGGCATTTTCTCAACAGGAATTACAGCACATTATAGTTAGTGAAGGAAACATAGAATTTTACAATATTATTTCACTCATGTCAATTAGTTTGAAATAAAAGTATTTCCATATTTTGATGCTTTTAAGTTCATTTTTTGTTAAGCATTAACGAATTCATAAACAGAAATATCAGAAATCAATAAAACGCGTATGATAAAATAAAGTGAAAGGTGATGCAAAAATATTAACAACAAATCCTCACAAGGTGGAAGAAAAAAATTGCACGTTTTCACAACCACAGCTTCTGTTCGTCTTCAAGAGGACATACGTTTCATTCTTATTAGGACTATCGGCCAGATGTACCCAGTTGATGAACAACTTAAAAGATGTACAATGTGGATCTCAATGCCACTGGAATCCCAAGAATCAAAACAACAACAAGGAAATCTTCTTACCAGTGGAAATTCAAAATCTTCACAAGATACCTCCATTTGGTACAAATACTGAAGTTTAATGTGCACTGATAAGCATTTATCTTCCAAGATTTCGAATACATAAGGATAATTATCTGAAAGTGCTTATAAAGTCTGCAACACTTAAAGGAATCAGTGAAAAAAAAAAATTCTGCTTTAAAGAGCACTTTACACATAGCATCCATTGAATCATGTGCTCATCTTGTGTTAGGTTCATCCATACATAATTTATTTTTTATTTCAAATGGAATAGAAACAATTCATTGCCAAACAGAATTTATTCTACACTTTCGACAAACATAAGCTACCTTTCTGAAAATATCCTTTGTTATTAAAAAATATGACTTTTTTTTTTTTTATTATTTGGTCAACCCTTTGTGGACGGTTTGGTGAAAATCATGCATATATGCATGATCCGTTTTAAAAAAACTTTTTTTTTAGGTTTTCAGAAATCACAGAAGCCTGATAATTAGTATATAGATCATCTGTGATTGGCTAATCTTTCAAAAGCGTCAAAATAAGAAGATATGTAATTGGTTAGCTAAAGCAACAAACGGAATGAGAGGGAAAAAGCAGAAACAAAGAGAGTGACTCACTCACAGTTTTTAAAAGTATTTTTACAGTTTGAAATAAATAAGAGACGATTCTGATAGTTAAGCAGAGTTATCTAGTGATTTGAGGAACTTTCGGATCTGGAAATGCTTCCATGAAACAGCAAATTACAATGGCAGGAGTTCATTTTCAGATAGTGATGGTAATGATCTTTTAGATATGGCAGGAAATCAATCATCTCATGGATTTTCAAGAAGTGTAGATGGCAAGAATAGCCTAAAATTGCAGTACTTCCAATACAAATTATGTTAGTAACTACCTTACCTCTGGTTTGATGTAATCAAATCAATTATTTATCAATTTTTTTTTGGTATTATAGGAGTCGTAAAGCATGTGGTATGACAAGGGGCAGCAAGAAGTTGGCACCTCTGCATTATAAGATCGAAATGACCAAGTAAACTGAGACACAGTTCGTTTTTTTTTTTAAAAAAAATACGCTTTCTTTAGCTCAAATATTTTGTACAATTTCAATGCCGTAATATTAAACTTTAATTTGGCTATTTTTAACTTTACATTTATTATAAAATATATTCTATTCAGTCTTGTAACAAAAATTGACTTTAATAACTTTTTTTCATAAAATAAATTTAATAATTCCATAATAAACTTAAGTGCATTTTAAAGTTCAATTGTTTATTTATACACACAAAAAAAATTAGCATCATTTTACTGTTAGTTTTATTGTTAATTAATTTTTTTCAAAGAAGTATACAAATAGAGCAAAAACAAGCTGTCCACAAAGGGGTTTAATTTAAGAAATAAAATTAGTGTTGTTAACATAAATTGGAACATCATTAGTTGGTGAAATTACAGAAGACTAACCAATTGTTAAGACCAGCCTTCTTAACACTTCGACTGGCACCTTGTAAGGGTAAGCGATCCCCAGGTGCCACTACATTATTTTACTTATGGTAAAATAAGAACTTATCATATTTCAACCTTCACCCCCAACCCACTCAAATCAACCATCGCTGCTCCATGTAGGAGGCACCTTGGTTAAATTGCTGCATTAAGTGTCTCGTCAATATTAGATTTTGAGTAGTTTTCAATGATATGATGAGGAAAATACAAAATAATGACAATACAAAATAAACCATACTCGCACATAACTAATAACAAAAGGAATCACTGATCTGTTTTTGGATTTTT
>JAFIDM010004315.1:67210316-67292491 GCA_023159025.1 Thereuonema tuberculata | reverse complement strand
AGCAGTATATGTTTTATTCATATTCTATACTTCAAAGTCCCATGCTTCCAGATTTTTTTTCCCCTGCTGAATTGAAAGATGAAATCTATGACTCAATAATTGAAAACAATTTTTAAAAGTGCATTCAATTGTGATACTGCACACCCGAAATAAATGATCTGGCTTATTTTATCCTTTTTGAGCTGTTATGCAGAAAAGAAAAGAAAAACCAAAGCAGCTAAGTTAAATTAGTTTTCTTGATTAATAATAAAGAAAATATCTTTAAAAAAATATTGTTGGCTTATAAATTATAAGCAAATTTAAAATATTAAATTTGACAAACACATTTGATTCCTGATAATTCACATATTGGCCAGCAGATGGAGCTATCTCCAGAGTTATTGTAAAGAGCAAAAGGAGAAGAGGAAAAGCAGGAAAGGTGATGAACGAATTACAAACATAAATTTTATAAATTACAAATAGGAAATGTGTTAAAATGTGTAGTTGTAACAAGTGTTGAGTCAATGATGAAATCCATGAGGAATCTTAACCAATGAGCTAAAAGATAGCTGCAAAAAAAAAAAAAAAAAAAAAAAAAAAAAGCTAAATTCAACTAAAAATGATTTGGAGGTCCTCTAATGTAACTTCAGCTGATAATGTAATGTCAAGAGAAACAGTAGCTTGGAGAATAAGTTGATGAAACAGACATGAACTGAACTCCACAAAGAACAAGTGATTCAAACATTATAAACTGAAAACTCTATGGAAGAAATCAGAGTGACTAAAGAACAGGCTAGTTAAATGCAAATTAAATGCTAGTTAAAGACTCAATTAAAAAAGGCTAGGGCAAGAACACATGAAAAACACAAAGCTCAGATACTGTTGTCAAGAACTTACTAGGATAAGAATGCTCGTCAAGCAATCTGTACAACAGATGAAGTTATATGGGTGTCATAATAGATGATGAATTTTATACAAAAACACAGCGATCAAGCATTAAATTTGCAGAGGAGTGTATCTATGCTGGAAAGTGCACAGATTTCAAAAACATGTTTGCCCAACGCAAGAAAGCACAAATTGTGTGTTTAGCCTGTATAAAAATAAGATGGTGGTATCATATTTGACTGGTAAAGGAACAAATACATCAAGACCTAAGCAGAACCTCAGCTTGCCATTGTCTAAGCCAACCATATTTCGAATGATGGTAGAAAGTGAGCAAGTGGAGGAACAGGATACAGTTGTGAGGATGCCGTTAATAAGGAGGATAAAGGATTAAGTTGGTGGAGACAGAAATACCAGAAAACTAATTCAAAGCAATAAAAACAGGTCTAACAGAATCATCACTGATATAATGGAAGCCAAAAAACAAAACAAAGAGCAGGTTCCAAATGAGTGATCTAAAAAAAATGATGAAAATAAAGTTGAATGAAGATAAATCTATGAAGAGATGTATAAAGTAAAGCGAAGATTCAATTCTGCAAGAAACTTGATAGGACTCAATATATAACAAAAATCTGGGCACTGTTCCATTATGAATTATTCTCAGATTCCATTTTTTCCTACCATCCTTAGCCAAAGATGAAGGACTGATAAAGTGCCAAGCAATTATAATAGAAACTGGAATATTAATAGAACTCAAGGAATTGGCAACTCAGGAAGATTTATTAAAACATTCAAAAAAAGTGGATTAGAGGCAATTAGTTTTCATTAATGTCCTGTACAGCAGATTTTGTATTGTGCCAACTGATTAAAATACCTTTTTTTTTATGATGTACAGAAGTCAATTCAATTTTATATATATTTTTAACTGTACTCATAACGTATATAGACATATGTCCACATTCATGACACTTTTCAACTCCCACATATCCCTATTTGAGACCCTTGCTTTGCAGTTCTGACACCTTAGTAATATGACACTATTACTCACATCAACCTTCCATTTGGCATCGCTGGTGTCAGTTTTGTAAGGTATTATGCCTGTTTCACTGAATTCTATAGGGAAAAGAAAAAAAGGGGGTCTAGCATGCAAACCTAGGCACTATTTCGAATTGCAATAATTTTCAAGTTATAACAGTGGTATGGAATCAAACGTATCCTAAGCACAAGGTATGCTTATGTATTCTTTCTCTTTGGATTCCAGTAAGAAAAAAAAATTCTGCAAAATAGAAGGTGAATTATTTGAAGAGATTCCACAATTGAATGTCAATACAGCAAGTCATATTAATTACTGTAACAATAATAAGTGAACAAACTATCTCAAATTGAATGAAGATCGTCAAGAACAAGCCTCAGATATGTAAAAAAAGACATCAACGCATTAAATAATGAAAGGAGCAAAAGTGCTAGTGTATGTATGATCGATTCAGTACTTAACATTAATGATGGATCCATTCATTTAATCATTCATAACCATACTCAACATAATGAGACCAACAATTCCACTACTTTGATGTAGTCCTGAAAAAGAGGGAGACAAAAATTATGTAAAACAAAATTGTTATAATTCATTGTTTGTTTTAGTCCATAGAAAATTATGACACATTGCAACATTTATTTTATTATGAAACTCACAACTTTAATTTGTGATTTGCACTTGAACCACATTTCTTTAGATCAGTTTCCCCAACCAAGGATTGATTAAGTTATTAGATTAAGTTAATACAGGAATGTGGGAGTACAAGAATAAATGCATTACAAAAATTTCACATTATCAGAAATGAAGGTTGTTGATATTAAAAAGTGCATAAAAGCTGTTTTAGCAAACTGAAGTCAGTCAGTGAATGGATTGATAGGTTGAAATTTCTGAAATTTATGATAATTATTTAGAAACAATCATAACTAATATAACACATATCGTAAATCCTAGTTATCCACTGATTCTGTTCCTGCAGATTTGATTATCCACCTACTTCGCTACCTACGCAACAATTTTTTTTTTTGAGCATTCACAGCCATGCGCTGTAGCAAATTCTGATAGGTCTGTCTCACACAGCACAGATACAAGCTCCACCAAGGTAAGATCTTGTTCTGTTGCATTAACAACCCTCCATGTCATTCTGATAATATTCCAGTATTTCCGAGTGTTTTATACTGTTTTCGTGATTAATTTATTAAATTTCAATATTGGTAGCAAAAGTATAGTGCTAAACAAAGTGTTTTACCAAGCATCTTAAGTGCAAACATGTTGTGACAAGATTCCTGAATGCTTGACTTGGTGCATTCTTAAATTCAGTAGCATCAGACAATTAACTGTATTTTATTAAGACATGTTTAATGTTAGACCTCTTCAGCATTAGTTTTTGTTAAAAAAACAAGCATAAAATACCTTTATAAAATATGTGAAGTGTTCTTTCCAAGAATGATACATGAAATGATGTGATTACGGCAACGGGAACGAATGTGTATAATAACAAGGGACTGTGGGAACCTAATCCAATTTCTCCCATAGAATCAATTCTTCTTCTTAGGTAACTGCAGTTTATGTTACCAAAGAGTTTTCCAGGAACACAAACCCCTGCAGTTAATAAGAATTTTCTGTATTTATGATCATTACTGGTAATAAATGGTTATGTATTGTTAGTATTTGAATAGGTAATAGACCAGTATTCTTATTAGTTTTCATTATTCTTTCAAAATATTGTGCGAATTCTACTATGTAGCAGTTTGCAAGTTTTGTTATGCAGACTGAAGCAGCTCATATTGTCAACTATTTATGACAGAAGTTCAGACCAATTACTTTGTTGTTAAATAATGATGATGGAAAAGTTTTCATTAAAAAGTTGACCAGGTAGATCACATGGGTGGTGGTGGGGGACATCAGTAAAGGAAAGGTAAATATGGATGAAAGACTATATAGAAGTGATGAGAACTGTGTAACAACTGTTACATGACGATATTGAAATATTGAAAGAGCGAGCCTGATTCTTTCTATAATATAGTGAGGCAGTAATGTGTTCAAAATAATCATGCAGCTGGAATTGAGTTTTGATTAAGGTTTGTTTTGGGGGAGACAATTTGCTTTTAATTGGGATGATGTGATCTTTTATCTTCCAGAGTTGAGTAAATATGGTAATATTATACACTGGGTGGACACCATAAAATGAACACCCATATGAAAAGGGGCCATAATTAATTTGCACAGCAGAGCTACACCATCTAGAATAGACATCTGCCATCTAGTGGCTGTGAAAGCAGAGGTATCAGTTGATCAGCAGCAGCAGTCATATGGATTGCATGTGACAATTGTGCTAGCAGTGAAACACCATTGTGGCAAACCTTTCAGACTTCGTAAGAAGCATGATCATTGGAGAGTGAGTTTCAGTGACGAAAACAGCCAAGCTTGTGGGTGATGCAAGAAGCACTGTGTCAACTGTTATGACAGTCTATACGAAACATTGTAAGACCTCATCTGTGAGACAGGGATAGATGGATGCTGAAGCGGATAGTGATTCGACAGCAGAAGACAAGTCTCCCAGATAACCCATCAAAGATGAACACCCATCTCCAGGACCCCGTATCAACCAAAACTATCCAAGGGGAACTGCATGCTGCAAACTTTCAGGGCAGAGCAGCTATTGGCGACACCACGAAATGTTCTGAAGCAACAGCAATGGTGCAGCAAGCTGAACATAACAGCAAAACAGACAAGACATTTGGTCTGATGAATCTGTATTTACGATATTTCAGATCACTGGACATATTTGTGTGTGGAGAACATCCGCAGAAGCATTTCATGTTAACTCCACACTTTCTGAACTAAAGACTGCTCTGCACGAGGAATGACAGAATATTTCCTTGAACATTCTGCATGACCTGTATTTATCCATCCCACATCAGATACTAGCTGTAATTCAGGCAAAGGTTGGGCCAACACCCTACTAATAAAGATTTTGTGTCACTTCAAAGATGTTCATATTATTTTGTCTACCCCCTGTATGCTAAGTAATTGTAATCAAGAAAGGATGGATCGTTCACAACCAAGTCAGTGTGAACATTTGGAACATTTTTCAATATTTTGAAAAAGACCAAGAACTAAACCAAAAATACTGTTTTTCTATTGTGAGAAGAGTAGTCGATGTAGAAGGAATTAGTGGGCAATAATGGATAATTGCAGTCGAGATCAACAATTCATTTAGTACTCAATGGAAGAGTACTGAGGCAAAGTTTTGAACATAGATAAGTTACCTTTATCTTTTGAGAGAAATACTGTGAACTTGAAAAGCATCTTTCTATCATAATACGAGACAGGATGGATGAAATCCTTCTCCTTAAGGAGAAACCTATCCCATCTGATAATGATACGACAGTAATGAAATTGAAACTTTCTTGAAATTAAGCATTGCGAAAGGGAATACAACCGCCAAGGAGTTACAGTACGAAGAAATAAATCCAAGGGAAACAGCAGCTTTTAAAAGAATGGAATTTACAGGATTGCTGTTTTTAAGTGAATGATATAATAAACAAGGAAAGCTACAAAAACTCTCTGGATGCTATCACAACATTGCCTAATACTTTGCAATGTTTTCTTTTTAAGAATATACAATAAATATCTTATCATCTATCAATATCAAAAACTCATCACTCTGCAAGACTTTATTGTTACAGGGATATCTGCATACGATTGACAGATGGCTAAAGCTGGATGCCCATTTCATAACATCAGCACTGCAGAACTGATCTGGACGGCTTACAATAATATGCGAACAGCGCTCATACGTCCAAATGTCGTTGATCTAAAACAAAAAAAGAAATAAGCTTTCCCACAATTCATCAGTTTTCACGGCAAAGTTATGAGTAATGGATCTTCTCAGCAACGATGAGAGATTATTCTAAACTCTTTATGTATATTTATAGTGGTGGCTGGAGAGGGTTTGGTAGCGAGTGTGTGATATTCTTCAACCAGGACAAGCACTGACCAAAGATGTGTGGTTTTAGAAGATGGCTTCGACTTGTATGTTCTGATGTGCATATTTGGGAACAGCAGTAAGTTCAACTGATATGTAAACACTAAATCTTTTTATTTTTATAACTGATCTGTTATAAAATGCAATGCAGATAAAATGCAATATAAACAGTTCATTATAAATAAAAACATAGAATAAATGCAATGTAGATTTAGAATTTCCTCAGATGGCTTATTTTAGAAATTGTAGATACTGATTTTGCAGTCATTTCAGAGAGAAACGAGATGACAACCTCATCGTTTCGCATCAAGCTTCTTTGTTTTCTTTATTTTTATTTGTTATCTTTATAAACCTCTTGCAGACCATCTTACCTTTTCTTACACATTTACTAAATATCTTTACTTCAATAATAAAATGCTTTTTGATCTTCATTCAGAAATTAAAAAAAGAAAATACAAATAGGGCAAGAAAATGGCTGCCGATTCCTCGTTTAAGCAGTGCAAAGTGTTATGTGATTGGCTATCTGAAAATGATTGTTCCACCAGTCTCACACGACAACCCGACTAGCCTGCCACTGATCTTTAAAGGCTACAGACTTTTGAAATCACAAACTGTCGCTGAAGATCGTTCATCCTTGGCGTATGCACACCAAGTTTTTTTCTATTTTTGGTCATTGCAACAATTATGCTGTTAATTAAAACCCATTGTTAGTATGTAGGAAGCAAATATTAATGTCATTGTTAGATAGCTAATAACGGTCAACAGAAATCAAAGGACTACAGCAGTTATTCCACTCACAATGCATTCTTGTTTATTCTCCAAAAATCTGGACTCTTTTGGCTTCAAAAAAATTAAATTTTATATCTTTCTTACACAGTTATTCTTATTTCCCATGAGAACTCCCAACCCAGTTCAATACAGAGCAGGTCAAACAAACTTAACAATCTTAAGTTTATTTTAAAGGTTTAAAAAAAAAATGAAAAAAATGAAAATCTTACTATATGGGTTGCTCTGATTGCTGCTGTAGCTTTGACTGTTGCTGTAAGGAATGCTGGCATGAATCTGTCCACTGTGAGTTCCGTACTGTTGTGAGGAAGGGGATACTGATGTATATGGGGTAGGAGGATGATAATTATAGTTGTTCGATTGATTGTGACTGGCCTGAAAAACAAAAAAGAAATTTATTAATAAAGCTTAATGTTCAAATACGACAAAAACATAATTTTTAACCCATTCAATTTCCCTTGACTTCCCCTTTTCTTTCAATAAATTTATTTTATTTTCAACTAAAACATTGTTCTTTCAAATAAATCAAGTCTAAAAACTTTGCCGCCATTGGCATTTCAGCATAATTCCATGCAAAGCATCCAACATATCAATAAATGATGACAATTTGAAAATATTTATTTACTGATTTTTTAAAAAAATATGGAAAAAAAAGTAGTGTGTCATACCAATTTTCAAAAATTCATGATAGGGTAAGTTCTTACTTATGGATCTGTTATTAAGTATCAACATCGATAGATCTTTCATTTCAAAAATGCAAATCTTCTAATAGATTCAACTTCTTAGAATAAACTACAGTTGGACCTCTATTTAACGAAGTCGCTAAATCCCGAAAAAAAGTTTGTTATATGGAAAATTTGTTAAATAGAGATTCACCTTTTAAAATTACTTTAAACTACAACAGATACTTTATAATTACTTTACTTTAATTATACTTTAAACTAAAACAGATTTAAAATACATAAACAATAAATATTATTTAAAAAAGTAATAATTTTAATGACATACAGCATGCATTACCACATGTGTACTTAAATTTTAATAATAAAGTCTGTTAATTTTGTTTGAGTTTTTTTTTTTTTTTTTTGAAAAAGTGTTTTCGCTCATGGTACGTCTTGCACCTTTGCAATGCACCAGAAACCCCTTCATTATTTTCTTCAAATTGTAATCCACGTCGGATTGTTTCAAATGATTTTAGCATTTCATCATACGAAGGTTTTTTGATTTCTGCATCATGATCATTTTCATCATCTTCATCGCAATTCATTGCTGTATTTTTTTATTTTTTTTTTCACACTGTCCAAAATATCCGATTCAGTTAGTGTTTCCGAAGTCTCAACTTCAAAATCAAGTGAAAGATAATAATCATCAATCAGCACATCATCGTTAATTTCTTCTTTTTCCCTCAGCTGTATCCATATTTCTGTCATTTTCTTTAAGGGAATATTAATAATAAAAACATTTCAAGGAGAAAAAAAAAATAGATACCACGAAAAAGTTTGTTAAATACAAAATGTACTTCGCTATTTGGAGGTTATTTTACGAAGAAATTAGGAAAATGTTCTTGGGTCCAAAGTTCGCAAAATAGAGGTTCCTTAAATAGAGGTATTTCTAAGTTATCTTGATCACAGGCAGATATGCTTTCTTCAATTAAAAAATTGCATTTTAAAATTTCAGTTCTAACCTATGATTTGTATGTTATTTTGGTTTTACCAAACTTAAGAATAAACTAATAATGTTTTGTGATAACTTAACACCAAGGTAAACTGATATATTAAAAAAAGTTAAAAATGTAAATGATGACAAATGGCTACAGCAATTTTCAAGTCATTCAAAATTCAAGCATTTTTATTTATAAAATACATAGTCTCAAACAGCAGTATTGTTATATCTAGTAAACGTTTATTAAGACTGTCTCCACCAAAAACTTAAAGATCTCCAGGTTCTGATCGATTACTTGTCCTACCATTGCTTTTTTGAAATGTTTCAATCACCCTTATGTGAGATGCAGAACACTATAGAAAATGTAATAAACATTTAATTTCAACAAGTCAGCAGTTCTAAGACATAATGCTGGACAACAGCTAAAAAGTAAGCATATTAACTACTGTATCTGTAGCCTAAGTCTAAACTGGAAAGCTATTATCACCAGGATATAATTATTTTGGGAAAAAATGTTGCATAATAATAACATGATAAATATTTTCTATTCATATGTCCATTTTGAAGATGTAAAATCTCATCTCCAATTTTTCTTAATCAAGGACCCTTAAACAGCAGCCATCTGACATTGCCTGTCTGAAATAGTTTAGGTCCAAAGATATTTTGTAGCCTATCAGTGTCTTGCAGCAAAATATCATGCAACATTCTGATCACTGATGGAAAAAGACTTTGACACATGTTCGATGTGATTGAATTCTGACATATCTTGTCTTTTCCTAAGAAGATACGGCAAAAATGTCAGAAGCCATTATGACTGTTATATTTGCATTTCTTATCATGGAATGTTGTATCTTAAAGGTTCATAATTTTTTGGCCAGTGAATGTGCATCGTTAACTATAAAACTTTTATTTTTTATTTTTGTTAGGAAGAGAGTATGAATTAGCTTATCAGTGTTTATATCCTTCATTTGAGCAGATATAAAAACTTCCTGCAAATGAGCCACCAACCCTTAAGAATCCATACCAGTAGAGATTCCTGTAAGTTAACTTATCAAACTGATCTCTGGAAGAGACAAATGAAGTACATGATCAGAAGTATCTCACGATTTCCAAAATAGTTCACTGTCTGTACAGAATGAAACAAAACGAAATCAATCCATTCAGAAGAGCCTTTTCTTTGTTCTAATGATATCGGGAAGTATTTTTACATCTCCTTGAAAGGTACTTTCCATAAAACTCCCTTAAAATTCATCAGGCATTCTTAGGTTAGCAAAGTTTTGAATCGAAATATAAGAATGACAACTAATTATGATATAAAGGAGAAATCTCCATTATTTTGGCAGAAATCTTGTCAATTTGTCAAGTCAAACTTGTGTACAATTTACAAAATTTCAGGCAGCAAACAATAGAAAAAGATCCTATGATATATCATCTGCAACAACACCATGTGGTGGAACATAGTTAGCATTCAAACATCTCAATAAAAGAAAGAACATCATTTACATAAGATAGAATGGGATTTTGTTTTTTCTTCATCTCTTTTATCTTTCATCCATCACTCTTTGTTATTTTGTATTGTTATCATTTTCTCAACCACTGTTCATCGTATCTTGTTTTTGGCAACCATTAAGATAATGTTCGCCTTTCTTAGCTCATACGTCAAAAAAAAAATCAAGTACAAAGGAGACAGTTGGGAAGGGAATTATGACAAAAATACAAAATATTAATTCCAAAAATTCATTATATATTTTGGCCATATTATAAGTCATGAATATCTTTGGCTTTAAATCATTCCTTCCATTATAGTTTGTTTCTGACTCTACACGAAGATAAATCATTGGTCTCTGACTGAAATGTTGAGTTGTCATATCTAACTGGCTGCTGCCATCCAATGAAATCGGATCACTTCATAAACAGTCTACAAAGTTTTGATTTTATAGTATTCGAAGTCAATACGTCAGTCTTCAGTGCATTCGTTAATTTACCGAAACTATGATGTTAAAATCAACACCATTTCATCATTTAATATGTATCCATTTATTAAAGTTCACAGCTTAATGACACCAAAAGAACTGGATAAGCTGTGTGACTGCAGATGTCAAGAAAAAAGAAAAATGAAGCTTCCAAATGTAAATTTAGTGGCCACATCAAAAAAGAAATGAAGTTATTTAAAAAGCACAATGATAGTGATTTCTTCCATAACTAAGAGACTAATTTGGAAATATGAGAATGTATAACAATAAGATTGGGTAAAAACCAGCTGATTGGCAAGCTGAATTCATTAAAATCCTCTCTTTCTGCATAAGCCTGTAGCATAGAATACACAAGAGGAGCACCTGAAATCATCACATCTTCTGAAAACCATAACGTTAGAATAGCTCCAGAAAACAATGAACAGGATAGCAAAAAATCACTGAAATTGATCAGAAACTGTTTAATTGATCAAAAGAAGTTGAACATGGATGAAGTCACAATGTAACTGCAATGCTGAATAGTAATATACGTAATCAATTACCAAATTTTGAAAATGGAACGACTGTTTGTTTTCAAAAAGGCAAAGAAATAATAAGAAATATATTTCTTTGTGATCTATTTGATTGAAAGAAGTTTAATTAAACCCTTCGGTTTATCTCAGCTCTCTTGAAGCTGTTTTCGACGCACCATTTAAGCAATGCTAATGGCAATGGGAATCAAAAGCTTTAAAACTCAATCTTTCTACTTCCATAATGACTTCCATCAGAAGGAAAAATTTACACTCATGAATTACCTATGTTTTATTTACGAAAATGAACACTAATTTATGCAAAAGTCATTTATTCCATTAATTAAAACAGGAAATAAGTCTTTCATTTTTTCATATTTCTGCATTTCTTTGTATTCATTTTTGTCATTTCACATTACATCTCGACCAATGACGATATGTTTTTTGAGAATTCAATCGGCCTGCCATCTCAGATTTTCAGGCCACAATTCTGTTGTGATTTTGGTTAATAACGTAGCTATTTCTGGAAGCATTCACATAGACATAGAGAAAAGACTACCTCTGTTCGTGAAAATCAATTCTGAAGTCGGTAATTTTAATTAAACAGTTATAAATGCAATCAGACTACAACAATTTGACACCAGGTGCGCTGGTGTCAGATTGTTACTACAAACGGACGGCATTCCCATTTGAAAGTGTAGAACTTGTCCTATTTTACAGAGTGGAAAGCAATTTCATACTGATTGCTTACTTTAATGGTGCATCTAAAACGACCTGTAAAATGAAGAGTTAAATGTTTGAGATTTAAGGCAGAAAAATTTAGTGCTAAGATACACTACCCAGCATTACTGCACGTGAAGTAGCAAGAGGTACATTTTTGTATTTTTTAAACAAGAATGAATGATGTAGTTTATTCTAAACTGTAATCTTTGTTAATAAATATACACATTTTTTTCAAACTATTGAACAATTGCGGAAGGAGTTCCTAAAACACAAGAAATTTTCTGACTTGTTAGTAATCACTGCCAGTATTTCTGTTGTGTTCAACAGATCCACTGAAGCTCTCTAATCTCAGAGACTCGTCTTTATTCTAGGGAATATACACTGAGGTGGTTTTCCCGTAAACTTTCTCATGAAGCCATTATAGAATGGATTCAAACCCGAAGAGAAAGTGAAGGAAAGGCTGATAAACACAGAAAAGGAAATTGAAAAATCCATGCCGTTGCCAGGATTTGAAGCCTGGTTCCAACACATCTGTCTAGTGGGAGACCGTCACCTAAACCACTGGACTAGGCTGGATTAGTAATAATCTAAACATTTATTTAATTCAGGATTTTTATGAGAAGTGAAAAGAAAAGCTGTTAAATATTCAATTTTGTTAGTGTTCTGAGGGTTGTTCTGGATCTCTGGAAACGATTTGCATAAGCAGTTACTGGTCTTGTAATGTATGTGACAAGCACATGCTTAACAATGGTGATGTAGACATCCATGTGCTGTTCAGTGAGGAAATCTCAGTGCTCGGTGACAACAATGCCGAAGAAAATGAAATCGTTTTGGGAAGGCTTATATTACTGCTCTTTCCAAAGCAAAGTATAGCTAACCGGTGATTTTAAAGGCATGCAAGAAACATGGATTTAATTTGTCAAAAAAGGGAATCTCTTGTATAATAAACAAAGGACATGCGAGAAGGGGACTAATTGTAGAAGGTAAAAAATATATCTTTCCACAGCCTGCTACCAGTCGTACTCCAGACGTGATCAAGAAAGTGAAGAAGCAACCCAGAGGATTATTGAAATGAAGACAGGACCACCTTTAACAACTGTCAACACCATCATCAATGGGATTTAAATTTTTAAAAAAATCATACGAGCAGAGTTCATAAGCTGCTACCATGACAATTTCAGAGCGCCGAACAAACAGTAGAAACTGTATGAAAGTCACCAATCAGGAGAAAAATGAAAATTCAGCACTAGGAAACAGGCGTTCCCCCACATGATAGATGGTATCTTGAAAGCTTTCTGCATCGTTGAAATTCATTTCCAGAGATCCAATTTGCCAGGGATCATTTTTCTTTGATCCAGATACTAAAAAAAATTACATATATGAACCAATGAAGGATTAAATAAAAAAAAACAAAAAACAAAAAAAAACGTAAATATTAACTTTTTAACTCACCATCTGATTTTCATAAGGATGTTCTGGATAGGAGCAACCAGGACCAACTGAACCTGAAAGAAAAGGAGAAAAAATTATTTTCTTGTAATATTATTACTCTAACAGACAAGAAGATATGATTAAGGTAGATCATTTAGATATGAAATTAAAAGAGATCATTAGATATGAAATGGGAATCTCAAATTTCAGCATTAGAAAGTTAATGCAAACTCAATACAATCAATCAAAATAAACACTTAAGATATGTCCACGATACTACCAAAGATGGGAAGATTACACATGCCTTTTTTAAACAAATCAGCACATAATGACAATGTTCCATTGTGTTCTGATTGTGAAAGACACTGTTTGCTAAGTTCCATTGCAAATGCAATAGATATCCAATAGGAACCAAATTCAAAGAGTAAAAAGGATGATATAAAAATTATCATAGCTTCTTCATTTTCTCTTTGGTCATGTTCACCACGTCAGCTGGGAATCCATCAAGCAACACCCACAACATTTTCTCTGCTGTGAACAAGTGTGCTTTTCAATGTGGATTCTTCTCCAAAGTGGTGCTGACCTCATTGCATTGCTGCCTGGCTTTCATTTATTAAAAGCAAAGAAAACAGACACCCCAACTTCATCTGGATCTTTAAAGAATTTTACAGACAACTGAGGTGTTAGGAAATGGCTGAACACATTACTTACAAGCTTGAAGGTTCTAGACTGTTCTAGAAAATGTCCCGTTTTAAAGAATTGAGGGAGAGAATATTCCATTTTCTAATTTCATATGTAACAATCTAATTTAAATAATGACTTTTGGGGTTTTATTTTTATTGAAAACCTAATGTTTTATTTTTCTTTATTAAAAACAAACAAAATCTCTTCAAAGAAACCATTGCACAAGGACCTAACTTACTAGGTATTTTTATTTTTTTATTACTTCTAAGATTCAAATATTTATTTTTTCTTATTCCAATAAAACTCCATACAAAATGAAATATTTCTAAATCAACATGTCTCAGGTTTTGTAAGCAATGATAATAAATTCCCTAAAGCACAGAGGAAACCAAATTCACAATACAACCTATTTTCATTAAGCTTTAGTTTATTTTTATTAGTTTCTTATGGGAAAATTTTGCAGTCTACGTTTTTCAGCAGGAGTTCATTAGATAATGAAGCGCTATCTCAGGATCAGGTGAATGGATAAAACAAATGAATTTTACTGAGAAGAACTGGGATTGCTATTAGAGGAAATCATCACATCTTTACATTTAATATGACTGTAGAAGTAGCAATGTATTTATCAGTAAATGGGAAGATAAATGAATGTATACGAGAAAGAAGAAAAGAAAATTGAAAACCTAGTCAATTGGAATCAGATGAAGCCTTTCTAATTGCCCTCCACTGAACACTATAAGCCTTATTCAACAGGTAAGATCAAAAGAAGCAAGCTCATTTACATTATACTCTACTGAAGGGATGCCTACATAGGCTTTAGTGGAATGATCTGTATTTTTACTTGTTTCGTAATTATGTGCCAATAATACAAATAGTTTTCAGACATTATTGTAAATGTTTAGGAGGCAAATCGTTTGGAAACATTTTATCAATTACCAAGGTTCAATTATCTCAAAAATGCAAACAAACAAGCATGACTATCACAACTAATTACTATCAGTTCTCTGACAATATAGCATCTTCTGTTAAATCATGAAAGTAATGACTGAATGATTAGTTCATTCTGCACAAGAAATCAACCGACAGTAGCACTGATTACCACAAAAAAAAAAAAAAAAAAAAAAAAATCAATTCAGAAGACACTAATATGTCTCAGTGTATATCTTAGTTAAGATGAAATAATAACACTGAAGAAACACTACTTCCTCTTGTAAAAAAATTAAAAACTATAGTTATGTGGAAATACAAAAAAAAAAATATCAGGACACCTTTTCTAATGCTACAGTCCAGTGAAAGATGTATCATCTTTAATGTATAAAGACGAATAAACATTTAATACAAAATGCCAAAACAATGAGGGATAAAGTATTAAGAAAAACTATTGAGAAATCATACGCATATACTATCGTGAAATACTTCATACTACATAAACACTCCATCTCATTAATGCAATAATAATAAAGATTGGGGTATGCAAATAGGGGAAGATGCTGTAAGATTTTTCAAAGAAATAATGAGAAATAACGAGATAGATTTAAACAGAAGGTATTGTAATAATTATGTTGTTGATGATGAAGAAAGTTATTGTAAGAGTAATACGGAAAACAGATTATGTTGTTGTTTAATACAAATTTAAGATATTATTGTGTAAATAAGAGAAGGGCATTATATTATTGTAAATGTAAACTTAAAGACATTGTTGTTTAAATACAATCATAAATGGGTGAAGATGTTTTTGTAGTTGTAGTAGCCTGATGAAGAAGGATAATAAATGCCTGCAAACATCGCATTAATGATGTTTATGTTGTATGAAATATTTCAGGATAGTATACATAACAGATAAAGTATGTCAAAAGATTTTGGCATCATAGCTTAAAACATCTGAAACTGGAATAGGCCAGGAAGTAATGAAGGGGCCAAAAGGGAATAATTTCTGCAAGGTCAGACATTAGATGAATGCAAACATGGTTCACAACAACTTAAGACAAAGATCTTTAGTTTAGGAGAATGTTTAGACAAAAGAGGGAAGGAATTGACATGGAGGAGATATTTATTTTTCAATTAATCAATCTGAATACAAGCGTTAGAAATGTTTGGAGATGTTGTGGCGTAATAATACGGTGGCAATGATAGAATAAAATACTCGTTAATGGAAATTAACTGAACTTTCTACTGCATTTCTCCTATACTACAAGGAGGTAAGCAAGTAATGGTTCAACAGCAATGTAAAAGATGCCAAGAAGATCCAACTATCAGGCCAAATACTAAGTTACAAATTCCTCTAGAACAAGAAGACATTTTCTAATTTTCATATTAGACGAGGCTTTCAATAAAATTAAGAATTACAAAGAGAAGATAATCAAGTGTAAAATTGCAGAATCAATGGTTCACAAGAATTTTAAAGGGAAGGAATTTAAGGAATTTCAAGCTAAAGCAAACTCAGAATCTTCTTACAGGGCATTGTAACAGCAGCACCGCTGTGCTTACTAGCACAGTGAGCTCTGCCCTAAATGCTTTTAAGTCATTCATTTATTATTTTGCCAAATAAAAGGTGGTCAGTTACATTAATGAGAATATCCATTATTATTTTTTTTTTTTTTAAGAACAAATGATCTGGTCTACTTTAAAAGAGGAGAAATATCTATGGATTCATAAATTCTTTTACTTGAATCTATTGAATGCAATGAAATAATTATTGCAAGTGAACTGCAAAGGAGTGATGAGAAACCAAGCAAGTGAACCATAGCAAAACAAGATACTAAGAGAACTGGAATAATATCCTACATACACGAAATAAACAGCACAATAAAAAAAATAATGTAAAAATATAATTAAAAAAAAACAACTGAACACATAACACTGTCTCTTCAACTACCTACCAATAAAGCAAATTAAATAGGATCAATGTGAAGTTAGGTGAAATTTCAATTATAAAGTAAAATTTTTAAATTTTTGTAATTTTTAATAACAAATACTAAGAAAATCATAGATTAAACTCATCCTTTAAACTAATCATAAACAATTTTAGCATTATATATATACAGTAAAACCCCGTTATTACGCTCCCGCTTATAGCACTATCCCGTTCTTTACGCTCCTTTCATACGGTCCCTAGAATTTTCTATGTAACTCTGTATACTTTTACCCTCTTATAACGCTTCAAATCCCGCTTGTAGCGCTTTTTTTATATCGAAAAGAAATGTAACACTGTAAAGTTTCTTTTCTTTCCCTGGTAGGATGGAATCTTTGAACTCTTTGAAGTGCGGGTTTGTGATACAGTAAGTTAGTGCAAAATGTCGAAGCGGAAATCCCTTTCTATAAGTGAAAAATTACAAATTCTCCGTAAGTACGATGAGAATTCTACACTAAGTCAGAAGGATTTCGCACAATCTCTAGGAATTCCCTCATCCACTCTGAGAACAATAATAAAAAATAAGAATGGAATTACCAATGCAGCGAAGGGTGGTTGCAAACGTAAAAAAGTAAAGGGTGGAAAATATGAAGATGCCGAGGAAATTCTAATTGAATGGATTCATCAGTCTCGTGATGCATCAGTGCCATTAAGTGGCCCAATCAATCAAGAAAAGGCGCGTGAAATAGCCGGCAGTGCACTAAATCAGCTCCGAAAATATATTAGTGTTATTCCTAGTGGTGTATCAATTGATGTTAATAGTTACTTGAACCGCATCGAAAATGTCATAATTCATAACAGTAGCACACACACACACACGGCAAACCACAATCAAAGAGTTTTTTAATAGGAAATAAGCTCACATTTGCACTATATCTATTGCAGAATCAAGTATCTTTCCTGTAAAATGGTGTCTAAATGTTTCCCCATCTAATAAATCATTTCCCGTCTATAGCGCTATCCCGCTTATTACGCTTGTAGGTCATGGTCCCTTGACGAGCGTAATAACGGGGTTTTACTGTATATATATATAAGGAATTCCTATAACTTTTTTGTTCCTCTATGAAATCTGAAGGTAAAACTCGCAACTAATGAATCGTTTCAAATCACATAACTGAATATTATATCATGCTATCATTATAAAAATAAGATACTTAATAATTGCAAAAGTTATCTTTGTAAGTAATTTAAAAATTATAATTTAAAAATCTAATTCATCCTAATTAATAAATGCAGTTTTCCTGGCCACCACAATATATGAGAAGGAAAATGTCTCTATAATACTGAAATGATCAAAAATACTACTAATGCTACAAACAAAAGCAATTTACTGGCCACTGTAAACTCAAGACTTTAAATTACGGTCTGCTAAAAAGAAATAAACACTAATGAAAGATACTTAAAATAAAACTGTAGTTTATTTTTAAAAAGATTCATTTACGTAAAGTCAACAGAACAAAATATCAATAAAACACTCAATCACCAAATCGTTATCAAAGCAAAATTTATTTATGTCCGATTTAACGCTACTCAAATCTTTCAAACATAAAACAAGAATGAATATAAAATACAATAATCATTTAATAGCTTCGTTATAATTTCCAATGCTTAGAGCTTTCTTCAATGAAATATCATATAATGCTACAATTTAAACAACTATTAATGCCAGTTAAACAATGATACCATATTTAAAAGTTCCATATTCTTCAATAACCTTCTTCCTTTTCATTTCTGATGTATAATTATTTACAAAATTCCATAAAACACATCATAGTATTTAAATAGATTTATTTTAAATACTAAAATTGCAAATTTTCGAAAAGTAGTCCGCCTGTTCTTTTTCAAGCATAATAAAATTGGAATAAGTACAACAAAACAAAACAGTTGGAAGCTTAACAATTTTCAAAAACATGTGAATCAATAAGTTTAGTTGTTTTTGCAAAAATATTCAAAAATCATTCCTCCCATCTTGCCAGTTTTACGATCATTCTCTGGTGGTGCTTGAAAAAGAACAGGAGGACTACTTTTCGAAAATTTGCAATTTTAGTATTTAAAATAAATCTATTTAAATACTATGATGAGTTTCATGGAGTTTTGAAAATAATTATACATCAGAAATGAAAAGGAAGAAGTTTATTGAAGAATATAGAACTTTTAAATATGGTATCATTGTTTAACTGGCATTAATAGTTGTTTAAATTGTAGCATTATATGATATTTCATTGAAGATTTTATATTTTATATTTAAACTGATTATTAAACACCAGAGAATGATCATAAAACTGGCAAGATGGGAGGAACATGAATGATTTTTGAATATTTTTGTAAAAACAACTAAACTTATTGAATCACGTGTTTTTGAAAATTTTTTAAGCTTCCAACTATTTTGTTTGTTGTACTTATTCCAATTTTATTATGCTTGAAAATGAACAGGCGGACTACTTTTAGAAAATTTGCAATTTTAGTATTTAAAATAAATCTATTTAAATACTATGATGTGTTTTATGGAGTTTTGTAAATAATGATACCATATTTATTTGATGAACATTTAAAATTCGTTTATATCTAGTAACTATCAAAATTAATGAAATGAAAACACAATCTCAAAATTTCACATTAATTCTAAAATAAAAATTATTTCTTGACAAATTAATATTACTAGACTATGAATAAAAATAAGGACTTAAGAGAGATATTGGAAATCTCAATGTAGAACTGTTTAAAATTTGGAAAGAATTTTTCCAAATTAAAAAAAAAAAAAATCTTACGATACTGATTTGTATGAAATGAATTTTTAACCATTAATAAATTTACAGATACCATTTCTTTTTTCAAGGAGCTTAAGTGTTTCCAATTTTATTACTTTCATTCTTCTCTTCTAATCAATCTTTAAATTTTAAGTTCCCAAACTATTTGGCTTTTTTTAAATGACTTGAAATGCCTGAATATAGTGATCTATTTCATTTAGAAAACTCTTTTGAGCATGACTGAATATGAAAAAGTTTCCTTAAGGCCATCGTGACTAGATTATAATCAGGGTAAATTTGAGACAAAATTCAAATTTTATATATATATATAAAGTTTCTTGTAATTAAAAAAATAAACCTCCACATTTCTGAAAACAAACACATTCTAAGAAATTAATGTATTTTCTTTAAACTGCTTTTTTTTTTTTTTAACATAAACACTAGTTTTCAGCATCAAACCTTATGATTAATATTAAAATACCTCAAATAAGCTTCTATCCCATTTCTTTTAACTAATTTCATGAAAGCAATAGCCCTGACTTGGATAATTACAGCCAAGTTTTATCCAACATAGGAAGCAATGACTTTCCGACATTAACCTCAGTTAGGTGACGCTGCACCCACATGGCAGCAATCTTCCACACATATAAGCCCTGCCATAGAATGCGGTGCAGTGATGACGCAGGAATACCTGTATGCAGAGCTAATTCTATCATAGTCTAGCGTGTATCTTTTATGAGGCTATGTTCGAATAAAGCCACCGATACATCTTTGTGAGCTGACACAGCACATCCATTGCGAGGACGATCGACAGTTGAGGCTCTTCCCCGTTTGAAGGCCTCTACCCACCTTACTACTGTAAGACAGGGTAGCACACGATCACCAATGCTTCACAAAGCTTGGCATGACACTCTTTGCGGCTGCAGAGAAAAGCTTTATCTTCACCTATAAGAACTGTGGTTACATCCATTACGGGAGCGTGCGCACCGGCAGACCAGGGTATGCATGCCCTATCTGGTTGCAACATTACGTACTACATGTCACACTTTCAAACGTATATATCTGATTTCCAGTGATAGCATGTTTTTGAGAGATAAAATATAATTGTCATGACTTATGAATTGATCCTCGTATAAGTTGGTAACAATTGGTGGTGTGTGTGACTTTCACAACAATGAGTTGCTGTGCGATATATTTGTTGTTTGTTTTTTTGTTTTTAATTCTTAATCTGAACAATTCAGAACTTTTTATTCAACAGATTTTAGACTTAAGGACATGACACAACAATCTGAAATGGATGTGACCATGCTATAGAGCTAGAAGATCAAGCAAACTGGGTAGATTGGAAAGAAGACATTTCAACCCTACTACTATGTAAAGGGATAACAGACATAATTAATGGAACTTTAAAAAAAAAAAAAAAAAAAAAAACAGAGCCTTTAGAGGACATCTGCTGAACTGACATATAAGTATGATAAAGAACTCATAGAATTTAATAAGGCAGATACATGTGCTATTCTGATAATTCATTCAACATTAACTCAGATGTTCATTCTTTGGTGCGTAATGCACCCTGATGAAGCTAAGGTGATCTGGAATGAACTATGTAACCACCTTGAGAAGAAAAATGATGATCATTTGTGTAAACCGAATCAGGATTTTTATAAAGCAAACAGACATCAAAGGAATCCGTGATGGCTTTTATAGCTAGATTTCGAACTCTTTGGACTGATTACAAAGAGAAATTCAGAATGAGCTGAATGTAACATTACCTGAAGTTTTATTGATAAATAAAATTTTATCTGAATTATCAGCAGAGTATGCCGATTTCCGGACAGCTTGGGAAGGTACATCTAAAGATGAACTGATCAACACATTAGAATTATGCGATGCAAAAGTAAAATATTATGAACAAAACAAAGATGTTAATAAATCTAATTATGACGTGAAACAGCTGAGAAGTCAGAAACTGTTGTAAAAAATAAAGGAAGTAACAAGGCAAATGGAAACGATGTTTATGAAAAATAATGAACCGTTGAAGAAAAATTTCACTAGTCAATGTCATTCATTCATACGATGACGTTATCAATGTAACAAAACCGGTCATAAAAGCAAAGAATGTACAGAATTCGGTGACAATAAAGAGAAAGTTCTTCTAATATATATTACATTTACATGCAAATCCCCAAATAAGGACACGTGACGAATTCAAATAAATTTTTCAATACCTCTAAGGTATTTACAGTCCAATTCCCTGATCTTAGTAGACATTGTATGCTTTTGGCCGTGGACACACAGATATTCCAGCTTGAGTTAAAGACAAGTTAAAAGAGTTGATATTTATTAATGTATTCTACATTCCTCGTATTAAGAAAATCTCACAATTAAAGCAATGGAGAAAGGCATAAGTCACCCACAGAAAAGGAATATATATGGAATTGTACTTCACACATTCTTCAAAATTGAAGAAAAATTATTATTCATATTTAAATTATAATATTTTTAAATAGAATCTAGTTAGAAGCAGAATGATAACAATTCAAATAACTGGACAGTAATCCTTTATATACACAGAGCAACGAGTCACTTACAATTTCAAGTATATGCTTGAATTATAAGCTAAGGTATACGCAGTTAAAATTTAGATAACATTTATGCTAATATCTTATTACAAATGATTTTCAAATTGTAAATAGCCGAGTAAAAAAATTCCAAAACATCAACTTTATGGGGATGTTCAATGGCCAACTAAAGATGGCTCACAAAAAGTCAATATTCAGTGGAACAGTGGTAAAGAAACTAAATGATTTAGAAAATATGCAACGACTTGATACATTGCAATTTCTTTTGTAATTAAGATCACAGAACAAAAGGAAGGTAAAGCTTACTTTTGAAAATAAATGTTAAAATGATAGCGGCAAATAGTATATGGCGAGAATGAGGATAAGACTAACTTTCTAATGTAGGAAAACCTGAACCTATATTAGGACGTTTACAATGCTCTTAATTTTTTTTAAGACTTATTCTAATGTAATCCAAATAAAGAGGAAAAGCCATCCCCTATCATGTGCTCCAGAAATGCTCCAATTTTAAGAATTAAAACTCGCAATTTGCATTTAGTTTAGAGAATGACAACACATATCCTCCCAACTTTCACAACATTGAATGTCGTTTCACAGTGGGGATAAATTTTAATTCATTAAAATAAAATACCAAAGAACTTTGCCAATTTCTGAAATTACAATTCCCCCCTTCCCAAGTTTTACTTCTTAGAAATCGAAGTTTGGGGGATAACTTTTTTTCTTTCTTTGAAGTAATTTTAAATATGCCTCCTTGGGTTTACAGAATTATGGATTAGGCCTTGTACGAGTTACTGAAATTTGCCAAATATAATGTCCTCTTGGAATTCTCTTTAACGGGCAACAGAAACTGTTACATAATATTAATTAAAACAGAATTACATCCTACTATATTTGTGAAGTGTAATAAATACTTAAAAGTTATAGCTTTTCCTTCCTTGCTTCTCTGGTCAATGTTCCAAATTTCCTGCAGGGAGTTTGAATACATATTATGATTGGTGGAAATTAAATTGATTGTTATAATTCCTTAATGAGGAATCTATTTTCTTTGTTATAAACTTTCAAATGTTAAATTAGTCTTGAATCTGGGCACTTTATTTAGTAACAGAAGCAAAGCTGTAATTTCCTGCAAAATCGAAGAGAGAAAAGAAAAGATTATCTCTGCCAAAAAAAAAAAAAAGTGAAACTGGTTTTCAGGAACTGCATCTGAAATGCTCTTGTATGGATTAACTGAATCTCAATATATTAATAGCATCACAAGTTACATTAGAACTGATGCTCCAGAATTCTTTATAAAATTGGTAAAAGTCTAGTTAACGGCACCCCGGTTGACCGGAAGTCGATCGAATGAAATCTGTTTGGAATGCTAATGAATGGGAAAATTTTTTGAAAGGGCCAAAATTGTTTCCAAATTTACCAATACATACATCCTGCAGCTAAGCAGACCTAAATTAACCTAACCTACAGCTAATTGGAATAAACGCTTAGGTCCTTCGGACCTCATCAATATGAAAGTTGTTTCGAAGGCCGTACGAGGTGTGCCGGATACTAGACTTTAGCCAAAGATATCTCCATTTTTTTTATTAAAAAATAAATACATATTAGTATTTACAGAAATGTCACAGCTGGTGTGACATAAAGAAGGAGAATTATGATTCAAGTTTATTAAAAGTTTAAATCCTAAAATGCCCACAGATAAAAGTTTTAATTTGGGGTTGTAGGCTAAACAAAATTAATTTAAACTCTTAATAAACTTGAATCATAATTCTCCTATTACGTAACACCAGCTGTGACGTTTTTGGAAATACTAATATGTTGAAACTTTTTTTTGCCTTTGAGAAAATGTTTTAATCTAACCATTGACATTATTTTCAATGTCTGTCACTTTTTTGAATGTACCCCAGTACAGCCTAGCTAAGTTACAGTAACCGTATGAAGCAGTAATCATTCTAGCATATACCCCTGCAAATATTAACTTCTAGAGCACCATTTCATGCAACGGTTTTTATTTTTATTTTATAACTGATTTAAAATTTAGTATACCGCTTATTTATGGAAAGTTCAAAGGCTTAGTGGTTCGAATCGCCGACTGCTACTAAAAATCGTGGGTTCAAATACCGTAATTTTATTTTTAATAATAACCCACTCATTTTTGGTTATTTCCTCATCAAATGATGTTTCTAATATGCTTTAATCTAACCACTATTATTATTAGAAATGAAAACTAAACATCAGCACTGTGTATGTTCTGTGATTAAGCTTGTAGGCTATCCTGGTACCACATTTTTGGGAATACCTCGGAAACCCGTATAGATATCAAAAACATGCAAACACGACGAGGGCCCTCCGTGACAACAAAATAAATCGAATGTATCAACTATAATTCTAGTTCTAGGTCCGGCCGAGTAATACATAATAAGAAGAACAGGAAAAGACGTGAACACAGTGGCAAAATTTCTAAAGTTCAGATTTTCGTTTTGGCTACTCTGATTTTATTTATGATACAGTTGTATATTATGATATTTTGAACTAGTTCAAAATTTCACTCAAAAATAAGCAACAAGGCTCAAGATAGCTGCCAAAATTTCACAATTTAACATTTTTGGGAATATCTCGGAAACCAGTTGAGAATCAAAAAATGCACATCACAAGGGCACTCCGCAACAACAAGACATGAAATGGCAACATTTGTAAGATCCAGATTTTTCTTTTTGGATAGTCTCATTTTTCATTTTTTTGATACACGTGTAGATTATGAAGTTCTGAACTAGTTTGCAAAATTTCACTCAAAATATGCAACAGGTCCCGAGATATCAGCTGCCAAAAATTAACATGGCAAAAAGGCATTTGAATCATAATATTAGAGGCTACTGCCTCGAATGATATATAAAACCATTGCAAAGTATATTTGATTGTGCAATGTCAAATGCTATAACAATCAAAGCAGGCTCTCCAGACACTATGTTGTTGTAGTAATTATTTAATTTGATTTCTGAATGTGAAAATAGTGTAGTTTGTATTTCACTTGAAGTAGGCCAAGTTTATAAATTTAAATAATTAAAAAGGAAAAAAAGAAAAGACATTTATTTTACACTATTTAGTACAAAAACATTGAGTTTTAATAGCCAATGTAACAGTCTGTGTGCATATTGGTAAACTGAGAAATAAACTCCATATAAAAGTCCCAAAAGACTATTTCATATAAAGTATTATAAGCAAGCAACGAGATAAATATTTTCATTATAGGCAAATGTTGATTACAACATTTTCATGTTAACCAAAGATTTATGATGATGTAAAAGATATGCAAATTATAGACGGACTAAAATTCAAAAAAAAAAAAAAAAGTGAAAAATGCATAATGCTGAAGCATAAAATTAAGGATGACCCATTTAAACCCATGTGGACACTGAACGTGTCGAGCAAAAAATTCCCAAACTTCACCTAAGGAGCGTTGGAGGGTGATTCGTCGCACAACAATTCTACGGTAAACAGTGAAGTTAGGCAATCGATATTTTTCTTCGACCTTATCTAGAACAGTTTGAGGCAGAGTTGACTGTTTATTTGCGGAAACAAACAGGTGACCTCTGTCTGCATTTTTCCAGATAGGCATAAATAAACACCCCAATCCTACGGTGTTTGGGCCTCTGAACACAATGGTGAAGTCCGTTTGCCGATCCGACCTTCCAAACGGAATGTTGTTGAGAGTTGTTAGGAGGAGACGGACAGGACAAACGCAAGAGAACCCATATGGTCACTAAAAAGGCACAAAGCATATGTGAGTGGAAGCATATTATCAAATCTGATCATGATCTTCAAGGTTTTATGGCTCAAAATTCACCTTCAGTTCCATGAATACAAATATATGAATTTATATGAATGTATATAATATTATTCTTAGGATAAAAATAAAGGGTTGGAGTGTAGATATGCAGTGCAGGAAATATTACGAAACAAGACTAAAATATGTTAATAATAAATACAAATGAAGCAGTTACACGAATGACATGGAACCCATAACCATTCTTATTATTGGAATTTAAAAGTATAGTATTTTTTTCTTTCTTTCTCTACTGTATTAAAGACATTTGGACCATGTTTAAGAATGTCAATATTATTTAGCAATTAAGAAATAATAGGCAAACTAAATAGTCCATTCAATTAAGTTTTTAAAACACAGCTGAACTGAAAGTAACAGTTTCACTTGTAAATGTTTTCATTAAAATGTTATAAGCGTAAAATAGTAAGAGAATCACAAGAAAAATTGTGTGGAATTGAAAAAACAAAATATTTTAGTGGGTGCTTGACTCACTAAAATATTTTGTTTCTTCAATTCCACACAATTTGTCTTGTGATTCTCTTACTATTTTACGCTTATAACATTTTAATGAAAACATTTCATTCAAGTTCACTGATAAAAGTTCTATTTCTATATTTCTATGTAAAATTTTCAGCAGAATCACTAAAATGAAGAACACGAGCTGTAGATGCTTCTACACTATTTCTAAGATATCACGTAAAAGCAATCAATCACTTTTTTAATAGCTTTCTTCCTAATAGTTTTGTTCAAAAATATAAAGAGCCCCAAAACATCTCAATAAATGTTATATTTTCATATCCTGCCTTGATAGATTTCTACCATTATATACTGCTGATCAGATAAATCAACGTATTAGACTAAAACTTAAGCCTAATTGTTTTAAAAGTTGATAAAGCAATAGTCGTTTTGAAATCGTATTCAAAATTTGCTCCTAAACCAGCTAGAACTTAATAAAATGAAATACTTTATAACACTATAATGCTTCAATTCATCAACTGAACTACAATTTTCTATTTAAAAAAATTAAGAGACATCACAATAGTATCTAATTTATTGCTACCAGAAATAAGAACAAAAAATGCAAACAAAACTGATGTCAGCATTTGAACCTCATTGAAATAACTATATATCAACTATACTGTTTATAGTTGTGCAGGTAACAATGATTTCATTCTATTACCTTTTCGTATTTTTAAATAACTCATTTAATTTTTTTTTATAGGCTTAGTCAATATTAAGGATATGTTTGTTATAGATTATTTAAATACCTATTCTGATTTCCTTTTGTTTTTGTCTATACTAGTAATATTTCATCATAGGAGTATCCAAGATTTTAAAATGCTAGGGTCGTTAATAAAAAAAAAAAGGCCGTATTCCTTCTCGAATGAAGGGGTTACAAACCAACCGATGAACACCAACCAAAAAAAAAACAGGTAAAAAATCCCAGATTTCATCCATTTTCGGATGCAACTGTGGTGGGAGATGGGTTTTTTAACCTCTACCAAACCCCTATTAGATATGCGAGTGCATTTCATGAAGAAATGTTTTCTTTGGGGTAGAACAGTTATTCTTTTAAAATTCTAATTACTGTACAAATTAAATTCCTGAATTTAATCAAATTAACGCTGATTCTATATTTCTACTTGAACTATTAATAATTATTACTTCGCATTAATAAACTGAAAAGGGTTTTTTTTTTTTTTTTTGATACTTTAATTTAATCTATTTACTGTGATCAAAGTAGACCTTCTGTAAGATTTTCACTTGTACCTCTTGCAATCGTGCAGCAGCATTTTGAGGTGTTTTTGCAATTTAGAATATTCACATCCGTCATCTAATCAGAAGATTAATATTTTGCTTTAAAATAACCCAGTTTTCCCAGATTAAAAGATAACCATAAGATTTTTCTAGCAAATCTCTCTCTCTCTCTAACAAACATTAATGATAAGTTTACTTCCCTAATAGTTTGAAACTAATTTAACCCTAACTTTCATATTCGGTTTATCTTTCGATTTATTCCTTATAGATGTCTTTAACCCTAAATTTATATTACATTGTTATAAGTCTCATATTATTAAATATAATATTAAGTAATAAAATTGATATGATGACTCATGCCTTTAAATACTGAAATCCAGACTCCTTTAGTCCAAAATAAATGTTACAACAATGTTAATTTTTAAGGTTAATGCAAACTTAAAATTAATGATATTGGATTAAGATTACAAAAATTTACTTGTAAAATAATAGTCGAATTTATTTACTTTTACATATTCGGGTTTTTTTTTCTTAAAAAACGAAATTTAGAAGAATATAATCCTTTGATTATGAAATATAACGGAATAAGGAATCTTCAATGATGCAGCTGGCAAGGGTTATTTTCAAATTGTGATTTCATATTCGATTTAATTATGGCAATATTCTGGGAATACCAGTCATCACTTAATTAGCATAAATACACTGTATGATTTGCAACGCTTCACTTTATACTACTAAAATCAAAAAACAGTAAAATAAAGTTAGAAATACTGTAACGAAACAAAATATATGAGAAAAACTCATTCAAATATAAACAATCCTTCCGATTGTTGATATTCATACTCAGTCTAAAAACGTCCATTTTTAAAGAATGTTTTTCTCTACATTATATAATTTTAATTACTAAAATTCACTCCATCGTTTAACTGCGAATAACCACCTTTTTGAGTAAATGAATTAAAAGCATATGAGGATGTCAATGCTATGTCCACCCCCACAAAGCTACGTTTTGTCTTGTGTTTATACTGGCTTCGATCCTTGAAAGAGGTCAAGGCCATCTCTCTCTTTACAAGAGAAACCGTCCCTTTCTACCTGTGCCATTGCAATAGCTGTGGTGTTTATGTACGATTGCCTCCCACGCCGTCAGTTAATCCGAGTGGGATCTTTGTAATCCCACTAGGCCTAATGTCACCGGTCACTTACCTACTAAACTCTGCCGGAGAACGGAAACGTTTTCGAGGATCTTGTCGCAATGCTCGGGCGGGATTCCCATCGAGTGCAAAGTGGAGGGCTGCAGCTGACACACCTACGGTGGAAGAAAATAGAAAGGTGCATTGATTGGAGGGAAAACGAACGTCGCCTCAATTGCTTCGAGAAGTGTTGGGTTGAGCTTAGGCGGCCATGACGGTTGCCTCTGCGTCTGGTCACCCACACTTGTTTACTCACCTGCTGTAACGTTTTGAAGCCATATTCTTCGAATAAATAGGCGTATTGCTTGCACATAAACGTTTCAAGCCATCTTTCAACAGTTCGTGGCATTTTGTGGTGAGATTATTCAGTTTTTTTAGGAAATTTTAACAACTATTGGACGCATTTCGCTTCAAAAATCAGATGCATGATAGATCACGTGACTATGTTTAGCGACACCTAGCGGAATTCAATAAAACTAATCCAAACATTGATTGTAATTAATAAACAAAAATATTAGCATTTCAACTCAAAAAATATACTTTATAAATCTACCTCGATTAAAATAGCTTCAGATTTAATAAAACTATCGTTCTCAATAATTTTACTGAAAATATATCTTCGTTATGGCTGCATATACTTAGTCAGATAAAACTAAATTGGTCTTGATTGAAGTCGTGTATTAGAAAACCCTTTTATACAAATACAAAAATTATCCTGCTTATTTTATTATTTTAAATGCATAAAAGTGTGTTTTCTTTAAATTCAGAATCTAAATGTCTTTGCATAATACTATCATTACTATTACAATCATCATAAATTTAAATAATTTAATAAATTATTGTTTGTCAGAACAAAAACAAAGAAAGGTCTTAACAGCCAATCAAATTTCATGTTGCATTTTAAATCAGATAAAAAGAAATGTCATTGTTATTTGAAAGTAGTTCGATAGAACATAACTTAAAATAAAAATTAATGACATATAACAATTCTACAGATTGAAAAATGGTGTTCTTTCATTACATTTTAACTACAAATAGCTGAATGTGAAAATCTCTTGATTTAAGAAAAACTAAAATATTAAAAGATCTTTTAATGTCGACTTGGCTCTAAGATGGCGGAAGATTCAAAACCCAAATTCAAAAGGAAAGAAAAAAATAGTTCCACAAAGAACTCATTTTTGTTCTAATTATAACAACTAATAATATTACTATATTTGCTTTCTATAATCGTAAATTTGAGTGAGTACTCCTTTGAATCTAATAGCGGTTCCCGTCTAGAAATTTGTATAAACTTACTGGTTCCAGCTGACGATTCTCAGCGAGCACCAAGCAACATTACTACAAGATCTTGCTATTAATAATTCTTACTGTTCGAAGCGCACAACCACCAGGAATTTCGATTTGGTGATGAGCGGGGGGAGGTTCTGAGTTTTATTTCCGGAATATCCAACCAAAAAAAAAAGATTGGGAAATGTTTTATTTTTTTTTCCTTTTTTTATTTTTTTTTTATTTCGACTGTCAGTGCAGATAACTTAGTTACGTATGTACATTCCAATAAAATTAAACAAAAAAAAAACTTAAATCAAAATTTATAAGGAAAAAATATTGCTTTCCACTCTTATGAAAGATTTTTTCTTTTTTTTTTTTTTTTTTTTTTAAATAACATTGAACATCAAAAACAAAAAACAAAAAAACTATAAAGAATCTGTAATTAGTTGAGTAAAATTTATTTATTTATTTACGTATAATAAAAGCCTGAAAAAATATTTCAAAATTTTAATGTCTTCTTTTCTTTCTGAAAATAATTATTAATGTCTTGCAACCTATTGAAACACATTATACAATAAGTTCAATCAGTTAGATTTTGTTTATTACTTTTACGACGTAATTAATGATTTTGCAGCGAGAAATACTGTATTATATAATATTTATAATATACTCGGTGTTATTAATATAATTTATTATATACAATTGAGGTTTTTTTATTTTTGGTCCCGCAAAAGTTCCCTCCGGCCCTGATGTAAAATTTATTAAAAAAAAGGATAATTCATGTTTTGTTTTGTCTTTTTTCGATTACTTCTTTGAATCTGCTAATAAATTTGCCTCTCCACTTAGAAGGTAAGTCGGCCACCAGTACGATAGTATCTGGGCTCAGAGGGCCCGGTCAAGGTTAGACTTTTTGCCCATTACAAATAAAAAGGATTAAAAGAGAAAATTTTCTTATTATTATTGAATAAGCTTATGCGATTCTATCTCTCTTTATATACAGTAATACCTTGAGATACTAGCAAGCCTTCGAGCAAATTTTTGCTTTTAGATACGAGCACGCTTACAGACGCCGACGCTAGGTGGCCGAGCACTCGGAGCAGCCCACGCCGCCTCCCTTTTTGACGACACGTGCCTTACTCATTTCCGTAACATTTTGAAAGGGAGACAGAAACAAATCTCCCTCGATAGGTATTTCTTAAAAGGTCTGCGCCAAGTGAAAGTGAGGGTAGTCAGGAGAAAAAAGTTAAGAAAAGTAAAAAATACAAATCGAAAAAAGCAAAAAAAATAAATAAAATAAAATAAATAAATAAAAAATAGAAAAGTAAAAAAAAATAAATAAAAAAAAACCACATTATTTCCATTATTATTAGCACTATTAAGGGAGTTTTTTAGAGGGCTGGAATGGATTATTTTTTTTTTTTTTGTTATTTCTTGTGGGGTAAAATGATTTGAGATACGAGCACCTCGAGTTACGAGTTCGGTCCTGGAACGGATTATGCTCTTATCTCAAGGTATTACTGTAAATATATATATAGTAACTATAACCCCAGTAGCAATGAATATTCATCCATTTTGTATTTAACTCGCGTTACAATTTGTAATCTAGTATATACTGCATCCACTCTTTCAGAGGAACCCATAAGCTACTCTGGTTCGTCATTCCAGAACTACACCTGTGGGGGATTAGGCCGAAAATTGGTAATTACACCTTTTCATCCCATAAAGGCTAAATCACACTGAAGAAGTTTCTGTGTTATTTTTCTGCCTTTGGTTTATTCCTTGCGTTTCTGTCACTAAAAAAATTAAGTTCTGTTCAGATGAGAAGTGAAACGGGAAAGAATACTGCGCGTGATTGATGCTGCTTTTTATACAAAAAGAACCAATCACGACGAGATCCAATGTTTTGGCGATATCTCTGTCTAGAATTCACAGATCCTTTTGAATCTTTTGTAAGGAAAATTAATAAACTCAAATTAAAGATTAAGTTTAATTAAATTCATTGATTTAATCAATTAAAGTTTCAACAGCTTTTCTACTCCACGACATTTTAAAAATGGCGCATACTTCGTTGCCGTCGATATTGTGGCGTGACGTCATTACTCCGGAAGTGACTGATTGGTTTTCTTAATTAGAAGAGACAGAAAAATAGGATTCTCCCTATTTCCAGTTCTGCCACTGAAAACACAGAGAGAAGCAAATCACACGGTAAATAGTGTGTCTCTAAAAAACTCACAGAGAAACTTCTTCCGTGTGACTTGTGCTGAAACAAAAAAAGAGGAGTGGAAGTATTAGTGAAGCAGAGCGAAACCAACTCGGAAACCTGACATCCCTCTGCTGGTCCTTACAAATCCGCTTCATCGCAACCTAAAACTACTTTTTTCATTTCCATCATCCAAGTTAGAAAGAAAAAAGATAAAAAAATCTCACTCCTTCCCTTACAAAAAAACAAGAAAATCATCACATAGAATTGACATTTTTCAACCAAACGATTTGCCAATAACAAATCTCTGATCTCTTTCCAAATTTTTACAAAAGTAGTGGACTTGTGCAAGATTCTCTCGACAATAACTTAAGAAATTTAACTACACGTCTTTCGAATGTGTTAAGAACGCTGTGTTAAGTCTCGTCCACACTTGGAAACTGTTTGCAAACAGTTCTCTTTGTTTCCCAGCAGTTTTCAAATTATTTGGGAAAAAAATATAACTGTTTTACAAACATTTTTTCAGTTTCCAAAATGTTCCAAAGCAATGTTTTGAAAATATATTTTTAGGATGTTTGCGTCCCGATCTGCCAGTTGAGCTAGAGATGTTTACCGAGAAGGAATTAATACACATAAAGCTTTGTACTCCCTTCGGAACTGGAGACTGAATGTCTTCAACTTCTCATCGTGGCTGAGAGAAAATACGTCCGCGATTTCCTTCCAAGCATCGTATTCCTATTTTTGTACTCAGAGTCTGTAAAGTTCCAAAGCATTTTACGAAACTGAGACTCCTCAATGAGTTTTAGTCTTTTTCCTGTGTCCACATACTTTTAATAACGAATAAAGAAACAGATAAAAATACAGGCGAGGCAAGTAACACAATGCAAAAGACAACTTCCTGGTGTCCAGGGGAGGGGAATGTTTCCCAGCCTGTGTTTGTAAACACGTCGAGAGATGCACACTTTGTTTCTTGTTATCATTGTTTCTGTCTCCAATATCTTCAGAATTTGTTTGCAAACAGTTTACAAATTGTTCTGAAACATTTTAGAATCATTAAACAATCCTCAAAATCATTTTGGAAACTGATAAGAAACATGTTTGCAAACAATGCTTTCTGAAAATTGTTTCCAAGTGTGGACGAGGCTTTAGATTAAGTTAGGACTGCAACCCTTCTACAATACATCTGTTGGGAAAAATATTAATAAATTTATTACTTTCAATAAGTGTCTTTTATTTCTTGAATGCTACCACCATATTGTTTTGCACTTTTTTTTTTATTACTTTGATTTCACCTGTTGTCATAAGTTGTAACCTAAGGGAAATCCAATGAACTGAGGGGTCATTAAATTTTTCATTAATTTGGTTTGCGTTGTAGACAAGGTTTTCTTTTCCTTTTGTTTTTAAATAGTGACAAGGGTTTGTGCTGAGAATGAAAATGAAAATAACTAATTACTTTTTTATACATTTAAATTATTAAATAAAATTTTAGGCTCAAAAATTCCCAAGTTTTATTTTTCTCACATTTATTTCATCCTTTCTTAAATATCAAGATTATAGTGGATAATCATGAAATGAGACATACGATTTGGCAGTAAATGTGGGAAACCTAATATGTACAAGGGTGATGCAAAGTCGTTTGGCAGAAAGGAGTCAATATGTCTCAGGTAACTGAATGCGATACCTTCAGCTGATTTTCATCTAGCTGCAAATTTATTTACTGAGTTTATTTCCTCACTGCTTTTGCAAAATAAATGTGTGTGAATTTATATTTTCCTTCCATTTTAAAGGTCAATTTTGATATCGTCTGATGGAAATAAGGATCATCTGTCGATGACTTATTGAGCGTTGACTAGCCAAGAGAAATGTTTACTTTAGGGACATTCGTGATACTATGATTGCATAATCATAACTGAAGTTTCCTACAATGTTTCCAGGTGACAAATCATACAGATTACATCTAATCTTCCAGTCTTTGTGATGAATAATTCACCTACAAGTTCTCCTTAAAGTTGCAAACATATTTGAAAACTGTGAAATGATTGCTGTTTAGTTACAAAACAATACATCTGAGAAAAAGTAAGTAGAAAATATCCGTTATTTCGAGGCAAATGGTGAAACGATGACAATTTGCAGGCACAAAGAGCATGAAATCGAGGAGGACTTGCTGCTGCCCAGGCGCAGTTCAGGTTTTTCTGAAATATATATTTACGTAAATGTCCAACGCATACAACGATAGAGTTATCATTTAATTATAAGCGGAATGGACATTTGAAATTACCATTCATTTCATATTTTCAGGAACCACATCTTTTTTTTTTTTTTTTCTACTGAAATTAGTTGCCAGAAGATTAACAGCATTTTATCAAACTTTACTTGTTTGTTTTTTTGATTACACACAAATTTCAGTGTGCAGGGTTTTTTTCCCCTTAATGATGCAAACGCAACAATGGCTAAGTTGAGTCAGGAACTAGGTATGAAATTGAGAACAAGTCATTGAAAGAAACAGACACAGAAGAAAGGGTTATCAGCCTAACCAAAAATTTGTAAATAGGCTGTAGTGAGCTTCAATCTTTATATTGTAAAAGAACTGAAATATATTTGAAAGACGTATCAGTAAATTCAGACAAAAAGTATGCAGATATGGCAACTTGATTGCTATACATATAGCTATATGAATATAGCAATTATCTCGCTTGACTCTCGTTGTAGTTGGATAAATTACAACACAAAAGTTAAAAAACCAGATAGAATTACAATGTATTCAAAGTAGAGGAAGAGGGTTCTTGCGATTTGAAATTGTCTTTAATGCGAGACGATTGATGTCGCAAGTGCAAGCAGACTTATTCTCACGAAATGCAAACGTTTTGCTTTCGTTTTGGCGAGATATCCTTCGTTATAATCGAAAATAGTACAAAAGAAAAAAAAGAAAAGAAAATGCACTCATTCTAGCAAAACTTGATTAACATAACGTTCGAAAACTGAGGCCTGGATGTGAAATGGAAGGCGAGATCAAAATAATTATTCATTTTGTACAATTGTCTGAACTATTACTATTTACTTACGGCAGTGGTCCAAGAAATCAATGCATACAGTTGAGAGACAGGTATAACGATGTCTAGATTCGGTATCTTGAGTCTAAACAAAATGCTTATTTTTAAATAGTACTGCTCATGCGCAAGGCTACAACATTGATGTCTGATACGATTTATTTGGTTGTGGAGATCTTATTTAACCGACTCGATGAATGGTTTTTGTTTTTTTTTTCAACTAAACAATTCAGAAATTGTTCTGATTTTCTTTTGAAATCTTCCGAAATTAATGAAATTCCCTTGGATACTTCCGGAAGGGCGGAAGAACACTGTAATACGTCATTGTTGGGGATTTCTGTTGATATTTCCAGAAAGTTTGTTGTAATCTTATTCTCCTAATTTATGTTTTAATTTTGAAATTTCTATCATGTCATGCGTCATTTCATAAGTGTCATGAACAGTATATTGTGAATTCGTAACTCCACAATTACCTTTATTTTGGGAATATTTATGGCCTGAATTTTACTTTTTTGAAGTAGGAAGTTATAAGTATTTACTCAATTTGGTAGTTTGTTCAAATTTCCAATTAAAAAAAAAGCTTGCAACAAAATCAAAATCGTATAAAATTGTTAACAATTTTTTTAATGATTTGTAAAGATTACTGCATAGTAATACATACAAAAGAAGTATAGGAAGTTCTCTTACGACATTTAGGGGTAAATTGAAGTACACTGACAACCTTTTATCAAAGTATTTAAATAATCATCCACCCATACACGTATTTAATAGATGGAAGCAGTCTTCCGCGAAATGAATTAAATTCAACCAATCATTTGTCAAATACTTGTATGAATTACAACCGTCACAAAATTTGCGGGTAAAATAATTAAATTAAAAAAAATCTCTGACGCCTTGGTAACTGTATTGTACATCCTAAATTCAACGCATAATTTCTGCCAAGCAAGAAAGACAAAGAAATAGCTACTGAAATATTAGTCTGTAGCCTATCAATCAAAGACTAAAGAATTTCAAATTGATTACTAATAAAATTTTCAGTTATTAGCAAGGTCGGACAAATTTGTTTTAAAAATTAAAATCGATCTATCAGTAACTGTTATAAAAAAATAATAATTGAAATAAAAAGAACGGTTATATTTAATATGAGATTTTTCCAGATGGTTGTTTTTTTCACAAATTACTAAACTTAGCAAATTGTGAATTAATTATGGTTCTATGTGGAAATAGTGATTTGTAACCTGGGAAACGGTGATATGTCTGTAAAGGAAATAACATAGAAATAATTCTGTCAAACATAACATTAATTACTAACCAAAATACCTGTTGGCGATGGAAGAATTTAAGTATTTTTTGTTCAAACTAGTCGGCTACCCGTCGCTTCGCTCCGGAAGCCTCGCGTATGTAACGGAAAACAATTTGTTATTTATTAAAAAAAAAATACACACACAAATTACATCAAGTAAAATAAAACTAAAATTTTTTTAGTTTTTTTTTATTTTTAATTTTTGATGTATATATTCTCTCAATTCACGACTGCTTTTAGAATCAGCGTGTCAATCATATATCTGTGATTTTTTTTTATTTTTTATAGAGATTAGAATGTAATCCTTGTGGTCTAATCCCTAAGACGTCTAACTTCGGAGCAGAAGGTTGCATGTTGGATTCCAGTAGATAACTTGTAGAAATTATTTCTATTTTTGTAAATTACAATAATTGCACCAGACCGAAAGAGAAATAAAAGATTTTCGTAACATAGATACAATTTTCAGTCGCTTTTGAGCTACAAATAGTGAGCTTTCAGTATTCTACTTAATAAAAATAGTGCTTCTTTCTTTCTTTCTTGAGTCTCTTTTTTTTATTTCCATTGATACTTTACAGTGGATTTTGAGTTAGAAATAGTGATTGTTTTTGAGTAACGAATAGCGATTTTTCAGTATTCTACCTAATAGAAATAGTGATTATTTTTTTTCTGTTGTTTTTTATCCAATTCCAATTGATACTTTTCAGTGGTTTTTGCGTTACAAATAGTGAAAATTATCTATATCTATTAGCTAGGCCATCAGATTGTTCGATATAGATATTTGATGAAGAGATTTCAGATGGACGTTAGTTGATATAGATGATAAATGAAGATCATAGCTTGTATACGAAATTCTTCGCAACAAATTGATTGTGAGTATTCTTTAGAGTGAAGATAACCAAATTCTGTTGAATTGTGACTCAAAGACCTAAAGTTGTATGTGAGTTAAGACAACGTTTTCCAATTATATGGCAACTTTTATTTAGAGTTTGTCCTTGAGCTTTATTGATAAATATCGCATAAGAAGGTCTGATCGGAAATTGTTTTCTTGTGAAAGTGAATGGAAGTAGATTACCGCATGGTTCCATAGACATCCTATGGATGAAAACAAAATCTCCTTTGTGAGTTCTGTTATAATTTCGGTTTCTATGAGATCATTATCGAATGAACAGCATTTAAGTTGAGTTCCATTGCAGTATGCAAACTTGGGATTGATGTTTCGCAACAATATTATTGGAGATCCAATCTTCAATGACAAACGATGTTGAGGAATTCCGCTGAGATTCAATGCGTTCAGACACTTGGGCATATGGAGATGTTCGTGTGATGGATTATCAGAAGTGTCAATTTTATTCGCACTTGTATTGTATGCTCTGTAGTCTCTCCTTGTATTCTTAGACTTATCATTCGATTGATGTTATCGACACTCTCGTTCATCTCGTTTATCCAATTCCAATTGATACTTTTCAGTGGTTTTTTAAGTTACAAATACTGAGTTCTCAGTATTCTACCTAATGACGTACTGCGTCTTTCTTTTTTGACTTTCTTTTTAATTACAATTGTTACTTTTCAGTCAAAGTCAGTTCAGTTTTGACAGATAAGTCAAAAAAGCAATATGAAGAGAGTTGTAGTTCCTATGGCCTAATGGGTAAGATATCTGACTTCGGATCAGAAGGTTGCAGGTTCGATTCCTGTCGCGGATGTTTCATTGAAAAAATTCTTTCTATTTTTCATTCTCACAGAAAACTGCGCCGGACAGACAGACAGACAGACAGAGAAATAAAAGATTTTAGTAATATAGATTATTAAATTCATCTCGTTCTATTTAAATCGAATAAGAAAGTTTTGAAGCCGATTGAAAATGATCTCCCCTCAAATTTTCATTTATAGAAAAGACAGATAGGGGAGACCGGGGCAAGATGACTAACGTCGTAGTTCTTGACCTTGCTTCTAGGTAGCACCACCGAACGGATACTACTAGCGCTCCTATCTGCCGGTCACTTAAATCTATCGTAGTGAAGCCGCTGTCGCCATATTGCTGTCAGTTTGGAAGGTTTTGTTGTTTTTCGCAACTGCACTGTAACTTTTACGCCTGTCAAAATAAGCCCTGATGCAATAACAGATAAGATATTTGGTTATTCTTTACTATGTATGAATAACTTAGTTTATATACTGCATATTACTATCATTAGTTGTTATTTTATCGCTTTTCATCTTAGCATTAAAAATAAGTATTGTTAAAAACACCACTTGGGGCAAGATGAAGGAGGCAAGATGACGAGCTCTCGTCATCTTGCCCCATGCTCTTTTTATTCTCGCTATTTTGCCCCAGGTGCTTTTGATGTGTCATTTTTCGGACCCTTAAAAACCTACTACAGCCAAGCTTGTGACAATTTCATGGTTACTCATCCAGGGCAACCTATTACTGATAAAAAGATTGGTGAGATTTTGAGCACTGCTTACTTCAAAGCAGCCAGAGTCGGAAATGCTGTCAAAGGGTTCAAAGAATGTGGGATTGAGCCTCATAATCCCCTTGTGTTCAGTGAACATGACTTTGCTGCCGCAAAAACTACTGACCATGATCTTGTTGCCGATGAAACTGATAATGAAAATCCTACTCTTCAGGCACTTGTAGCAGAGAACCAGCCTACAAAACCCCCTGAGGAATCTACTGATTAAAACGGGACAGATCAAATTGAAGAAACGGAACCTTTGATAAATGCTGCTTCCGCTACACAGAATAAGCCCAGAAGTGTTTTTGATTTCAAACCATTGCCAAAAGAAAAAGTAATAAACTATGCTCAAGTGTTCTTACAAGCACACCCGTCAAACAGATGCTGGAACAAAAGGACCAGCAGAAGGCAGAAGAGGAACGTTTGAAAACACAAAGACAAGAGGCTCGGGAAGCTAAAAAAGGAGTAAAGAAACTCAAGCTAAGTTCCTTTAAGTCTTAAGAAACTTCAGACATCGGTAGTTTCAACCACGAAATATGACTGCCAGGTTGCCTCAACTTCAAAGGATGGTATAGTGAAGTGTCCTGCTTGTGAAGAGGTATATCTTGACCCCCCAACAGAAGAATGGATTCAGTTATTGCAAATGCCAAGCGTGGTGGCATGAGGATTGTTCCAGTTATGAAGGAGGTTATTTTATTTGTGACTATTGTTAAGTGTGCAACTAAACACTTTGTAAGTTTCATTAGTTTATTAAGAATCTAAAGGCCCTACTAAAACTGTTACCATTCCATTACAACTAAGACAAATATAGGAAGACATGTTTCATTTGTAATTACAAGCTTTTATGTTGAATGAATAAAAAATTGTTCATACTTTGTCAGTGTTGTCATCTTGCCCCGATACTGGGGCAAGATGACATTTTAGTAGACTTATAAAAAACTAAAATAAATAACCTTCATATTTAAAAAAAAAAAATAATATCCAATTAAGTTTTATACCACAAAAAACTATTCTAATACCTCATGTAAAAGTTATTATTTTATCTTAAAAAATGAAGTCATGAAAAATCTTAAACTGTTAACATAGTCAACTTGCCCCGGTCTCCCCTACTACATCTATTTGCTATTGGAGAATACTATGTTATTTTCTAATAAGTTATAAATGAAGACGACGCCTATCATTCTAATTTGGGAAGCCATATATCTTTAAGTTATATGAAATATTTTAAAACTTCTAATCTTCCTCTTACCTTAAAGGTATTAATGTAGTATAATGTTTCTTCATAGATGATCACGGCAAGCTGGTTTTAATGGATCTTACTTGTATTTTCGATAATAATGTTGTTGTTTTTTTTTAATTAATTAAGAAATGATTATACTGTATTTTTTTCTTAAGCTGTCACATGATTATTTATATTTTCAGATTATTTTAATTTTTTATTTTTAACTTTTTGAAGATACAGTAAAACCTCGTTAAGTCGTCACCCGGATAAGTCGTCACTCCGTTTAAGTCATCGTTTTCCTTTGGTCCCGCCAAGGTCTCATACACAATAATGTAAAATAACCCTCTTTTACCCGTCACCAAATTTAATTCTACTCCGGATAACTCGTCACCCTCAAAAATCACCAAAAGCATCTTTCTTCTCCATTTTGCATGCCATCGTGTTGTCTTTTCAGCCCCGCCCCTTCACGTTAAGAAAGCCAAGCATTTACGGGGAGTTTTCGACCATGCCTGTCACTTCATTCTATCCTACCCCTTCGGAGGATTTGGGTTCTTGGAATCTCGCTGCTAATCATTCAAAGCACACTTCTCGCTGCGATTCTGTCGAGTGTAGACTTTTTCTTGACCGCTCCTGAGTGTGACTTCATTTCACAGCGAGTACAGATACAGTATTACGAAGGCTACGGTAAGCCCCGCTATAAGGGCTATTTTTTTCTCTTGCAATTTCGTGGTTCGATTACGTTTTTAACATGCTAGGGAAACGAAAACTTACCTCGTTATCTTTTAAAGAAAAAAAAGACTTAATTGCACTTTTTTAAAAAACAAATGTTTCGAAAACAGCTTTTGCCAAAGAACACCATATTCCCAGGACTACATTAAACGATATTCTTTCATCGAAACAAGTAATTGAAGAAGCTGACTGCAAAGACAAAAGAAAGAGAATGAAAAAATCGAAGTTTGACGAGATCGAGGAGGTTTTAGTTCGATTGCTAAAACATGCCAGATCGCAAAATGTGCCGATTTCCGCCGTGATTCTCAAAGAAAAAGCCATGGAAATTGCTATGGAGTTGAACATTAAAAATTTTGGCGGCAGCAATGGTTGGCTGGAACATTTCAAAGACAGATATTAAAACGATTAAAATGTGGTAACTATAAAAAGTGTTCTTTTTTTATTTTCTACTCATTCATTTGCATGTATTGATTTCTAAAAATCTTGTTTTTCTCACCGAATCCTATAGCAATTAATGAAAATAATGAATTTCAGTGTTTTTTTTGTTTTGTTTTTTCAAAAATTCCCACTCCGCCTAAGTCGTCACTCCGCTTAACTCGTCAAAAATGTTTGGTCCCTTGAGTGACGACTTAACGAGGTTTTACTGTATTATTTAACTTTCCACGAAAGACAGATTCTATCTAATTGGGTTTGACTGAAGAATTCTGCGCGTGTGCGAACGATCTCAGTTTAATAAAAAAAAAATAATCAAATTAAATTCCAAGACATTCATTATATATTCAAGCAAAGTTACGAAAACATGTAAATAATATAGAAAACGTCAAGTTTCGATGATACAATAAAATTATATGCTATAAAACTATTTCTTCACAAGATGATCGTTATATGACGCCTAAATGTATCCGAACACCATCCAACCTTTGTCGGGAAGTTGCTTCCAATTTTTTGTTTGCGATGAATTGGAAACCAATGAAAATTATACAATAAGAATGTTTGGCTTCCACCATGTTGGTCTTGAGTTGCACTTCACTCATATTTCGATGGTTATTTTTCAATTGCAATGATCGTTCTCAATTCACCTGAGTTATTATTGCAACAATAAGAATAGGATTCGAATAGTAGAAATTTTCACTCTACAAAATATTAATTCTATGTATCAGAAAACTTGGAAGAAAGGTTTTCGAAGGATATCGAGTGCCTCTGAATCAATCATAGCGAAAAGATTTCAAAAGTTTTGAATTTAATAATTTGAATTTTTAAACTTTTATGCGATAAAATTCACATCAGAAATTAAGAGAAATTCACAACATCCATTCTGAGGCATTTTATTTTTGAATTCTTCCATTTGTCAGGAATAATTGTTCACTTGCGAGCGATCTACGGTTCATGTGAGCAACAGCTGATGCTTTGAAATCATCATTATTTTTTTTAAATATGTATAATATATATATATTGTAAAGAAAAAAAAATGAGCGTATCTCGTCCGTAACCCGGGGACCTCCTGTATATATATATATACTGAGAACGTCTTTAGAACGGATCTATATGTAACTCGGATCCCTGATGAATAGCCTTGGGAGCCCGTTCGTAAGTAAGAAATGGCGTAAGTCGGGTCATCTCTAACAGGGAACAGCCTGTCTAATGCATAAATTAATATATTTAAATGTAAACCTTATTTCCTTCAAAAAATAATTTCATTACTGTCGTAGTAATTTTGTAATTGTTCTCTATTCATACGAAGTGAAGAAAAGAGGACTACGGATTGAACTTTGAGAACGTGCATGACGTCACGACTGACGTATTCCAATGCTTCACTCTAATTGGTTGGTTGTCGTATGCGACGGTTGGATGGCAAATAACAATTACTAGTGACCAAGGTTGGACCTACAAAACGAATTTTCGAGCAGCACTCGCAAGCGATTATCGCTTGCAACCAAAGATGGCCTTAAAGTGTATTTTATCGCATGGAATGAAGTGTAAATATTTTATGAAAAAAGAATAGAATAAAATATCCTCAAGGAAATATGCTGAAGAAAAGCAACTGTAAAATGCAATGTAGAAACAACATTTTTATAAAAATTTGAAAAAAAATTCCTGACTTTTTAAATATTTCCTCGATCGTAGTGTAAACAAACATGTATTGGAATTAATAAAAATCAATATCAAAATTGCATGTTTTTTGGTTGATAAGTTTAGATTATAGATATCTTTTTATGACTTTAATCTATCTTATCTCAAACAGATAACATTTCCCAGGTGACGATTAGTCTAAAGCAAGCATTGGAATAGGTAAGTTCCAATTTATTCTTCCTTTCTTCAAACCATTATGAGAAATGTAAACTTTTTGTTAGCTTAACTGAACTAACATCACTTTTAGTGTAAATAATTACATAAACGGATTAATGATAAAATTCCAAACTGATAACAGATGGTATTTTGATAAGATTGTCAGTAAAAAATGCCTGAATATATTAATACGTTCCTACTTGGATCGAATTTGATTGTCTAAAATGTAAGTATTCGTGAATTACGAAATTGTTGTTAATTATTAATTGAAATAGCTGTTCAAGTTTTCCATTTCACAGTTTAACGATTTTTATCAGAAAAGTGAAGGGAATAATTGGTTTTCTTTCTTGCTTTTTACTTTATCTATGGCTCCATTGATTACGTGATTTAACAAGACACTTTATTCTACTGTCTGAGTGAAAAATACTTAAAAACTAAGTAGATTTGAAAACTAGTTTTTAAATTTTTATTTTAAATTGCTGTTTCTCTCTGAATATTATACTATATGACTTTTATAGACTTTTTCTTATGTTTTTAATCAAAAATATGATTAATTAATAAGGAAAAAAAACCCAAGAAAACAGTGAATGTTATGCACTGTAAATAGAATTCATTCGGCACAGGTGTTTTAACAAGTTACCTATTACTATTATATTGATCATTATAATGAATCATTGGCAGTTAAATAAGGACTAATGCGAAATTTTATATTTTTATTGGATAAAATGAAAGTCTTCCTTGCAATATTATGGTTTCCGTTGATAACTTCGTAAGAAACAAAATATGTAAATTACGTCTTTATTCTTGTGCCTTCCTATGAATGACTTCTAATGTAATAAAACCACAATATTCAGTCTTTTTCAAGGTAGAATACTGACTTTTTCTGTTAGTTAATCAGTGAACCCTGTATCAATATAATGCAATGAAAATTCATCATTTTTTTCTTTTGTAACTACCAGCTTATTATATTACATTTCAATAATATTTTCCATGAGTCAGCTGCGTTCAGAATTTAACGATTTTTTCCAGTCCTGTATTTTTTAAAAAGCTTAAATCCATAGACGATGTCGTATAAAAGTGTAAAATCAAGAACGTAATTTAACCTGGGAAAATCAGTTAAGTAAATAACGATATACATAAGCTAAGCATCTGTTTGCCCGCTTCAAAGCTCGATTGTGATGTGCTTTTTCAGAAGAGAGGGAGAATTGAGAACTAATTCAAATAATTAAGTCAGTCACTTGAATATCGCTGTGAATTGAAAGAATCAGTATTTGAACAAAAATCAACTAGACTTAAACCCAATTATTCAACTTTCAAGAATATAAGGATAACACAAGTTATTAAATATAACTTTATTTAATGATCATTTAATTTTGACGGAGAATATTATATACAGAAAGGTTGTTATTAACTAAAAACATTCAAACTATAAATTCAGCTTCTCGTTTAATCCCATTCTTTCGATGTATGCAGTAAACCTGTCTTATTTTAATCAAATGCTGATCATTCAGAACGAACAAATCAATTATAAACAAACTAGCCGGGTACCGTCGCTTCACTTTAGACTGATAAGAAAGGACAAGGAGATCTCCGGAACCCTTGCATATATAGCATTTAAAAAAAAAAACAACATTATTTATTTAGCAAATTAATATTGAGATCGGAGAATATATGACTTCCCAGCCCATTGTGGCCTTCTCCATTTAACTCAGGTGTATTGTGGGTTGGCGTCACACACCTGGGGTTGCGCCACACACATTTTTGCATGTATCTTGCAAACGCAGAAACATTTATGAATGACTGATATATCGTTCGATAGAACTTTCAAATACCAACATTTTCTCAATATAATGTTCTCTTCCAACTTTTATACTTTTCGTTTAAATTGAGAAAAAGTCAAAATTTGACCCTTTAAAAGGCGACATCTTGGAAACAAGTTTTTCGAAAGATTTTTGTAGCATTTTGTTTGTCTTAAAAAGATCTGCATTTTATCCATTTGCATGACCAATCTATCTCTTATAGTTTGGTCACAAAATTGGAAAAACTTAAAGTCTTACGACAGACAGAATAATGTTATATATGCTGTCAAGCATATATAAATTTATCCGTCAAAGAAAAGAAAATAGTCCCAACTTTGAAACATTGTTTGACATTAGAGCTATTAGACGTTGATTTGCATCACTTAAATGTCTAATGATGACAACGAAAATTAAACAATCTTTTTTTTTTTCTAAATACATAACGGACGTTTTGATTTTGTCTTCCGCTAAGAAAATTGTAGGCGGAAGGATCTTGAGGTCACTTTAGTAATGAAGCTTTCTTCTAAACTAGAATATTGATTTCAATAACTAGGAAAAGAATTAACCTTTTAAAACTTCATTAAAACGTTAACTCAGATTCACTGAATTTATTGAGCAACAGTTTCATTAAATCTTATTAAAACATCAGAGGACTACTTATTGGAGGCCCATGTGTCCACACTTACATCACGACTGTGTATCACAATGCCCGAGTCTTGTGTGAGGAAGTTTATAAATTCCGAAGTACATTCAAATTCCACTCAAGACACTATCCTATTAAAAGTCCTGTTTCACTCCTAAGTTGCTTCAATTATGTCCAGTGCTGGGAAGGGATGTGTACCTATATATGCTACAGTTCATTTTTTCAAGAAGGAACTACATATTTTGTAACTAAATTCCTTTTCTGTTTGGAAATGGATGCACTTTTTCAGTTCCTTTCCTGATAAATTTTCACATTTTTGTAGTTCTGAAAACTGCATATATTGAACTACCTTTGAAAGAAATCATAGAGAATGTTATTTTCGCGTTGTAAACACGCAAAACTGACAAATAAATTACCTATTTCCCATTCCCGTGAAGCAATTATAATTAGAATTCGTGTTTGTGTGTGTGTATGTAATGCTCTCCGTAGCTCAAATCGGAAGTTGGAGTGCCATGAGTGTTAAAGCTTTGGATTCCCCATGGTTTGGAAGTTTGGGATACAGGCCACACCCGGCTTTGGAATCACTGACAGGGTGAGAAGTAATGTAAGTTAATTGGATAAAATTGGGTCTATCTTTACTGAATCGACTATGCTGAGAACGAATATGATACTCTCTATCCAATGTATCAATTTCCATGTTCAAAATGGCCACTGGGTCACTTTCTCAGAGTCGCCCTCCTGCTGCAAAATGCTGCAACGGCGTCGCTTGGTTTTGTCTTTGCTGATTTACCTTGTTTCTGTTTTGTAATGTAGTAAAAAAGGACATTTCATAGTTATTTTTTTAGAGGAACTGTAACTCTGCAACGTCGCTCTGTGAAAGAACTGGAGCTGGAAGTAGTTCATATTTAGTGCTAAGGAACTACAACTGGAACTTTCTAAATCTTATGCAGGAGGCCGATAAACGTAAGAGTTAAATACGTCGTTAAATGTTTGTTTATGATACTAATAGTCAATTTCACATCAACTATTTTGAATGATGACAAACGAATCTTATCTCCATTTAACACGGGCTGGGGGAATGGAACCTTACTGATTAAAAACTAAATTAGACAACTCCTGAATCCTTCAGCTCTCGTCTACAGCTTGAGACTTACACCGTATGTTACAATAACGAGCAAGACTATTACAGTTTTTCTTATGTACATATCCACTAGTATATGAACTCTCTGCACTTTAGGTGTAGACTCAGTTGCACTCAACAGATTGATCTGTTTTGCAGAAGAATTAACGAAAGTTACAACGAAGCAATGGAATCCCTTTAATGTTATTACAAGATAGGTTATCTTTGTGTTTGATCTTTGAACCCAAATGACACGCAACAGCAGTGACGGTGATAATAGGAATTACAATATAGACAAATATTTCTCAGAATAAATAAATCAAAGCGAAATCATAAAAATGACTATGTTTTATTGAAAGGGATAATAATTATTAAAAATAAGAATTTCGATATCAGATGTAAATGAGGATAATTTGGTCTGTCCCTACACATTTGTTCTTCCTAAATTTCTGGAGAGAACTGCTATCTCACTTTCCAATCATAGTTATTATACTTAACCTTTCATTTTATTTTTTTCAGAATTTTTTTCTTTTTAGAGAAGCTTAATGGTTTTGTTTTTTTAAATTCTTTCAGTTGGTTGAATTTCGAATTCCTAAGTTAAATTTATCAGGGAGAGTCCATCTGCTTTTGACCGATTTGAAAACACGTTCCTAACACAGTCTTTTTTCTATCAATGTTTAAGTCAGGCTAAAAATCTAGAGAGGAAATAATAGTAAAGACAAAGATAACTTAAAACAGGTCGTAGAAAGATTTCTTACGTATTTAGTTTCTACTTTTGTTTTCTTTTCTATTCTACAATGTATATTTGTTTCCAAGATCTTAATTGTGTTGAAATCCGTTTATTAGATAAAATAATTCCTATTTTAAAGAAGATAAAAGGTCCCTGATTTTCACCCGATCTTGAAATTTTGACTGGTCAGTTACTTAGCTTCATAGGAAGAAAATCCAGAAGAGATGTTGTCACCATGCTGACTTGCCCTAAATGGTTTCCACACTCATCTCCATTTTAATTTCATGAATAATCTAAACCATAACATGAAAAGACATTCAAGCAAAATCAATAATGAAAACTTGTCATAATAAATTTGTGTGAGTTCTACTATGGAATTTTGTCTGGCGATATCATGGCGGAGTATGATATGGCCACCTGTCTTTGCAATGCTCTGAATTTTACCTACGATTATCTCGTATACATTTCTCATTTAAAATGTTGCAAAATCGAGAGATAAAGATAACTTATATCTATTTAAAAAAAAACTGCTAAATTAACTTTCTGATAAATCTGAATTTCTTATCTGATAAATACTTGCTTATCAGCAAAATTCATTGTCTTTGACAAAGAACTTCTCCAATTGACGGAACCCAGAATAAAAGTAGAAGCAGAAAGAATTTGAGTTTAATAACAGTTCAATTAAAAACTCGAACTAATAAATTGTATTTTAAAAACAAATTGCGGAAATAAATCAAAACATCAAGAGATACTAGAAGAATGTAAATCATTTAAAAAATTAAGTATGTTGTATTTTGTTACAATAGAACGTCGGTTATCCGAATTATTGAGGTTCTGACAATCAAATATATAAGAGAAAAATAGTTTATATGAAACAAAGCATAAATGGACTTACAATTCAATTCACAAGGTTACTACTAGGCTACTGTATTTTGAAATATGAAGTATTATAAAAATTAACTGATTTAGAAATGATTTTTACGTTTACTGCGGCCTCGAGGTGCCAGGTTCAATCCCTGAACCAGACATAGGTCGGTGATTTTTCCACGAGTGAATTTTCCTTCAGACTGGTACTACTCAACCCTCCGAAGAATAGCTTTCCTTCCGTTGGGAGTCGGGCTGATCACCGGACTTCAACTACTCTTACATTATGTAGTGAATGTGGGTGGCAGGGAAGCCAAGCACTGCGACTGGAGGTCTATTGTACTATCCCACGGAAATAAGGACTGAAAGACTGAGAAAGTATGGTGGGAGAAGTACATATCCTACGAAGGAGAACCCCGAGAAAACCTGCCCAGCGCGGATCGTCCACCATCACGAAACCCACAGGTACTCAGAGGTGAGAGGCCAATGTCATAGCGACAACGCCAACTCAACTTACTGTTAGTCCCGTTGGTCGCGAAACCGTGGGAGCTTTACTTCCCAGAACCTACAGACGCCTGTAGTGGAATAACTTTAACTTTAATTTAATTTTAATAATAAATTAACACTTCATAACTCCTATAATATTCTTAATAGTATATTTAAATATAGATATTCAGTCGACACTTCTTCATATAATATCTTCTTTAATATAATATTTCTTTTCCTTATACAGGAACTTCTTAAGGTTATTGTATAAACACAAGAAAAGCTTTAATCAAAAGTTTTTGATTAAAAAGAATAATTGAAAACACTGAGAATGAAAAATTATGGAAAATGAAATATACGTTCAAAATAAATGAATACCCAGAAAGATTCGTTAATAAAGTTGTTAATGAATTCTTTAGGAACAGGAAACAAAAGAAAGAAAAATGATGAAAACATTGATTACAAAGGAGTATTTAAGGTATATTAGGTATAGGAATTAATACATCAATTAGAAAAATAACTAAAGAAAACAAAATTAGAATTATATTTTATAAAACCAACAGATTTATAAAAAACAATGAAAAAGATGAAACTTAACAAAATGAATAAAATGGGTGTAGTTTATAATGCAGAGATTGTTATTAAAATTATTACGGTAGAACAGGTAGAACATTAAGAGAAAGGGTATTCGAACACATCAGTGCTTTTAAGAATAATAGACATAATAAATCTGATTGGGCTGATCACTGTAGGGTTATAGGCCACAATGCTGACCTTCTTTTATTGGATATTCTTTTTCAAATACAAGAAGAAAAAGCCAGATTAATGATTGAGTCACGTGTAATAAAATTAATGCCATGTTTGATTAAAAACACATTTTTAAAAGTAAGCAGGATTGCCTATGAATATTATAGTAAAATTATGAATAATAGAAAGATAAAAGATTAATTATTAGCAAAGATGTTTATCACTAAGTTTAATAATTACTAAGATTGAATTGGTAGTAAAGATTTATGTCGTATTAATGAATTGCTGTTTATTGCTAAATTTAATTGTCTTGTAAAAAAGATATTAATGTGAGAGGAAAAGGGAAAGTTTCTTCCTGTCCTCACTAGGCCTAAAGACGCTTCTTGTGTAAGGAAAAGAAATATAATATTAAAGAAGTTATTATGTGAATTAGTGTCGATTGAAATGTCTACATAAAAATAAATTATCACTATTTCTATGTTGTACTGAAAATATCTTCGAATTAAGCGGTGCTACAGATAACGAATATTCTGATAGTGGATGTTCTACTGTAATTCAATAATCAGATGCTTCAGTATAATGATGAGAATGTCGATGTCTTTATTCGGCAGGAACCACCACACTAACAGATTTACATAAAATTGGTCCGCTGCGAAAGGAGAAACATATGGACATTAGAAATAGTTTTTCATAAAACTAAATCGATTCATTTTTTACTTGTTTTTTTTATTCTATATGAATTAAAAATATACTTCGGAATCAAAATTGGACAACTTTATATGGATCCTAGCCCAGCAACTGTGTCAGTGTCGCCTAAATATGTGGTTCATCCAATTCATCCCATCTCAATCCAGGGTTAGATGAAGGCCTCTCTTTGCCATTGCTTTCTATTTTCTGCCTTTCGCATCCATATTTCTCCAGCACTTCGAACGATTTCATCTTTCCATCTAATTGATGATCTTCCCCATCTCCAGTGTCCTTCATTAGGTCTCCATTTTTCTTGTCCATCTTGAGTTTTGGCATCTCGCAATACTGGCCGCCCATCCATAAGTGTTCTCACCCAACGAAAGGGCTGCACAGGTTGGCCAGTTACGGTGACAAACAATGAGAATCGTTGACGGCTCCTGAACCAGGTGTTAGAGTCTCCGAGAGAAGTCTTCGGCGAATATCTTTGAAAATGGATATCAATCCGACATACATACGTCGATTGTTCATCTGGGTGCATTTTTGAAAATTGACTGGGTGCATTTCCGGATCGAATACAGATTGGACAGCGTTTTAGCGATGTTGACATTCGTGCCAGAATGATGGTTCAATGTTGGCAATGGCATAAGTGGACCCAATGTTTTTGGCTAATATACGATTTACGGACGAATGCCACATTCATCTTGACGGCTACATTCCTTAGTTTTCAGAAACCCTTCCATTCTGCACGTGTAACGATATGATGTGCCATATCTGCAAAAGGATATATTGGGCCCGTATTTTGTGAAAGACGAAGATGGACATCCTCCGATAGTTAACCAGGACCGGTATAGAGACCTCATTATCACACCATTTTTGAGGGATCTACTACGTTTTTGTCGTGCAGGCCATACTCAATGGTTCCAACAGAATGCAGCCACCTGCCACAGCCGACAGAAAGTCACTCCTTTGCTCCAGGAACACTTTGGGAAACGCATAATTTCCCGTGGAACAAATTTTCCTTATCCACCACATTCACCTGACCTTACACCATCCGATGCCTACATCATCCTACATCATACCCTACCATAAAGGGTAGGCTAAAGGAGTTCGTTTTTAAGGAGAACCCACCGACAACAACTGTGGAATTAACGGAAAATATAGTGGCGTTCTTTCAGCAAGTACAGCAACCTCTATTTACAAACATGTTTGAGACAACGGACCCGTATGACGACCTCGGAGCTAGGAAAGTTCTTATCCAGAATAAAACTGAGCTAGTAAGTCCCAGGTAGAAACGGACAAAACACAGAAGAAAAAAGAAACAGCATGCCGATGCCGCAACAGGTTCCGACGCAATGGCCGCACGGCAGACCGTCTTCTAGACCGCTCGGCCACGTCGGAACGGCACAATGGAATCATTTTGAAAACATTTTTTATAGAGACCGTCATCAGTGAACATGTTTATATTTATTAAAGCTTAAGCCTCACTTTCAATACTGTTTCTTTTGGCGCATACTGTATAATAGGAGACTATTGCTGGATGCTACACCGTTTAAGTCCAGAAATATCGCACTAGAGCTATAGCAACAAACGCAACTTTATTGGCAAAAGAAAGAAGTACTGTTCAACCTCTCACTAAGATCAAGCTGTATAAAATCATATATTAATACTATCTGTGAATAAATGTGTACTATCTGCCATAAAATGTATTTTATTTTATCATTTTTAACATGATTAGGATTTATGATTTATTTAACATGATTATTATTTTCAATAGCTTCTATCCAAGGACGATATATGATGTGAAAAAAACAAACAACAACAAAAAAAACTATACGTGATGGAGAAAAAAAACTGAAATCATTTTTGAATTCAGTACTTGAAAAAAACTTCAAATTCAGTGTACATTTTAAAAAAAAAAAGCTGTTGTGAACCTACATTTTGAAGGTCTGTAATTAAAAAATAAATAAATAAATAAATCTTTAATTTTTGAAGCTTGAATTGAAAATGCATGCATTTTTTTTTTTTTTTTTTGACGTTACTAATTTGTGTTTGCAATTGAAATTTTTATTTTTATTTTTACTTAGAAAAGAAGTGATAAGTATTGTTTTCTAAGACGCACCGTTACTGAGAAACAGAATATACAGACAGATATACGGACAGACAGTCATTCATCTATTATAAGGAATTAAAATTGAAGGGAATCTTAAATAATGTGGAAATGGAAAACAAGATATCGTATGAAAATAGGATTCATTTAACTGCTCCTGGCTTTTTGAAATTTTCGTTCATGAGTAAATCATAAACCACTACCATTACTAAAAGTTCTTTTTCCCCTCTAGTTTTCGCCATGGAATATATTACTACGTAATACTAATATTGGCCGCCAGAGCCCGCATGGATCGGAGGTGGATGTTCGGCTTCGGTCGGCCATTTCCGTGGCTGCTCGGACTGTTCCTCCTCGTTAGATGGATAATGGCAGGTAAGAGAAAACCTTAGAGCATAACATTTGATGCCTTTCACCCTGTTATAAGTTTCTTTTATTTCTTCAATCTAAAAGATTGTTACAGATGAACATTGTTTGACTTGAACATCATTTTTTCCAGTTTTTCTTAGACAAATTCATAAGAATTTAAATAAACAAACAAAAATATTTGCAGAATACAGTTTTTTTTTTTGTTTTTGTTTTGAAAAACAAATCTTCACATGTTGAAGAGATTGAATTTACAATAAATAAATAAAATTACTATTGAAAATAATTAGAATTAATTTGAAAGTAACAGTAAATTTCCATTTCTCTCCAATCCTTTTTATTTTCAATAGTAAATCAGCTTGATATATTAATAATCTATTTTTGTAATATTTATTACCAAGAAAAATATATTTTCTTAATTGTTTTGATTAATTTCTTCCACTTAGCAAATATATTGGAATTAGAAAATGCTGTTGTATTTTTGGCATATTTTATTTTTCTTTGTAGGTCGTAATTCTCTTGTGTTTTTTTTTTTTTAACTTCGTCTATTTACATATTCCGTTAAAATATATTCATTGGCATTATTCCCACATTACTTAAACACCTTTTTACCTTGAATCTTAACCTTGTTTTTCTTTTATGGCTAAGATAACTGCCTTTAGTTTGACATTCTGCTATCGATTGCAACTATTTTCTTTTCCTCCCCACTTTTTTTTAATTTTTTTATTTTCAGTCTATTTTGCACTTCCCCGTTATTTTAAAAATTATAAATAAATTATATATTAAAAAAAATGGGAGTATCATAGCTTTTTGAACAATTTCTGAGACTTTTTATAACACAGTAGTTGTGAATCAATATTTTCCAAGAGTGTGCATAATAAATATAAGCTTACATAAGCCTACATATTTTTGTTAGCTGCAGTTTTCGTACACAGGGGCTCAAAAACATTGAACAAACATTGAATAGTTTAAAAACCTGCCAACTTTTCTATACTGTGTTACCTATCATATTGGCATCTCTGTTGGTCCAGTAACCAAGATGCTTGATCGAGGGCCTGGAGGCGTCGGGTTCAATCCCCGGCGGAGGTCTGGGATTTTCGGCGCTAATTCCACTGGTCCTGGTATTCATTCATTTCTGTGACGAATGGGTACCAGGTTTCTTTGCCGAGGTTTAAGGCGGGCGTTGAACTTGCTATTCGACCACAACTTGTTCATCCAGTATCTCCTCCTGCAAACCGAAGGGCCATTTCGACCTGTAGCCCTAGGGAATTATTAATAAAATAATAATAACACATCTTTAACGAGTCCTCTAATGGCGGATTTCAGCTAAAAATTCTCACCAAGAAACCTATTTGTTACAAATTAAATAGAGATTTCGTGATACCTTCCATCTTTAGAGTTTTGAATTATGTGATCACATGCAATGTACATAGAAAGATCCTATACTCCTAGATCCCAATTTGTATCAAAATTAGTAGGAAGTTTCAATTTTGTTAGTTATATAGTTAAATAATTGTCTGGACCACAGATGGATTAACAGACTTACGGATTTCAAATTAAAACTGCATTTTTTTATAAGCATTTTTTTTTTCTCTTGGTAGTTTAAGACGTGTTAGAAACATTCCTTTGGTGTAGGAAAGATATCTATGGCATTCGCAGTTAAAATAAAATAATAGTTCCTCATCAAGTTACATAGCAACTATGTAGCTATCAAATATTATTGCTTGTTATTATTTATTGTGGCCAGCTCATTTCTTTTCTTTCTTGGTTGGATTACGAATTCGCAATGAAATTAAAATGTTGAATGAGGTTGTGAATAAAAAATGGTTGAGAACCACTGTATTGAACTAAATGTACACTAGTTATACGGCCATTCCGAATGTAAAGAACTATTATATTATAATCGTTTTGTAATAATTATTCTGTTCCAAATAACAATAATGTAACATTACATCGCATTATTATTTAATGCAATTTTGCTAGTTTTTTCCTTCAAATTCAATTTTTTTTGGATATTTGTTTTCCTTTTTAACGAATCGACATTTCTCAATAGAAAATGTGAATGATGATTTTCTAGGAAAATGTTAATCTACTATAAAAACCCATTGTTGGATTTTATTTTTCAGAGGTGAAATTAAATCCTTTGCTTTCTTTGTCTTCGATAGAGGACTTAATCCTGTATCGGATATACGGAGATGAAATTGTACAAATAATAAATTTTCTGCCGTTGATTCCGGATCCGCTATTTATCAATTGGAGAAAATGAAGAGAGTTTCAGGAATTCCGTGGTGTTTTCATGTTGTGTTGACAGATTCAATTATAATTCGATGAAAGAACATGTTTCAGGAAAGCAAAAAAAAAAATCTCAAAATTGAGATAAACAGTTTAGTGTAGTCTATGTATTATAAATGAAAATTATCCTTTTCATTTCATCACATTAGCGATAGTAACAATGGTAAGTCCAGTGGTTTAGGAAGATTTTTATGGTTCGCGGCTACTGACCTAAAATGGCCGAGCTGACCTCAGCAAATACCGGGATCTGATTCGAAGCTCAAACAATTCAACCAAAATAATTACTCCAAGGGCATTACAAATGTAATTTCAACTGCCGCCAAGTTTGTAGTCAGCTAAATTACTGAATGGGCCTAAGATCCAATTAAAATGAAGTTGTTATTGTCAGATAGATAACAACTTGGCAGTCTTAAATCTACCTTCAGCAGTTCAGTGGACAGATCCATCGAAAATTCAGATAAAAAAAGGACAATGTAATTATTTTTTCACAACAAAATTATTCAGAATTTATTTTACTAATATATATATAATACTTATAATAAATATTATTATATTTATTATATTGTATTATATAATATAAATATTATAATATGTAAATTTGGCAAAATTATGTTGGTACCTACAAATTTTATTGATTGGTTAAATTCAAAGTCTGGTAATCCAACATCAAAACACTGACTTTTATATAGAGTTTATTCAAGAAATGTAAACTGGAATGTGAACAAAGCTTACAAGTAAAAAGAAAAAGTCCAATTCAAGATAACTTTTGGAAGAGAAGTTGGAATTGAATTATAAAATTAATTTATATTACATATCTGATTGATAAATAATAATAATAGATCAATCTGAGTTTAAATACTGCTGTACGTGCTTTAAACGTATTATTTAATTTTCAACTACCTGCCCTATTGTAGTTTTGTGGAATGTCAATCAAAGTGCAAAATCCGTCTTCCATTGGAATCAAATAATGTTTCCCGAACTATTGTATTATGGTAACACATCATCAAATAAAGTCATCGTAGTATAATGTTATTACACAGTAACTCCATACCACAGAGCCGGAACCACTGTGACCTTGTTACTGCCAACATCCGAGGTTTCCCTCCAAACCTGAAGATTTTTGAGTGTTGAGAAAAAAATAGATAATTTCATATAGCTTATGAAAATCTACAAGATTACAAATTGTTATTTTCAGAGGTTTTTCGTACTCGTGATAGTACTGACAGAGATTTTGAGAATTATATAAAAATCGGAAGTGTTTTGGCTGGTAAGACCGTTTCTTTCTTTCTTTCTTTTTTTTTAAATGATAAACGATGAATTTTCAAAATCTGAGGTTTAAGGTGCTTTAGAAGTGTTTTAATAGCTGGAAAAGAGGAATTTCAAGTTTTCGAATTGTCAGCAGTGCGTTTTACGCCAGCAATCTTATGTCAACATTAGAGAGGTATTTTTTTTCTCTAAGTTGTCAATTAATTTCTTAGTAACCCTGTATTTGTAAAGCATCTTAGTATTCTCCAACAGAAAAAAAAAAAAAAAAAACAATCCAGAAGCTGTAATTTTTATTTACTATCTGTAAATAAATCGTAATATATATAATAATTCTTGATAAGTAATTTCATCAATAGTTCTTCACAGTAAATCTATACTGAACCTATATTACAGAAACACCAAGGATGGTGTATCACAGCAGTTCTATTGAAAGAAAACTGTTTGATCTCAACCGTTATTTACAACCGAGGATATGAAATAAATCTCACGAAAGTCTCCTAGTGTGATTCTTTTTGACTAAAACCTAGTAGTATTTCAGGACTCCGACGGGAGGATATTTCACCTCTAGAAGAGTCACAGGGTTCTCCCAGCCCTCTATCAAATGATACCCGTTCTTAGTTGGGGGCTGAGAGGAGACGGACAGACGATTCCGACCTCAACTTCATTCCCTCAATCACACGACTCTTACAAATCCTATCCTGTCTAACCTATTCATCCAATGTCTTACATTGCTCTATTTAGCATTTCAAGCTCATTTTCGTTTTGGTTCAATTGCATGATATACATAGAGAGATCATTAAATAAATAAGGGGTAGAGAACGGGGAAAGGCCTATCCCTAATTTGTAATAGGGTTTATATTTTCTGAAATACGAAGTCAAGTTTTCTGCTTTTCCACTGTCGGCTTTGCCTTTTCTTAAAGAATTCTTAAAATATTTTCTTTTTTACTTGTAATTAGGCCTATTTAGTTATGAAGTTTATGTAAGATTTAATGAAACAATACAATTAAGCTCTCACAATAAGGAATTAGGTAAAATACACTCAAAATCTACTAGGAAAAACTTAATAGGCAAGAAGTAGGAAGAACTTAAAAGCATATTTTCCTTCGAATATAATTTCTTATTATTTTTTTAATTTTTCTTTTTTATAAAACATTAAAAATAAAAACCTACGTTTATTTTCAATTTCTAGTATCTCGGCTATAAGTAGTACAGATTTTGCATTTTCTAATAAATAAATAAATAAATAAATAAATTCCCATTATTTACTATAAACTGTCGAAATCAGATTAACTTTAATCACATGAAATCGCGCGCTAATTAATGGATTAGCTAAAAGGGAATTAAAGTTCATTGCTTAAAATAGTGAAATATTAATAGAAATAAGACAAAAATCTGTTGTTTAGATTCCACTTTTTTTCTATTGGAATTACCGTCACCTTTTTTTGCACCTTTTACTAAAAAAAAAAAGGCGAAATCAAAGACGCACCAGGTTCTTTTAGCTTTGGGAATTTTTATTGTCTGCTAAACTAACACAGGTGTGGTAATGAGGAGGTCAGTTAAATAGTGGAACGCTTGCTTCTGACGATCTTAGCTATCAATTGTCTTCGAACCTCATTGGAGGTTTATTACAAACAGGTCTCTTCTACAAAAGTTAACAAAAAGATGTAAAACCATGCAGTAAATCTAGATAGCATTAGTGAAACGAATGGAAAAATTCATAATGATACAAGCTACTACAACTGACATCAATATTTAAAGACTTCTTCAGGGCTACTACAAACATTTTTAGGAGGGAGAACATCGCTCCCTTACCTAACATCATTGAAATAAAAAACAAGAATGCTAAAAAAGGTGGAAAACTTAAACAAATACAACAATATGAAACATGATATAACCACGTTCACTCATTAGGTTTACTTACAAAACCAAATTTTTTATTATTTATTTTTAAACTTTTTAAATTTTATAAATTTTAAATTTTAACTTGTATCAGTATGAATTTGTTATAAGTTTCACATTTAAAGTTTTAGAAGATTTGAATGGAATAAGCAGTGACAATTTTTTAATTGTTTTGAAAAAAAGTATAGGTAATCTTGTATTTTAGGGTCATAAAAATACAAATAAATGCAATAACTGTTCCAAACACTAATCAAACCCCAAGACCGCGCTTTTCTAATTAATTCGAAGCTTAAAATTTTCTCCTGCTTCAACTTTTTGTTTTAATTCCTCTTTTTTGTTGGATAACCTAGTGGTCTAGATGGTAGCCTGCCATGAGGCAGATGTGTCGGAACCTGGGTTCGAATCCCGGCATCGGCATGGATGTTTAAAAACCATTCTTTTGTCTGCTTCTTCATCTTTCTCTTCAGTCATTCGTTGCTGAGGAATGGGAAACCATCTCAGTATGTGTTCCCTGGTTTCTTCTAGAGGTTAACCACGACGGCAACCCTTGTGCCAACACAGACACTTGATGCTCATCGTGAAACAACAACTGTAATTGATGTTTTCTCAAAATCATTCCAGTAATCAGTTTCCAATAGGAAATGTGAGGTTCATCAAATCACTCAGTCAGTCGTGAATTCCTGCTTTTAAACCGCTGTAGGGATCTTCTTAAACTTGACGTGCCTATTCCAAGACTAGGTACGATCTCCTTTTTCTATTTGCAGTCTTTTCCGAGTGGGTCGTTGACTTAGCACAAGATAAACAACCACCATAGAAACACATTGGATTTCTATTTCCTTTCTGTTACTATCTCATTGTTTAAACAAGCAATATTCCATCCTTAAATCCATTCCTCTTGATGTGAAAGGATTAGAATTAATCCGATTTAGATACTTTAAGTAAATAATGCGGATTTATTTTATTTTTATTTTTTTTCCAGAAAATGGCTCATTTCTACTATTTGTATTCAGTGCATATTAGAATGGGAATGTGGACTTTTCGATTCTGTCGTTTTCATGACATGAAAAAAAACAAACAAACAAACAAACTAAGAAAAAACATTTTAACGAAAGTAGGTTTTAATTTCTTTCTTTGTCATTTTGCTTTAAATCATTTTCACTCATTTTTGAAATTTTAACAATTCCATGAAGAAGAAACCTATAAGAAAAATAGGATAGAAAATAAAGCTCCTAAAAATAACAGTAGTACAGAGGGGAAGACCGAGAGGTCCTTGGCGCCCTTCCCCTTTCGAAACAGAGTACGCCCCCTACTTTCTTCCGGGTTTTGTTTTGGTTGGATGGCCATTGAGCGGAGCTTGACCTTATTTGAAATTATGACGACGACTTTTTTTCTTCTTTTCTTTGTTGATGGATTCCCTAACTTGACCCTCTTCGAAATAAAATCCCATTGAAGCGAACGTAACATTTAGGATAGTCTTCATAATGAAGCCATTATCACTTTGGTCTTCAAATAGGCTTAAACATAAGAACATTAAAGGTAGGGGATGGGCTTATCGGGTTTTAAGTCAATTTTAAAAGTAATATCAAAAATATTTCAGATAATCAAAGAAAAGTTTAGCTTATTTTTCTCCTTTGGGAGCCGTGAATTAAATACGTCACTGAACAGAGCCGTTTCTAGGTTTTCTGCCACCCTAGGCGAGAACTGAAAAATGCCGCCCCCTCCCTTTCAAATGGCGCCCCCACCAAAAAAAAAAACCAAAATCTTCAATTCAACAATCAAAAACAAGATAATCCAATTTTAACAACCAAAAAAAAAAAACGGAATCCGTCATTCGGCCGCCCTAAAATCTTGCCGCCCTAGGCGACCGCCTAGTCTTGCCTAATGGTAGAAACGGCCCTGTCACTGAAGGTGAATAAAGTTGATCACGGGAAATGGTCGTGGGTTTTGTTTACAAACTTTATTTACAAAATAAATTAAATGGTGGAAAGAGAAAAAATAATTTGGTTGTAAAAAAAGAACATTAGACCACACAAACTTAGTCTTTCAAGAGTTTTATTTATTTATTTACAAGTGTGTATGTGTGTTCTCTAATATTTTAAAATTAATTTTTATTTAAATGTTAGGTCCAATTTTTTTTTTGTCATCCAGAACTAGGTGGAAAAACAAATATAGAACAACGAAAATAGTGTTATTGAAACTGATAATTTTAAAATAAAAAAAAAATGAATTGGCTAAATTGGAAGCGCATTTTGTTAACGTTTTTTTGTTTGTTTCTTTTAAAATACTTTCTTTAAACATTATCTAAATGTGTAGTAAGGGAAATAAATGCATTTTTAGATCAATTACTATTTTGTTATTCTAGTCAAATGTCATTAAAATAAATATCATACCAGACCTTACCTTACAACAAAGATTTATATAAATCATGTATTTGTGATTAATTATGTAAACATATATATGTACTGTCCGTTTTTGTTTACGAGAGCATTCAACGCTTTTGCGAATGCGTCAGGTCTCCTTCGATTTCTTCAAAATAGGGGTGAGAAGAAATAAAGAGGGGATGTTTACTTTTTATCAGTGTTAGTTTACTAGTAGCTGCGTTCTATTTGCGCTTTTCGGGAAAGAATTATGAAAAGAATAAATACTATTGCAAAAATAACAGGTACTAAAAGAAAAAACACAGGTCTTAGAAAAGTGCCCATCTCAGCGTATCACCCCTTTGCGGCGTAGAATCGTCCACCAGTGCTAGTTCTCGCTTTTGAAACCGAACAGTACGAGGAGAGTACAATAAGTAACGTCATATTTATTTATTTTATTTACTTATTTTTTTAAAGTTTGATGTTAAATATTAATACAAAATGTACTAAATTTTCTGAATATCGTAGTACAAAAATCAGTTCATTGTGAATTCTGGAGTATTTAAGAGGAGCAGATGATATCTAAAATTGGGTACAAGAGTATCGTTATTACAGCGTATTAACTTCTAGCTTTAGCAAGTGGTGAATACCTAGGTGAATCAGTCCACTTAACCAACAAAAATTCAAGATTTGTTTGTTTTTAAAGACAGTAACTGAAATTGGCAAAGTTGTAAGAGACTGGAATAAACATTTAGATACTTCTGAATTAAAATGATGTTAAGAAATGCTGTGACCAAGTATTTTTACTGATTCATCAGAATTGTGACATTCTTTTACAAAATTGATGTAATAAATATGAAAACATTACTTCTTGAGATCCTTCTCCATTTCTAATATAAGAGAATGTTGTAGAACACTTCCTATCATCTCAGGTTATAAAAGATCATCGGAGGCGGTAAAGAGGCCACATCGGATTGATTCTAAAGGGGCATAAAAATAGTTCCATATCAAAAGATCAACATCTCGTGGGATTTGCTTTTTAATCTTATGATATTCTGCATCACTTACTTTGCCTAAATTTATAAAGTAATGATGTTTATGACCTGTAAACCATGTGATCAAATATATCCGGATATCTCTTTGAAATACGGCACGACGACGTCATGTATCGTTATAAAAGGAGGCAGGTATTCGTGTGCTGTTACTTGATAGCGAAATAACAGCAGAATGAGTCGATCAAGAAAGCTAACTGGTCATTAGCTGCCACTTGAGTAGTAAGTCTGTCAGGATATTTCAACCCTTCTAAAGTTGCCGAAATCGACTGCTAGTCGCGTGATTTTGAAGTGGAAACGAGAAGACGCAACCACAACAAAACCGTTACCGGATAGATCGTGTATACTGACAGACCGGGATCTTCGAGTGTTGAAGAAGGGGGTTCGTGCAAATAACCAGACATCGATTAAAACAATCACCCGTGAGTTTCACAGTAATACTAACACTCTAGCCAGCACCATGACTGTTCGTCGAGAGGTAAGGGGTTTCATGATCGAGCAGCTACTCATAAGCCAAACATTTCCTTCCTGAAGTGAAACATTTCCGCCACTGGACAGTGGAATAGTGGAAACGTGTGATGTGGAGTGAGGAAGCATGCTACTTCATGTGGCGGTCCGATAGGAGGGTTTGGATGTGGCGAATGTATGGGGAGTGATATCATGTGAAGTGCCAACAATGAAGTTTGGAGGAGGTGGCATTGGGGTGTTTTTTCATGGATTGGATTTCGGCCATCTTGTACTTCTACACGGCAATGTAAATCGGAAGGGCACAAGTACAATTTGATCAGTAACTTACTGCCTAAGGTAGAAGACCACTTCACTGTCTCTACCAGAATGACAACGCTTCGTGTCCTAAAGCGAGGTCTGCGAGGAAATGGTTTAAGGACAATAAAGTTCCGGAAATGGACTGGTCTGCCCTGAGTCTTGACTTGAACCCCATCGAATACCTATGGGAGGAATTATAATGTCGACTTCGCTCTAGACTCCAACATCCCACATCAGGACCTGCTCTAGCTACATCTTTTCAGGAAGACTGGGCTGCCATTCCTCTTGAGATATTCAGGCACCTGGTGGAAAGTCTCCCCGGCAGAGTCACGGCTGTGATAAACTCACCCCATACTAATGTTCACTACTGGGACGCGTATCACTGGGAAAGTATGACTAGGGCTTCGAATAGGGTGTCCGGATATTTTTGATCACATGGTGTATAATGGTAGACATCCAATCCTCAAGAAAAATCACTGACGCCTATCTATTCAAATATCTCCATTTATATAACTGTATGAATTTCTGTACTTTTTTATGCTTTGTATAAACAAATTCACTGAATAATCACTGATTTGCATCTTTTATCTTTGTTGATATAATTAAAGTTTTTAATTATCATCGCTTCAACTACGAACCTTTCGATGTTGTCCTTGATTTTATACAGGGTAATTCCAAAGGTGTTATCAGAAATCTGGCAGTATGTTCTACACATTGAAACAAACAAAAAAGTTAAAATATATATATGGGTCAGGAAATGAATAGTTTTCGCGATAAACGTAGTTATTCATTGTATGGTTATAAGAGTCATAACAAGTCATGGAAACAACATTTATTTCCTCATAACAAATGTTCAAAATGTCCTTCATTGGCTTTTCACGCATGGTTCCGCTCGCCTTCTCATTGATAAAAGAATTCTTTCACAAATCCCGTGATTTTGCGGTATTCCAGAAAGTAATTAGTTATTCGTTCTCGCAACTAGTCCTAACTGCTGATTAGACTGGAATAAACTGATGTTTTTAAATATCCCAAATACAGACATCTATAGGATTAAGATCAGATGAGAGTGGAGGCCATGGATGTGTTTTATCGCATCATAGCATGTCAACAAAAAAAGACAACAAGAACAGCCATACAATGAATGATGAAAACTACGTTTTTCGCGAAAACTATTCATTTCCAGACTCATATTTATTTGAACTTTGTTTGTTTGTGTTAATGAGTAGAACCTATGGCTAAATTTTTGACACACGCTTTGGAATCACCCTGTTTAATACTTCGGCCACAGGATCAGGATTGTGAGCTTTCTCTAGGCAGTGATCCGACCAATCTGATACATTCTTCCTGTTATTTATATGCCCTTGTGTGTTCCAGGAATCTTACCCATAGCGTACTTCCATAGTAAACACTACCCAATCCCTGCACTTTAGTTTGTATATCGCACCCATGGTAGGTACTGTCTCAGTCTCTGTACCTTTTTCGTGAACACTAACATTAATTTCTTTCCATTAATGTGCACGATTTTAACATTGTTTATTTGACACATTTCTTTTAGTGCCCTATTAAGTTCTATATCTTGTTATACCTTGTAGTGTAATATAGTTCCTTCTATTTTCCTTCTTTTTATATTTTTCTATTATCCTCTTTCTTAAAAAATGTCCAATACAACTACTACGAAGCCTGGTGGATATTTGTTAATACTTAATTTGTGTTTTAAAACTTGTATTTTGCTTTCCCATTATTGTTTTAACGATCAAAATACTATGCTTAGAATAAAGATAAAAGTAGATAGAAAATATTAATGCTTATTTATCTACATTTATAAATAATTAACCAAAATCAATGTGCTTAACAAAAAAACAAGAGACGCTATTAGACACTAAATGAAAATATAAGTGAAAATATAAATAAAAATAACTTTTCAATCTTACTATTAATATATCTCAGAAAAGCATTTGATATAATCAACCATGACATCAAAAGATTAGAAAACAAATCGGTATAAGAGGCTTTGTGTTAAACATTATTAGGGACTATTTCACAGACGGAAAAATCACCGCCAATATTAACATAACTCGAGTTATAGATTAAGACAAAAATGGTTGTACCACAAGGATCTATCCTGGGTCCCACTCTGTTTATTATTTAATTAATGATACTGCTAAAACATAAAACATTCAAAAACTTCTTCATAAACTTACGCAGATGATTTAACAGTACTAAAATATGGTAAAAACATAAATAAAGTTGTTGGGTTTTTTTTTTTTTTTTTTTGCATCTGTGCTACATATCATTTACATACAGTATATAACCTTTTTTTATTCACAAAAGAGTTGTGAATAGCTAACAAACATAGCTGTATCACACGTTGATAGGAGTCTTGAGCTCTCAACGGGACTCAAATGTAGAGATTCAAATTCACTATATTTAACTTTAGAGTTTAAAATTTTTGTTACTCATTGAATTGGATCTACTGATCGTTCGATATGCGCAGATATCAATATGGTGTTACATTCTCTGTTCGCGTAAATAATGTTGTGCCTCCTAAAAAGTAAATAAGAAAAAACAATTTATCATAACAATAAAGTAATAATTTACAAGCCAGTTTCGAAACCGATTTCAAATGAATTAACTGGAGAATCTATATTAATAAAATCTTTTATTTCTCTGTCTGTCAGGCGCAATTGTTAATTTCCTGTGAAAAAACTACTACAATGAAACGTCCGCGACGAGAATCGAACCTGCAGCCTTTTGATCCGAAGTCAGACGTCTTATCCATTAGGCCACGGAACTACATTCAAATTATTGTTTCTTATCACTCCCTTTGTGTGTGTGTGTGGCATAATGAGAGAAGAGCCAGAGAAAAAAGAAAATAACTCATTAATTTTAGCCTACTAAATTAAAATTTAAATTTCAATGTTCATTAACATTTAGGCGTCAACAATGGCGCGCGCTATCAAATAATGAGTTCATTCGAAACGAAATAAAATATCACTTTTTGCCATAACCGCTTGGAATCGATTCTTCTTGGATTATCTCATACTTACGAGGGGAGACAGTTGGATGGCCTAGTAATTAATAAAAAGCGAAAAAAACAAAAACAAAAACAAAAAAACCCTTAGGCGTTTATTAATTAACGTTAAGTAATTACGTTATTACCACAAATGCAAGCAAGGGAAACCAATCACTGCATCATGAAAGAAACCTTTTATCCCCAACATTTTTAAGCTCTTCTAACGACCTGGGAAGAAGTACAACACATAATTATTCTCTTTTTTTTTCATTTCTTTCTTTAGAGCAGTGTGTGGATGGATGCACTAAGTGTGAAGGCATCAAATGTATTACGTAAGTATTAATAATAAATAAGATTCACGCAATCCATTTGCACAAAAACAAAATATATATAATAATATAACTCATTAAATTTTGTATAAGGATTATAGTAAGTAAATAAATAAAACCTATTCAGAAACAGAAAGCCGCAGCTCAACGTATTTTAAGAGAAACTTTTACCTGGCTGTAATCTTATTTCCTTGTGAGCCAATTAATTCCTTATATTCTATAACATTTATTTTTGCTATTGTAGGATAAAAGAAATTTAGTTATTGACGAACGTTCTTTAGCGTGCGGAGTAAACGAGAAACAAATTAAAATTACTGGTATATTTAAAACATTTTAATTGTAATACATGAATAATTTCAACTGCTGCACGCAGTCCTTATCAAATGTGTAGAAACAATAAAAATCTCACAATAAGCCCACATGCAAAACGGGGTGGATCGTCAACCAAGTAGGGGCCAATCGTGGACAACTTGTTAGTTCCGTAAAAATTAGTCATTCATTTTGATGTTGGAGATTAAACACACGGGCAGCACTTCCCACATCAACATGGACATTGTCATGGGAATGACCAAATTTTACGGAACTAACAAGTTGTCCACGATTGGCCCCTTCTTGGTTAACGATCCACCTCTTTTTGTATATATTGTGAGATTTTTATTGTTTCTACATATTTAATAAGGACTGCGTGCAGCAGTTGAAATTAATCATATATGACAAATATATGTTTTAAATATACCAATAATTTAAATTTGTGCGTGTTCCTCGTTTATTCTCTATGAGATTTAGTTACTTAAATATTCCTCCAGGATGTATATGCATTTAAATGCCCGTGAGAACGTAGATCTTCAGCGTGAGAAACTGGTAAGATATTTTACGTATCAGTTTTTGTAGACCATCTGTGTACTGTCGGCCGATTTGGAAATTTGCAGGTCCGCTTGCCTCCAAGATTGGATTTACAAGTAAAAAAAAACCTGAATATTTCTATTAAATTAACAATTATAAATAATGAATCAGGGTGCTTATCTTTACAGCTGATGGGTGGCTATAGGTTTTTAACGGAGCTTTTCGTTTCCCGCCATACTTTCAACATCATTCTTCTTATTTATTTCTTATAATTGAATAGCACGTGCTCTAGAATATCCATTCTCGTTTTCTGGCTGATGATTCACTCCCTCCTCAATTGCGAACAAAAGAATTCTGGAGATCCCGGACGGTCCAAGTTTTTTCGGGCGATATATTCGTATTTCAATCCCATCGAATGGCTCTTTAATAAGGAAAGAGTAAATAGATTGAGTAATTTCAGAGAATTATTGGATTGAATAGAATTATGGCGGCACTTCGGACTTGAATTGTTAAAATTAATACAAACTCTGATTTATTAAGGCTATTACAAATACTTTACCGTAGACTATAGAGGATAAAGTGGCTTTTTATTTGGGGGGGGGGGGGGTCTGTCAAGTAAATTCTCAATTCAAGTAAATTAAAAAATTATAAAAGTTTAAAATACTTAAAGCTTTACTTATTTATAATTCTTTGACAAAGTATTATATTAAAGTTTTAAAAAAATGTTTTTTAATCTCTTCGTTATTATCGAAAATGGAAACAAAGTGCATTGACAGCATACAATAGCATCATGTAAGAAGTTTTCTGTAATATTTTAATTCTTTCAATTTGTTTTTAACTTGGGATGAACTATAATTAATTTTTATTGTAGGTGTTCCAATTTTCTTGATGAAGTTCATAATAAATGCCTTGACACCTGTAAGAATGATCACGTGGAAGTGACGAATGAAGGGAAACAATGCCGGATAGTAAATACAGGTGAGTTAAGAAATAACTAAATACATGTAAGAAACTTTTCTTCACTTTCGATACCAGTTCGATTGATTTTATAGTTTGTACTACGTTCTTCAAAATTTGATCAATTTCGATTCACGAACTGATTTCGAAATGTTTATTGTCAAGTGGGAAGCATAGGCCTAATAGAACAGTGGTTCCTTGAACCTACTTTCAATAAATCATCGTAATTTTAAGTTTTGAAGAAAATATCCAAGATAAAAAAACTGCATTGTTTTAAAGGTCTACCTGCAAATCGAATTTCAGACTTATATTTGAAGTTCAGTTAAACGAAACGGTCCCTTGTTTTTAACCAGTCTGAAAACATTAGGGTTTTTTTTTGAAGTACACAAATTTAGCCGACACACCTGCTAACTGAATTAAAATATCATTTAATAACGACTAGTATAAGACTTGAGAATGTGTATTCAATTCATAGACACGAAACTACAGTCGTTATTAAATGATATTTTAATCCAGTAAGCAGGTGTGTCGACTAAATTTGTGTACTTCAAGATATGATCAACTCACGTGAATTTGCAATTGTGAAAAAATTAGTTTTCAAAAGAAGACATACTATAAATATGCAAGCCAATTTTCAAGAAGGTGTGTTCTCTTGCTTACATACACACCTGTACTCACAGAATCAGATGATTTAATAAGACTTTCCGTTTTTTTCGGAAATAGGCTGAAAATGTTTACTTCTCGAAAGCTGAATTTGTATCAAAGTAAAGCCTCTACATATTGAAGAGATGAATGACCTGAAAATCAAAAAAAGTAAAGAAAGTACAGAAAAAGTGAATGACAGGAAGAAATCTGGACCCTCTGGCACAAACGAGATGCAGGAGGGTCGAATTAGATTCTCAATGAAATAATTCAGACAAGTAATTACTAGAAGTGGTTAAAAGATATTGAAATGTTTGATGAGTCTTTAAATACATTAGGTTAAGGTCAGGCGATAAGGAAGGCCAAGCCATTGAATGGTTCAATTATTCTTTTAGATTCGGTCATGATTCTTGTTGATTATGCAGTGACGTAGCTATGGTAAGGCGAATAATGTGTCCACACGACGCAAAATTGGCAGTGAATCAAAAAAAAAAGAAAGAAATTTTCAAATATCCTCACATTTCTTTTTTTTTCATTTAGTGAGAAAGTAAAGGAAGAACTGATTGTGATCTTAATACTTTAAATACTTAAGACTGGAGTGATTCTTCTCAGACATCAAAACAACATAGTTTTTCCACTGTGCTATGAAAAACATTTGTAACCATTAAAACGACTTCATCCACACACAAAAAAACAAAAACAAAAAAACACGAAATTCAATATATTTGACATAAGATTCGCGGAACTGGTTATTTATGAAAAATCGAAGAAGCTGAATTCACAGTCCACAGCATCAGACAAATATATTCTGCTCTCATATATAGAAGGAAACCCGGGCAAGAAGGGGACCTTAATGATTACTTAATCAATTTTACTTAATCAGATAGACCAGAGGTCGGCAACCCGCGGCCCGCGAAGCGTTTTGGTGCGGCCCGCAAGGCGTCTTAAGATTTTTCTTTTTTTTTTTTTTGGTTGTTAAAATAAGATTTCCCTTTTTTTTGGGTTGTTAAAATAAGAATTTCCTTTTTTTTGGGTTGTTAAAATAAGAATTTCCTTTTTTTTTTTTTGTTTTTTTTGGTTGTTAAAATAAGATTTTGGCCCTTTTTGGCCCAAGTGCAGCCCGTAGTAATCCCCACATAAAATATTTGGCCCTCTTGCAACAAAAGGTTGCCGACCCCTGAGATAGACGATGTAAAGATTTATTTGATCTGATTATCGTCCTAATACATTGTTGTAGCACATACCTCAAGACTTTTACTTTATTCCGAACCTATAATGAAATATGTAACTTTTTGTAAAAAGTTGTGAAGTGTCCCGTGTTGCCTTATACCCGGGGAAAGCCGAAGAGTTGGTGAAACAATATTATTTCAAACTGTTTACAACCTATTGGTAGGAAGCAGTTTGTAACAAAAGCACAAATGTGCACAGTATCTTCATCATCCTCAGATTCTCCCACACATGATAAATCCACCTTTCATTTGATAGGAAACAAACGTTCATTGCAATAAGACAAGCAGTGTCTTCCTTATGTTTGGATCAGGAAGATGATTGTGGGTGTTTGGAGTAGATTGCTGCATGCGTTTACCTCATGGCTCCATGGACTTGTGCTTGCTGGTAACCCCACCAGTATCCTGAAGCTCGCGCTTGTAAGGGGTCAGTCAATTCTGCACTTTTACCCCCGTCTTCGAGATTTGCGTACATTATCTTTGCCAACGTGGGGGATTGGTAGAAGGTCATCTATAAACACCGTGTTCGCTTGGGCAGTTGACGTTGGTCCTGTGGAGGTGTTGGATGAAGTCCAGCTGGAATAGCTGGGTTGCGCCGTCAAGGTTCTCAGTTGAGATTCTAGTGGTTTTTCAATTAATTGGTTAATTGTAGAGAAAGTAGTGTACAGGAAGGATCTTTAAAATAAGATATCCTATTAAAAATTACCACAATGCCTAAAGAGCCTAAAATTGCAAAATGTCTTAATGAATTTCATATAAACATTGAAACTATTAACTAACAGGAATTCACACACACACAATTAAAGGGAAACTATTAAAAACTTTTAAAAATGGAAAATTAAAAGAAATTAAAGCAATTTAAAAAATTAAAAAAAAAAAAAATCAAATATTTTCTATGCAGAGCAAACTGCGTACCGAGTCTTGTCCAACACGCTACCTTCTAGCTCAATGCATAAAAATACGTGCTAACAAACCCGTCGCCTAATAACTAATAAGTACATCTGACCTAAAGGTTAGTTTGGTTTGGATCCGACCGTAGTCTCTTCCCCGCAGCAATGGAAATAATTTGAACCGAAAATTACAACAATACGCTTCAGAAAAACACAAAAATAAATCCCAAACTCCTTTTTCAAAACTGGCACATCCATTTCTATGCTTGTCCAAGGTACTTCACGGAAAGCATAAACACTTACTCTAACAGTGGGCAGGTGTGCACCTTCCAACAGGGAAAAAAAAAAGCCAGTACCCGTCTTACCCCTGAAAAACCTTTTATAAGTATAAAGCCCAATTACGCTCGTATGGTACCGACCAGAACCTTTTCTAGGGTTACGAGGTCGTTCTCTTGTCATGCCACGGTTTAAAGTTAACTAAATGAAAGAATGGCGACTTGAACTAACGCAGTGGAAACGAACACACACACCTGTAGACTGGCCACGGAGAGGGGGCGCTCGGCCCATGTAACCCTCATCCCGATCCAGGATTAGAATTAAGATAAAGAAAGACACAATTCACAGATAGGGATTAAGAATAACTCTATTAATCAAATCAAAATAACAAATACAAACATATAAAAAAAATTAGTATAATTAAAAATCACACTTTGTATTATAAAGACTCAAAGGAGACAAAGCAAACAAATCTACCTTTAAGAGGTAGAATGTATCACACCTAAGCTTATATAGCTCTGCAAACAAACAAAAAAATGCATACAAAAAGAACCTAGAACGGGTGAACTTCACCGGCCGGCTATGATTCATGAACTAACATGAACAAATAAAAAAAAAATATTGAAAAAAAGAAAAAGTAAAAAAATACACTATTAATTAAAATGATCAATGCATGAAATTTAGGACAAAGTAATTAACAGCACTTAAGTTATTACTCAAACCATGAGCATCTGATACGCTTCGATTCACTTGTAATCGTTACATAAATGCATTAACGTCTGTCAGTGGGTGAGAGTTCTAATACAGTTTCATTTTGAGAGAGATGAAAAATTATTAATTATTATTAATTATTATTAAAAATACTTTTGCGGCCACACTAAGTCAGTTCTCTCGGTGTAGGACGATCGAAATAAATCAAATGAAGCTACTTACAGTCTGTAGTAAATGCCGGACATATACACACGCACAACCTTTCCTTGTCGTCGCGACGCACCTGATCATGGAAGACGCTTGGCATACCTGCTGATGAGCACGCTGTGGACAGGATTTCGACAGCATGGCACGGAGGATTAGGCGGCGAGTAGAGCAGCAGGGTCACTTCGGGATGGGATGAGCGGTTTCATCACTGGAACAGAGCACGGTGCTTGCTTTCTGAACTCCCGAAAACGCTCAACTTCCGCCCCGGACTCTTTCTCCTTGCTTTCTTCTCACTGGCGCAGAGAGCTGGGACGTCTTCTTCTTCCCACGGATTCTCTCCGCATTTTATTGTGTCCTAACACTTCTAACACGGTTTCAGGGAGCGGGGACGCCTTCTCCTTATCCCGCAAGACTTCGAATATCCGAGCGGGCGGCGGGAGGTCTCACTTCAGCTACGAAGCACGGTTAATCCATCGTATCAAGCATCGTAACAAGACTGTTCTCTCTCTTCTCTCACCCCGGGGTCGTATTAATAAACTCGTGAGTTCACTAATTAATCGTCCAATAGGGTATCGACTTTAGAAAGCGCGCGAAACGATCGCCCTACGCTTTCTGATCAACTAATTACTGGCGGCATGGAGTCTGATGCAATCTGCCAGCATACTGCGAGAACAAGAAAAGCTAAGTTAAAAATACATATAAATATAAAAATAGGGATTAACGTTAACAATTGGTCAAAGAAAGACACTCTCATTAATAAGACAAATAAATAATAGACTCTCGCAGATTATAATTTAAGAGAATAGAAACGAAAAAACAAGGTTAAAGGGGTATTAAAGAAAAGGAAAAAGCAAAATTACTGAATAGCAAACGTGGCACGGTTTAAGGAAAGAAAGAATAAACATATGGAAAAAAAAAACCGTGACACGGACATTCTCTATCGGAGGCAAAAGCCGGACAAATTTGCACTTTTGGGGAAAGCCTCCTAATGACCTAAGAAACTACACAAAAACTTTATATTTTTCCGTAGAAAAGATTATTTCGATGTTTCAATGTGTTGAGACTTATTTACTGCTCTCTGAAGCAGCCCCCCCCCCCACAAGGGGGAGGTCAGTTGGTCTCTCAGCATCGGGGCCTGGCCGTTACAGGGGCCCAGGCGGAGATCTTAACTGGAAAAAAAAAGTATATGAGTTATCCTTGTACTCATTTTAGGTAAACTACTTCCACATAATGGATTTTGACCATAACGTGGCAGGGCCCATTACAGCATTTGATACTTGAGCCCTGAATTTTATGTGGGGACTTGCTCTGAAGGATAATTAAGCACTGTCAGGTTAATAATCAAATTGTGTAACGAACTGCAATGATAGTCCCGTCCTCCATTTCTTCTGTAATAATTCAACAGACTAGTTGACCCCATGCGAATAATTCGCATGGTATCTTGTTCAGTCACCGAATATCTATTATTGAAAGGTATTTTTATTTGAAGAGTAGTAATAAATATCAATCTTATTTTAAAAGTCGTTATCATTATATACAATAGGTTTAATTATAAAACATTTAGAAATTCAGATATTGGCTTTGTCAGATAGAAACGTTATCATACGGCGTACCGACAAAAAAAAAACCACCATTTGAGAAATAACAAACAACTCCAACAGCTGTCGTGCATATTAGTTAAACAGATTGTCAATAGATGGCGCCTTCTACATTTTTATAAAAAGGTTTTTAAAATAAAGTTTTTTTAACGTAAACAATAATTTTAGACAATTTGTTTATTTTTCGTCATTAGCGGGGAATGTAATCTTCAAAATGATGTCTCAATCCTTGATTTTGATGAAGTATTAAGAGATATGTGGCGAACCGACAAAAAAAACTCTTTGAGAAATAATATAACTTACATAGATCGTAAGGGTTTGTTATCCAAGGGCTTCCTGGGCGGATCAGATGATTGTTTAGAATTGCATTATACAACTATTCAACATCTCTCCATAATTTTGAGTCTTCTAAACGGGATCTTTGACATCTAAAGCAACAATTGGTTGTTCCAAAACGATGAGACACTATTTCCATTAAACTGGAATTATGTTATAGAACGAATACAGTTTGTAACATTTAAGTTTTACTTCTTTCTCATGAGACTTGGTCTCTGATTTCCGTATTTCAAAACCCCCCTTTTGCTTCTCCATACGATGGAATATCTAGATATAAAAATCCTTCATAAATCTTAAATATTTTTTTCTTTACATTCTAGTGAGAAGGCAATGGATAAAGCAATTGGTAATATTATATCCTATGAATCAGTCTTTTAAAAATGTTATGAGGCAGCAGATATGCATTAAAAAACAACAAGATTTTCATGGAACACTTAATTTAAGAACTTTAAATAACATTAAGACGTTTAACGCTTTTAAAGAAACAGAAGTATTTTAAAGGATGCTAACAAAGCTTGTTTAACCGACATAGTTAGTTTCAGATTTATTAATAGGAGGATGGGCGTACGCGGCGCCTCCGCTGTCATGGGAAAGAGACTATGCGCTGTCAATTGTCGTCTTGATAGGGATGGCGGTAGTCGAGGGAAAGGGGAATAATTGGTAAAGGCAAGATGATCGCGCGGACGGGCATATACGATAGACGTTTTTTGAAGTTGTATATTTTAATATTCAAAGTTTTTTTTTTTTTTTTTTTTTTGCTTTATGCAATTTTCTACATTTTAAGTAAATAGCTTTTAGTTAATAGATTCGTATATAGATACATGTGAAATCCGTAAGCTCACTCTTTTTGGAAATTGTTTAAAAATGTAGAAGTTCGCCAAGCAACACTTCATGTAAATAGAACACGGTCTATATTTATTTAAGCGAAACATTACTAATTCTTTGCTTTCTAAACAGGCACCCGGACGAGGCCAGATAATACACGCTAGTGAACTAGAGCGTAATAAATTCCAAGTTTATTTACAATTTTTATTTCGGTAATTTATTTTCAATATTTCCAACTAAATTCGACAATTGTGCGAAAAAAAATTGTCTCGGTTTTCGAAAAAAAACTAATTTTCATCTTTTGTAAAAAAACCTTCAAATACTTAAGTTGAACAAATTTAACTCCCCCAAAATTTGTTTTTTACTATACGATTTTTTGAATACAATTACAGCAGAATTTGAAATGTAGACAACAAAATTCAACTAAACAAACAGAATAAGAACCAAGGTCAACTAAGTTTCACTAACTTGTTGGAATCAATGAAGTATAGGGATACCCGAACGTGATTCCTACTTCTTTTTTTTTTTTTTAATCAGTTTGTTTTTCCTTTTTTAATTCCTTGATTTTTTTTTTATTTTGTTTTAGTGGATTCTTCTTCAAACAACCACCATGCTGTTCTAATTGGTGTCTGTAGTGGAGGAGCCGTTCTCTTCCTCGTCATTGTTACTGGGATTATGTATTTCCGAAGATCAAGGTAAATCATTCGCCTTTTCTACAGTGTACAATAAATAAATAAATAAATAAATCAACTTATATAATTTGCTAATTTCGTCTGTCTGTCTGTAACTCGATATAATTAAGCTATTAAGATAGATCTCATTGGTACCATTCAATCAAGGGTGCTCAAATTGGATGAAATATTAGTTCATTTTGTCATTCCATGTTGGTTCCATGAAATTTTACCTAAAATTCTAACAAAACATACGTTCAAAACCAAATAATTTTATTACCACTGCACCGATTTTAATGAAATTTGGCATACTTACTCAGTTTTTTACGCTGATTTTGAAACTCAAAACCATTTTTGCCGTAGAAGCTTCGTTCACAAGTTAGCGCGGTATTTAGATTATACAAAGGTGAGTTTTAAATGCCTTTCGGCGTTATGAGTCAAAAATAATAATTATTCTTTAGATAAATTAAACTTTAGATATGGTTGGTATTTCGTTTTTCTTTTTGGGTGGAAAATGATCCTTTAGATTAAACTCTCAGAACCTATATTACAGGTGTACAGGTAAGAAGTACACCTAAATAGACATTAAAAAAAAAAAAAATTTCAAATCAAATCATCAATCGAATCATATATATATATATATATATATATATATATATATAAATTGGCTAAGTTCGTCTGTCTGTAACTCGATATAATTCAGCTATTAAGATAGATCCAACGGTTCTCCATGGTACCTTTGAATCAAGGGTACTCAAATTGGATGAAAATATTAGTTCATTGTGTCATTCCATGTTTCCATGAAATTTTATTCTTGGGAACTGACCTCGACAACTGAACTTCTAACAAAACATACGTTCAAAACCAAATAATTTTGTTACCACTCATCCATTTTTAAGAAATTTGGCATACTTACTCAGTGGTTTACGCTGATTTCGAAACTCAAAACCATTTTTGCCGTAGAAGCTTCGTTCACAAGTTAGCACAGTATTTAGATTACATTTACTTTATATTTGATATTCAATAGTTGATAATAAAATGATTTTTCAGATTTTTTTTTTTGCCTGTCGTCGGACAGGCTTTGCTGCTAGTAAATAAATAAACTAGAGACGCCATTGTTGTAACATGAAGCAAAGCTTAGGATATTCTCAAGAACACAATCGAGAATATTTGAACTAAAACTAACCTGCAATCTTTCCCTTTCTAATGCACAATATTAACCCAATCGGTTGAATAGTTTCGTGGGAAGTTGATTAAAACACTCACCCTTCGATTCTGCAAGGAGCTAAGACTGCGATGGTTTAAATTGATTATCCCCGAAGCAAACAATCGATTTTCGATCTAACTGAACTAAAATCAAAAATCTTCAAAAATTAACCTAATCGGTCGAATAGTTTTGGAGGAAGTAGATGAGAAAGGTCACCTCACGGTTTCTTGACGAATTCTGCTATATTTTTAATTATATATTTTTTAGGAAGATAACATAAATTTTTAAGTTTATCTTAATACTTTTTTAATACACAAAAATATTTTTTAACTAATCAATAGTTTTGGCAACTCTTAAATATAATATTCTTACAATGCCATGTCCTTAAAAAAGGTGTTCAAAAGGAAATTGGCATCTTGCTTTTTTATTTTTTTTTTAAAGTCATCACTTTTATTTAAAATATTATGTATTTTTTAATGGATGTAGTATTTAATAACAATTAACAGCTTTTCAATCTGACAGAAATATTTCTAAAATATCTACACTTATAGTTGTAGTACTGGGTAAATAATCTTCTATTTGTAATACAGTTTTTCGAGAACTACTCTGTAGGATAGTGGGTGTCGTCATTTTGAAGGGAAACTTAGAAATTAAGTAAGAACCTATGCTTTCATGAGTTGTTTACTTCCTGTCTGGACAAAAGTAGTCGTAGCTCTCGCATGTTTCGTTTTAATCTTGTCGGTTAGTCTTATTTCTGTATGAAGCGGCATTACAACGTTGGATGAAACTTAAAATGCATTTTAGTAGGTGTACAGGTGTTTTAAAAAGGGCAAAAGGGCAGTTATTTTTCACCCATTTATTAAAAATTCGCATTAAAGTTTTGGGCTTCAAAACAGTTTAATTCAGCACTTTTGAGGAACTTGTGTTGTCTTCTGGACTAAATCGGCAACAAAGGCCTTTTGTTTATCTTGATTCTTTTTTGTGTGTTATTTCAATTATTTACATATAAATAGGAGGTAATGACCAAAATATGGATTCACAAAATTTCGTGAAAATAGCAATTTTAATTACTTATTTGGAAATACAATAAACTCCCGATTATCCGCGGACCTCTCCTGTTTCCATTTTTTTTTACTGTATAATAAATTACGGAATTAAAAAAAAATAAATTAAATCTAGAATAAGGTAAACAATAAAAGAGGCTAACAAAGTAAGTGAAGACAATTATAGACAAACAATTTAAAGAACGACCTTGTGGGCGGAGCTTAGGCCGGCAGGTTACACTAAATTACAAGAGAGCCTTCCCGTAATAATAAAATTTAAAAATAAATAAATAATTTAAAATAACATAATTGTTAAAATAATTGTTCATAATGTATGTAGTGTAACACTATGTATTGCCATTTTAATGTAAATAAAACATGTTAAAAGCATTTTTGTGTTGATTTTCGTCCTATTTCGGATTATCCGCGGAATTCACTTATCCGCAGTTGCCGCGCCACCGAATTCCGCGGATAATCGGGAGTTTACTGTACATGATAATCTTTCCGTCGGTGTTTTACGATACAGAGGACACGGAATTACAATTAAATGAAATACTATTCACCGTGAAATAACGGAACGATCTTCCTTAAAAACCCAGGGAAATAGATATGGAGGCAATGACCGCTCTTAGATTGACCTAAATAATTATGTTATTCCTTCATTCTAACTATAAATCACTGTCGAATTTCAAAGTTAGTCTCTGAAGACACAGAAATCAGTGTTTAAGCAACAGCACTGTAGATACTGTCTTTGAAATTAAGAGGAATTATTTCTTATGAAGTGAGACTCAAAAAAGTGCGCATACGGGAATGACGTAATAATGGGAAAAAAATCGTCACAAGGACACGAGCAGTCCAGCCGTGCTACCAATTAAATATTATGTAGGATTTTATCATACTTACTACATTTTATTTTTTATTAAAGTAAAAAATAATAATAAAAAAAAACCCAGCATCATATAACGATTTAATGTTCTATAGTCATAAAACAGTAAAATAAACAAAACAATTATCCAATTTCATTATATTTTTATTTATTCTAATTGTCCGTTTCTTTCTTTAATGTATATTTCATTTCTATCCTTTTCAGAATGATTTTTTTTAATTAATATAATGAAATATCACGTAAAAGTTCATTTATTTTGCTTGAATTAGTGATTGATTTGAAGCGATTATTCATAACTTATTTTGTTTTTATAATCTGAGATTTTTTTTCCTTACGTAAAATCTGTTTTCAAAAAATATTTATATAATGGCGAAAAAGATTGCAAGTAATTACTAAATGATTGCTGATAAAGTATTTTTTTTTTTACTAACTTTTTATTATTAATTTAATCTAATATTAGTTTTAACGATATCATTATTTGGAATTTTCATAATTTTTTGATGTCTTTTTGTAAAAAAAATACGTCAAATTTATAAAGTCTTAAAATGTTACCCAATATTCTTTATTAACATTCTTTCCTATCACTTATACACTTGTGGTGAAGGTAATTACGTAAATTCAGATGATTTCAAATGACAATTGTCACTTATCGCAAAGATACTTATTTTATCTTTTCAAATTATTTCTTTTGAAATATATTTTGATTATTATAAATTATATAAGATATCAGTTTCCGTTACCCTTCTATTCAAAATAACAAAATAAAACAAAGTTACAAAATGAGATAGAAAGAAATTTTAATGTAATAATAATTATATTTACATTTTTAAAGCAATTTTTAAGGAAATTGTAATTAAGAAAAAAAATCGAAATGATTATACTTCATTCATTAATCGCCAGATGGCAGCACGCTCTTTAAAATTTTTCATTGTCAATTTAATTTTGCTGCATTTGTTTTGCTTCATTCTCTCATTCTTTTTGGAATGTCTAAGCTGGGAAATTACTCAACTATTTATTTCTTCGATTCCGTCTAAATTTAGAACTGATTCTATTAAATTTAATGTCGAACTATACATGTATTTCTATCTTAAATACTTCGTATTCTGACTGCTCCTGATTCATAAATGGTGATTCTGCTTTTGATAACCGAAATCTAACAAAGTTTCAGCTTAAATATAACTACGTAGTATTTGAGTTTTTACTCAATTTGAGCATACAGTAGTTTATTTGACTCAATAGTGTACTCTACAAACTTTCACCTCAGCAACCAATATAAAGAGAACAAGTTCTAATACTGATTAGAGGACCAAACATACCATATCATAAACAGCAAAAACTTTATAAACTTAAACATATTACATGTTTCGAGGGATTAACCCTCATCATCAGATAAAGAACAGATCAGGCCCTTAACGGTCCTGTAAAATACAAATAATGAAATAGAAACATCGTAATTCAAAACAATATAATTACATATAATAAGATACCAATAATAACATTAATTCAGATCATATACGATGAACGATAAAAGTTCTAATATTCTTTGAGAGTTATGCTAAAACATAAGGTGGGCGGCCCGAAAATAATAATACAAAAAGAAATGCCTATTGGGTAGGTTTTGTGTGTGACACCTTGTACTATTGGCGTAAAAAACAAAACAAAAAAAAAAAAAACGAAGATCAACCAATTATTTTCGTGTTTCTTTTGAAAACAAAATGAGGAAGACATTGCAAATTCAACGAAAAATCAAATATTTGAATTTTACAGAATGAAATGTAAATATGAGTGATCAAGGATAAAAACCCATTAATTTACTTCTTTGTATTAATTTCTTCATTTGATTAAGTGATAAAATTATGAAAATTAATAACTAGTTTCTCTTTTCAGAGATAAAGAACTGCAGTCGAATTTAATTGAAGCAGCTCAGAGAGTAAGTAATTTTAAAGGAATAAATAATCCAACCAGTTACAAAAAAAAAAAAAATCTTTCTAATAATTAGAATTTTTTTTCATTAGACCTCTTTTTCTTTATCAGAGATTATTTGTTTGTTTTTTTGGTTTTTTGGTTTTTTACTGAAGTGTTAGGAGTCACTTGCAGAAGTCTTTAAAACTGCTGGAAATCTGCAGAATTATTGGTGGAATATTGATGGCTTTAATAGATGTTCTTTTTCATGTTGTGCTCACCTGGTGACGAAAAACACAACTACACTTACAATTTCTTTCTCTCTCTCTCTTCATTCTACGGCACCATCTAATTTCTTTCATTTTCATTATGTTTATTTTTTCTCTCTATTCTCATTTCAATAGCCTCAGAAAGGATAATGTGGTAGGATATTCATAACGGTTTTCTTTTCTTTCTTTCTTTTCCTAGTAATATATGGAGACTGAATCTGATCCTCCATTACGTAAATTTCAATGATTTGAATATAAAAGTAGCTAACCATTCGCCAGCGGTAAAACAGCTGATTACGACATAACAAGGAAAGTGCCTGACCACGAACGCTGAGAACCGCAAGAAAATGTGCTTAAAATGTAAATCGCTCATGCCAAACACAGTGGTATGAGTCATTCTCATGAAAAACTCAGCTGTTGTCTGCTAGCGCCATCCGACGGTGGCATGTTGTACCTGCACTAACAATTACTTAATCGCAAGATATTGCCACCGAAGACAACAAAATATTGCCAACCTCTTGATATGTACTTCTTTAGGCAATATAAGCGCTACATGAGAAGGATCGTTGATTTTGTAAGACTATAATGTGAAAAACCACAAGTTACCAAAGTTCCTCTCTTGGACCTTCAATAGGTGATCATTCCAATGGTAAGACGTGCAGTTTTGCATGAGAATGACTCATACCACTGTTTTTGGCATGAACGATTTATATTCTAAGCACATTTTCGTGCGATTCTCAGCGTTTCGAGGTCCCGCACTTCCCTTGTAAGTAACTATCAAAATTCATCAATATTCCAACAGCAAATCCAGCAGGTTTCCAGCTGTTTTCCATAACTACATTGAAGGACTCATTTTAAGGATTTTCTCCTTCATTCAAGTGAATATACTTACACTAGAGTTCATCTTCCCACATTGCCGGCCAATGCATTCTGATTGTTTCTGACTGTAATGAAAGAAAATAATAATATTTGTCATCTGTTTTAAAATTGAAAAGATATTTCTTTATTTAAAATGCCTTATAAATAAATACTTATCCAGAAAGGATACATTTGTTTTTCAATAGTGTGGCATGGGCGTAAGGTATAAATGCTAAAGGATGGATATTTATATAACAAATAGTTTTTTATTTAAAAAGGTTGAAATAAGTTTAAAAAGAAAGATTCATAAACTTTTATACTGCTAGCTTTATTTTGTAAATATTTTATTTATTTATTTTTTTAGAGAAAAAGTACACAGGATTACAGCCACATGAATGGAGGATTCGGTAAGAAAGATTACATTTGCCATCTTTTTCTGTTTAATTAACATTATTCTAATATTATTATTATTAAACAAAAAGAATTGTAGTTGCCAAACTTCTACTATCCGCGCGGTGTTATGTAAGTGAATTTCAAAGCTTCACCTACGGCATTAATTTATTCCTATATCAATAAAGAATTTACATTCAGCAATAAAGTTTTAGCTACCTGAGATAAGTAAGAGCAATGTAGATTTCCTAGTTCCTGCGTTACATTGAGTGGGTCATTTTAATGGCAATATACAATTGGCAATTTTTGCCCAAAGCTCCTTTCGTATCAAAATTAAAATGGATATTGTAGTCATCAGCTAAATAATCCTTCAGTTTCAGCTGACTTTGTTCAATAGTTCTTTGAGGCACACAAATGATTCCGTTGTCTTTTGATTGTATTGCTTCTGAACTGTCAGCAGTATGGAGATGTTTGGGAAATGTTTTAAAATGGAAAACTTATTCAATAATTTTTCGTAATTTATAAAGCTAAATCTCTATTTATTTGACTGAATAAGAAAGTAAAAAGATCAATTAACATTATTGAGTAATTACTTCTGTTATTCTTTAAAGAAGGTGCGTATTTCCTGTTCGTGATTGTTTACACCACATCTGACACCTGGAAATCTTTGATTTCAAGTGCGCTGTTCTCACGTGACCGATCGCAGCGCCACTAGCTCTAGTGGACATAATGACTACTAATAAAATCTTAATACA
>JAFIDM010004315.1:67197936-67210216 GCA_023159025.1 Thereuonema tuberculata | reverse complement strand
AAACAAGATTTTCAGAAATCAATACATGCAAATGAATGAGTGGAAAAAAACAAAACAAAAAAAAAACACATTTTATACTTACAACATTTTATTTTCTTTTACCGGCATTAAAATAATCCAACAGTGTTGATTGATGAAGGTGATGATTACTGGTAACAATTCGAAACAGTTTGTAATGAAATGGAACTGCAACTTTTGTGCACATAGTTAATCGTATCTAAAACCGAAACTTCTAGCTTTTCGTTCCTATCCAAGGCTTTTATCATGTCCTTTACAAGCATTTTTTTGTACTTTCGTTTAAAGTCAAGAATTATCCATTGATCTAAAGGCTGAAGAAGTGCAGTTACATTTGGAGGAAGAAAAACAATTTCGATCGCTTTTAAATTTTCGGGGTTTACTCGCTATGAAATAAAATCACACTCAGTAGCGGTCAAGAAAAACGTCTACTCTTGACAAGAGTCGCAGCGAGAAGTGTGTAATTTCCCAAGTGAATTTCCCACGTGAAAATTCCCCGTAAAGGCTAGGCTTTCTTAGAGTGAAGGGGCGGGGCTGAAAAGATAGCAGGCAAAATTGAGAATAAAGATGCTTTTCGCCCTTTTTGAGGGTGACGAGTTATCCGGAGTAGAATTAAATTTGGTGACGAGTAAAAGAGGGTTATTTTACATTATTGTCTATGAGACCTTGTCGGGACCAAAGGAAAACGACGACTTAAGCGGAGTGACGACTTATCCGGGTGACGACTTAACGAGGTTTTACTATACAAATATATTTTTATTAGTAGTCTTTATAAAAACAAGAACAAGCAGTTGGAAAGAACTTAAAGCCTACTTTCCTTTAATGTTATTTCAATGCTTTTTTGTTTTTATAAATATTGAAAACGACAAACGCAAACCCTATATTTATTTTCAAATTATCATGTCTACTGAATATAAATTGGTACAAATTTTCTATTTTCTAAAAAAAGAAAAAAACTAAACCCGTTATTATTTATGTAAGTTGTCTAAATTGAATGAATTTTAACCCGTGTGCAAAGAATTAGCTTAAAGCGTTTAAAAATACTTTGTTGTTTTTTACGACAATGAGATATTAATAGAAATAGGATATAAATAAATACTGTGTTTAGATTCCAATGCTTTTCTAGGGGAATTTTTGGCGATAAACTTCGAAAGAACCCATTTAGAAAAGATTTCTAAAATGAAAGTTAGACTACATCTTCCCTGGTCCTCGAATACTAAGCTTTGCAAGAAGATTCATGCAAAGACTATAAATGTCACTGTTATACGTGCACTGTTCATCTTCCTTTCAAACATACAGCCTACGCACCTGGTTTTTTACAAAAATTCACTTTACTAAACAATAAAAATATACATTGAACTAGTTTCTGTCACGATGCATATTTTTATTGTTTAGTAAAGTGAATTTTTGTAAAAACCAGGTGCATAGGTTATATGTTTGAATGGAATTCATGCAAAGGTTCAAAAGTTATTGGGGGAAAGTCATTATCAGTCAATCGATGCTTATATTTTTTAAACATTAGACCCAATTTTTCATATCCAATGTTTAATACCGTGATCTGAAGAGAAGGCGATAATAATTCCCAAAGCACTGGAATGTAAACAATGGATTTCCATCCTATTTCTACCTCATTGTCTTAGACAGAGAAAATTGATTCTTTTTACCAAATGTCATTTCATATCAACTAGATATCTTGTTTTGAAAATACTGACTCTTGCTGTTTGTATTCTTTAGAACCTGATTCTTTAGGTCCGTCTGAATACCGTTCTCGAATATTCGCTTTGAAATCTGAAATCCCTACTTTTGTGGCCATGTTGAACGAAGTAAAGAAAAAAGCACAGGAGAACCCCGGGAGCCACGGCACCAGCTGTCCTTATAGGTAAGGAATCCTCCTACATTTTAATTTAGTAATCAAGATGAAGGCGCGCTTACATAACTACCAAAGCAGCGCCCACTTTTCGTTGCGTCTTAATGAAAAGCAATAGTTTTCATTAACTGTAATTTCTGTCCTCACTTTTTTAGCGACCCATATAGGTGCTAGTGTGTTTGTCCTGTCCGTTCATGTCTGTCCTCCTTTAACAACTCCCGAACCGAAGGTTGGATCGACAAAAGAACTTCACCATCGTGTTCAGAGGCCCAAACACCGTAGGAATGGGGTATTTTTGTTTCTTGTAAGCAAATAATTTCGGCATACTCTGAGTTGAATCTTATTTTTTTATTTCGGAGATTCTATTTAAAATAGGCCAATTATCACTATTATTAATGAAACTGAAATAGTATAGTGGATAGAGTGACGTATTCAGAAACAGAAGGTCACGAGTTCGAATCCCAGCCTTGAATACAATTTATTATTTTTTATTTTTTTTATTTCGGCGATTCCATGTTTATGCAACTAAAATTAACATTGTCTTTGTTTGAAATTGATTGTGCACACGTTCAATGTCCGCGTGGGTATTAATGGGTCTCTCTTAATTTTAAGCTTTAGCACAATTTTTTATTTGTCTAGTTTACTATTTACTTTTATTACAGTTCATCTTGTAGCAGTGATTCCCAAACGCTGCGACACAGAAGTCCCTACATAAATTTTTATAAAGAACAGCGTTGAAATGAGAAAATAATATCATCGCAAATACTTTTTCATGTATTTAAGTTTTTCGTTTCTTCACCTTTTTATTTTAATAATTTGAATTGACCTAAAATAGCGCTTGTATAAAACTTTGGAGGAACCCCTGCAGTGTTGGGTTATTTTTGCTGCTGATGAAACCCTATAGGATAACCTCTGCTAAATGGATACCAGGCTTTGTTTTTTCCTCCTGAAAATTAAGGCGGGAAAGCTAAGAACTCTCTCCAATCTCAACTTCGTCCCGATTAGTCTGGTGTTCGCAGAACCTCTACTCTTATTTGATAAAAGCTGTTTGTCTTATGTTTATGCTATAATTCGTTTTAAAAATCTGGGAACCACAATGCAACAAAATAAATAATATGTGTGGGTGGGGTCGGTGAAGTACATTTTTCCCACCAAAGTTGTTTTGATACCCGTTATTAGTTTACGAGTCCTTTTGTGAAGACGAACTGTAGATAATGTGCAAAGTGGCTTCATCGTAAGTTAAACACATCCAACAGTAAAATATAAGAAATTTTCTATGATAGTTTGGGTTGTAATCTTCCATGATCCACTACATCATAGATACTTTTATTGAGTAGATCCTTACCTTTGTTTTCCTCGACAAAAGCAGATTTGTTCTCAAGAAAACGAATCTTAAACAGAAAAAAAAAAAACCTCACAGAACTTGGTCAGTCCACGATATAAATCCCTTAATATATCAATTATTAATCAATCTATTTGCTAATCTTAATATATAAATAATAGGCCTACATCAGTTATTTTTCAAAGTATTTCATATTTCGAAACACATTAGCACCAACCTTTTACCTCTGTATACAGCAATTGTAGGCCTATTTACACTAAGTTCCTTTCGTAGGAACTGGATAATCTACTGTATTTCCATAACATACTTTATTTCTGACCTACTTTTTTTGTCACAACTTCAGCTTTGTCCAGTAAAAGTTATTCTTACAACTCTGATGTAAATGCAGCATTTGAATTAGCCAATAGGGAGGAAGAGTTACAATCGATAAAATGATTATTATGATATCGTGTAAATTTTCGAATGGTTTTCGACATTACCCATAGTAAGTTTTAGTTGTCGGTTTTTGTCTTTTTACAAGTGTTTTATTATTATTACTTTTTTCCTAGTTACTTCAGGAATTTGCTGATTTATAGTTTTTATGTTTATTTAACAGATAATCGTTCAAAAATATTTAACTTTTTGGCTAATAACTGATAAGAAGATAAACGTATTCCTCAGTGAAAAGGTGTGGTTGTTTCGCTTTATCTTGAAACAGACAAAATTCTATTTGTAATGAAGCACCGTATTTTCATTCCTCCACTCATCCTACATCACATGCCAGTTAATTTTTTGTGATAATATTGATTCGTATTTTACGTTATTTCCCAAACCTTCGTTTCTCATTTCTTTTTTTCTTGTGTTTCTATTTTAGAACAACATTTACTGAACTCACTCGATTTGTTTTGCTTTTGAAATCCAACATACTTAACGTTTCTGTTATGGCCGACAGCAAACAAACTCTGGAATGGGCTGAAAATGCTCTACAAAGATATAAAGAAACACAAAAGGTAATATATATATCACTGCTTTTCATTATTATTCTGTTCTAACATACAATGGCCAAAGCATTATGAACCTAACCTGCATTGTTAACACTATCCAAGGATCTGAAGATTCCATTATGGTACAGGGATGTTCTGTTCGTATGGATTCGGTCCATTGATACCAGTCGAGGGCAAGATATTATCCTTGGGAATATTTGATAGTGTGTACATTCAAGTGAACTGCAATGTTGCACGTTTCCCCAGAATATGATGGTCTTTTTATGCCACTGTGCAGGATTGTGCAAGAATAGTTTGTTCATCATAAGAAAAACATCTTTCCTGAAATTCACAATCCCATTGGTCTATAAGACGTCCAATCTTCCATTAACGATTACAGAGTAGCGCCATATTTTGCTGCAAAAATCTTTGGATCTAAAACAACTTCGGAAATGTTATGTAATGTAAAAGATAAATGTTATGTAATGAAAACGAAAACACGCACAGAATTAAGAAAAGTTAAAAGTACAAAAAACACTTACTGGATTATAAATATAAAATACATAATTCATTTCGGCTGCTCCATGCAGTCTTTGTCAAATATGGATTACAATGAAACATCTCTCAGTAAAAAAGTTATCAAATTGAAAACAGGTGAAGGGACAACAATTTTCGATTTGACAACTTTTTTTACTGAGAGATGTTTCATTGTAATCCACATTTGACAAAGGCCGCGTGGAGCAGCCGAAATGAATTATGTATTTTATATTTATAATCCAATGAATGTTTGTTATACTTTTAACTTTTCTTAATTCCGTGCGTGTTTTCGTTTTCATCACATAACTTCGGATATTCTTCGGATATATGCTTTCACTTATGAAGGAAACCCAATGTGATATTTATAAAGATTCGTAATGTTTTGGCCTGGGTGTGTAAATTACAAAAAAGAAATGAATAATAATTTATACATTTAATCTAACCCTTTAATAAAAAAATGCTGAATTTGTTGCGGAAGAATTTAATTTTAGAATGAAGTCCCTAAACGGCAGGTCACCTTTTAGACCTTTAATCCCTTGGCAGCAATAATTGTTTGCACGTCCCCCTATTTACTTGTCTTATCATAAATTCCCAAATCGTTCTGTGTTAAATTTTACAATTTCTTCTTGAGATAAGTGTTAAAAACACATAAAAATAAGAATTTTTAAAATATTTCCGTTTGGTCTGCCGTTCGGAAACCGCTAATCATTTCCGTCCGTCTGAAGTAGGTCTTGAGAAATCGAATGTGGATTATGATTACTTTGTAAAGATAATGATTAAAAAAAAAAAAAACCAACATCATTATCCCAACACAGCTTTGTCATGGACAGTGGAACCTCAGTGTGTGTGGCAGTGTTCAACCCAAATGAATTCCTCAGGCACATAAATGAAAAGCCCAAGTATTTATCAAATGCATTAATATTTACCTACTTGATAAATGTTGAGGTTTTTCTTCAATTGAATTTACTAAATGCATGACATACTTAAAAGACTGCATTGAAATCCTGAGATAATTCCTGATTCCTTCTCCTTCCACCATAAAACATGATAAATAATTGCAGTGAAGATTTCTGAAGGGGTCCTTCTTCAAACAAATCCACCAAACATAATAGAAAGATGTTTCATAAATCAAAGTATTCAAATTACCACTGAAATAAATCATTAGCAAATAAAATACTAATATTTGTACTAAATAATTTTTAAATAAACTTTTGCAGAGAAAAACAAAAAAATTATGTAAAACTGATTCTAAGATTATTCTATTTTTTTTTCTAACAATTTATTTAGCGTTTTTTCAAAAGCAATGTTCTAAAAACTTAGAATCAAATTCTTCTTTGATTTCAATTTTATATTTGCTATTATTTTTTCCAATGATCAATTTTGATATCTAAAGGTGTGAATTTCTGATCATTCTTATAAAGCAAGATTTGTCTTACAATATTATCACGAAACAACTCGATGCAGTAAAGCCTGATTATTTTAGTTATTCTATTGTATTTGTTTTAGGGAAACAAGGATGAAGTTCACAATGAAAGAAGCGCAGAGTCGGTACCAAGCATTGTTGTCACTGAACCAGAAAAATTATCCATTGAGATAGAGACACTTGATGAAGATGGGAATGAAGTTAACTCTGTTATTGAGGAGTGGACAGATAAAAACCAAACCATCAATCAAGATAATGTCATCACTGCATTTGACGATTTACTAAGTACCAAACCACAAATCCCAGAGGTAGATTACGAGACACTTTCTATGGCGGACGCACAAACAAAACAGGAAGAAATACAGCTAGATGTTAAGCAGAACAGTTCAGAACTCAGTTCAGAGAAAGATGATGCTGTGCAATTGATATCAGAACCTGATTATGATAGCTTAGCAGACTTCAGTTTGGCTTCTAGTGGAGAAGAACAAATATATGATGAAGTATCTGGACATACACAACATATAATGGACTCTATGGAATTGGCGTCATTGGATCCTATTGATGAAGCAACAGAATTACAAATAGGTAAGACAACATCTGACAACAAAGAAGCCATTACTTCTGAGGTCAAATCGTTGGTACCATCCAACACAGAGACAAAGAATTTAGCAGACATTATTCTACCATCAACTGACCAATTGCAAGTGAATGAAACACCTGAGGATAAGGTATCGAAAATACCAGAACCTCCTCCTCAAGAGAAAAGCTTAGCTGATATTATTGCAACGATGGCTGCTAAAGCATCAACAGCGGAAGAGGCGTCTGATAGCAGAGCAAGCACACCTAAAATGAGTGACAGCAGACCAAGTACACCTAAAATGTCAGATAGCAGAGAGGGTACACCGAAAACTAAAAGCAAATTGACGGGACTCAACAGGCAAATGGGATTTGCTGTATCTGCAACCCAACTGATGAATGTTCGAGAAGGTTTACGATCAGTCAAAGACAACAACGATAGAGAAATTTTAAACAAGTCTCCAGACAACAGAGAAAATAGACGACAACGAAAACCAATTCCAGCTCCAAGCGAGCCTTCAGTCCCAAGCATCAGTAAAGTGGATTCGGAGCCAGATCTAGTGAATAAAAAGACTGAAATTCCTGCATCTAAAACAAACCTGGAAGATACATCTTCGTCTAAGATGAAAAACGACAACTCTCTGTCACCGATTGGTGAAACAGAGGCTGTAAGTGAGGATGAGGATGACTTCACATCTTTATAGATTTTTATTACTTAACGCATAACGAATGGAACAATAAAATGTAAAGTAAAATTTGTAAAGTTTTATTACGATGATTATTTGAATAAACTTTAGCTTTTTTCATTTGTCGTCATATTTCTAGTATACTTTTCAAGAATGTACTCAGAAGCTGTTACCGTAAATTTATTTTTATTTGCAATATCTATTCATTCTATCAGGTGGAACTACATATTAAGATATGTTAATTACCATAAAAATTTTATGCTTTTCAAGATAATGATTTGTTAGCATTACACCATTTACATCGGCAATTTTTAACTTTTTTTTGCTTTATACTCCCTACATATCAGTACCGGTATTCTTACAACGCCAAGAACTGTATTGTATATAAAAACTAAGCCCATCCACTTGAAAATTGAATTGCATCCTAATTGAAAAATATTCAACTTGAGAATTCAAAGAATATTCTGTGGATATCTATAACTCGTATGCTGTAAATTTAAGACTCAATAGCTCCTTGATTTTTTTTATATTAAATTATAAATCTGGAAACCCAATTAAGGTTACCAGAATAGTGAACAGATATATTCCATAAGCAAACATTATAAAACTTTTTAACAACTTTAAAGGTTGTTTTATATGCTCCATAATTTCACGTAATTCAAATGGCATATTACTATTATAGTAAAATAGAAACAATTTTAGAAAACACGTTCCATTCTATTTTTATATGATCAATGAAAATTTCCATTCGAGAATTATTAATATAGATATTGTTTTGTGTAAAGTCATTTACTCCATTCATCAGAATATGCTCGAGAATATTTATAATTAAATATTCGCATTCGATCTTCTACTACAAATTTTTACATTGAAATTCTGCTAAGATTTCGGATGATAATGTATCTTTGGAATAAAAAATTCTTTTATCAGATAGGTTAATGTCGTATTGTCACAAACAGAACAAAGAGTAAGACAATGGCATGGCGTAGAAATTGCCTGATACAATGGTGAATATTAAACAGTCATAAGATTAAAAATAAATGCATTTATAAATTAAATGGAAATAAATATAAAGGGCGAGGCAAAAGTCAGGACCAACCCTCATAAATTGGAAACGGTGAATGTATTCTAATTTCGCGATATACCACAATGTTAGGGTTGAAGGACACTTTTTGCAACATTAGTCTCAACTAGGCGGCATCTTGAATGCAAGTCAAATTTTTCAAATGGGAACAGGGTCACGTGACGCATCATTTCAAATAAGAAAACCCCCAGAAATTCAATTGTGCAATCAGTTTTATATAATATTATTCATTTTGACTTTTCTGAGTGTTCAAAGTTAGAAATTCGTGACAACTATCGCTGCGGAAATCCCATGGGAATACACATTATAGCTTACAAAATGTGTTCAATGTTTCCCTTGTTGCTGCACGCACATCATGAGGCGTCACAGCATGGACCTGCGACAACATATCTAGAGAAATTCCATCACAGGCTTCAACAATGCGTTGCTTCAGAAGATTCATAATGCGGATCTTCACAGCATACCCCATTTCCTTAAGGTGACCCCAGAGAAAGAAATGTAGGAGATCTGGGCGGCCACGCCTTCCTATCCAACTAGGCACGGACATTTGCACCGAAATGTAGTGGTGCACAGTCCTGTGGAAAGACATGAATGTACAGTCCTTCATGATGTTCTGCAACATTTATAGGTACTGGTCCGCATTTAATATGACATCATTGAACACTGGTCCACTTATTCTTTTATCCCATCGTTCACAGGCTATCAAAATGATCTCAATCCTTTCTTCTTTGGTCAACGGCATTTAGCATCATCTGAAACAAACAGATTTGCAATGAATGTTGTGATATTGAGCAGTGGTAATTGTAACGAATTTCTTACTTTGAACACTCAAAATTAAAATGAATAGTGTTACATAAAAACTGATTACACCATTGAATTTCTGGGGGTTTTCTTGGTTGAAATGATACGTCACATGACCCTGTTCCCATTTGAAACTTTTCACTTTCATTCAAGATGACCGCCAGGTTGGGATTGTGTTGCGAAAGGTGCCCCTTCCCCCACCCTAACATTGTGGTTTATCACGATATTTGATTACATTCATCGTTTCCAATTTATAGGGGTGTGGGTCCGAATTTATGTCTCACACTAATTCTAATAGATTAGAGGATGAGGCAAAAAACATTTAACACCACCTATAAAATGGAAAGATGTTATTCTAGGTTAAATTGTTCCATGATAAGAAACATTTCAGGCCATGGGAAACCTTATTGGTGTCTCAAACGGACGGCCGCCATCTTGGATTCAACTGAAAATTTTTAAATTGGAATGTGGTCATGCGGTACATAAAATTAGGTTAGAATTTCACGAGAATGCGATGGTGAAGTTTTTTAAACTTATCTTTAACCGTTCAAACGTCATACAGGAATGAATCGAACCAAAATGTTTCCTCTTCCAATGTGTGAAAACAAATGCCTCTTAACGCCTCAAGTTCACCTGACATTGCAAATTAAGTCAGATTCGAACAATAGACCGTTGATAATCGGCATGTGGTACGGTTTGGGGATTTTTGCAAATGAAGCAAGTATTGCTGTAGCGTTTCTTCGTCGGTGGCAATTCTGGCTCGTCCAGATCGTGGATTATCGTCGACTGATTTCTCTTGGGACTTTTATAGCAATTGTGCAACTGCCACGTGACACGGTCTCCGTGGGGATGTCATTCATTAAAATCATTTGCAATCTCACCAGATATCAAGATTATCTGAATTCGTTTCTCACGCTTCAAGAGGCTTCCCAATGTTTTTTCCTCACACCAGGAAGAGAAGATATTGATTAGATTCATTCCTGCCTAACTTTTTAAACTTTTAAGATAGGGTGGAGAAAAATTCACAGTAGCAGTTCTCGTAAACTTCTAGCCTAATTTGACGTATCGCAAGACCCCATTCCATGAGTTCAATCAAAGATGGCGGCCGTCCGATTGCCACACACCAACTTTTAATTCATGAACCAACCATCATGAACAATTTTACCCAGTACTTCTCTTTTCCATTTAATAGTGGGTGTTTAAGCAACTTTGCCTCACTCTGCATATATCTATTCAGTAGCTTCCTCCTATTTATTACTCAAAATTGTATTTTCTTTTTATCATTTATTTTAACTAATTGGTGAATCATAGAAGGTAAAGTTTTGATATTTAGAACGAATGAAATTATGACTAAAAGAGTTTATTAAACTTACCTTGAATTTGTCACTGTTAAAAAAGTAAGTTTTCTTTATCTTTCAACTAAATACTTCCAGATAATTTCAATGGAAAAGTGGCTTTTATTAGAGGCTTCTAAGAAATGAAAACACCATGCCATAGTAATTACATTCTTCATAAAGAAACAGCTCTATCTCGGAAAGATTCAATACATCAGAATGTTTCCAAAAATTCTTTTTTTTTTTTGGGGGGGGGGGGGATACTTATTTGATTTTACTGAAATGCTCTGTTTCGAACGGATTCTGTCAACAGTATTCTTCACAATTGCATGAAATGATATTTAACAATATTAAAAACTAGACTGTGAAATTCCCAGCATAGAATAAACGATAATTTTTGGACAAAATGTTTCTTTACGAAAGATATCCTTATTAATAAAGTAAGAAATTACACTAGTGTGCAAAACTTAAGGAGCATTGCTGATTTTGCTGCAATTCCGCACAAACTCAACTGGAGACATGAAATTCATATTACAGAGGCACAGGGTAGTACTGAAAGGATGATGAAAGCATAGTAGCACAGAAATGATTAGGACGCATACAGTATGTAACGAAGCAGAAAAAGGCTTTATTGAAAGAATGGCGTTGGTACAAAACACTGTCTGGCCAAGAGGGAGAACAACAACCCAACGTCGCTTAGTAAGGGATATGACCTCCCCTAACTGCAATGGTTGCATGGCACCGTCTGTCCATACTCAACACAGATTATCCAACAGTTCTTGTGATAGGAGTGCCCATTCCTCAATGAGCATCTGTGTCAGTTGTCTGGTGGTCTCCGGAGGATACGATCGTGCCGCCAGGCATCTCCTCAAAGCATCCCAAACATGTTCAATGGGATTTAAATCGAGAAGACCGCTGGCCAATCCATTCCACGGATATCTTCAGTTTCGAATAGATCTGAAAATTCTGTGTGGCCTTGCATTGTCGTCCATAAAAACAAAGTCTGCACCAGGATAACTTCATCAGAGAAACGGTCTCAGGTAACTGAGCCTGCGTCGAAAATGTGGAGCTCCGTCCTTCCGTTCATCATACCTACCCATACAAGCACACCAGGACCACCCCAACGGTCTCTTTCCCTGATGTTAGTGGGATGAAAGCGTGTTCCTACCTCTATCCAATCAACTGGTGCTGAGAATCGTTTGTGAGACTGAAACGACTCATCGGTAAAGAGGACATGACTCCATTGATGAGATGTCCAGTCCTTGTGTCCATTACACCATTGTAAAAGGTGCCACCGATGGATTGCAGTCAAGTATATGCAGCGTTCAAAACAGCTGGTGAATAGGCCACCTTTATGAAGGCGTCTGGCCACAGTAAACCTGGACACCTGTCATCCGGTTGCCTTACACAGCTGTTGAGCAATGTTGCCTGCAGTCTGGTTTCGTTCTCTTTTCGCCTACAAGACAATATATCGGTCATCATTTGCCGTTGTTTTCCTTGGCTGACCACCACCAATCCTTCTTACAGCTGTATCTTTGGAAGGCTTTCCATGCTTGTAAAACAACACTTTTGTCAACTCCAAATTCTTGGGCAAAAGTCGTCAAACTACGCCCCTCCTCAAGCTTGCTGGTCATTCTATCACATGTAAAGGCG
>JAFIDM010004315.1:67174922-67191379 GCA_023159025.1 Thereuonema tuberculata | reverse complement strand
AAAAACTATATTCGCCAGTCAGAATTAACCAAGAATAATATATTTTCCAGTATATTTTACTCTTTTAAAAAATCAATAGGATGTGTCGATTGTTTGGTTAGTTTTTATTCATTAGCAAGACTTATTTAAATGATACACGAATGAAAATTCTCTTAATTTATGCATTAAAAATACACAATAATAACTTAATAGCATATATATTGAATGAAATAACTCAAATATATTCATATATATATATATATACAATTAGGAACTATACTATATGGCCAAAAGTATCCAGACACCCTTCTGACGAAGTGGATCGAGCAGGTCTGGAGGTTTGATGACTCATTGGAAAGCATTGATTGGGCTTTTGTTGGTCATAATTCTTCATTATAAATATACTCCGATAAAATGAGTACGTGAGATGAGCTCAGTTACTTCGAACGTGGCGTGATAATCAGATGCCACCGTTGTAGGAAATCATTTTGTGAAATTGCGGACATGCTGCACATGCCGAAATCAACTGTGAAAATGAAAACGTTGAGGCAGCTAAATGACAGCTGCACAAAATGGTAGACTAAGAAAACTGACTGACCATAGCCATTGAACCTTAAAGTAAGCAGGGTAGCAATATCGCAAGTCTTCGTTGTTAGCGACGAGTTCCAACATGTGTCGGACGTTGTCGCTAGCAGCAGGACTGTTCTGCTGGAGCCAAACTACTTGGGTTTTCACGGCAGTGTGCTCGCTCATAAGCCCAACATCTCCACCGTCAATGCGAAGCATCGGTTGCAATGCTGCAGAGCTCCTCACCGTTGGAATGTGGAGTGGAAAAATGTTCTGTGGATGATGAATCTTGCTTCATGATCTGGCAGTCCGATGGACGCATCTGGGTTTGGCAGATGCCCGGCGAATGCTTCTTATCCAAATGCATTGTGCCAACTGTTAAGTTCGGTGGAGGCAGCATAATGGGGTGGGAGTTTATTTCATGGTTCGGCCTGGGTCTCTCAGTTCCTGTGACGAATATAAACTTTGCATTGTATCGGGCCATTCTGGACAACTTGGTCCTCCAAGTCTGTGGCAGCAGTTTGGGAAGGCCCCTTTTCTTTCAGCAGGATAACTGTCGCGTACACACATCAAAGCTTGTGCGGCCACGATTTGACATGGGTGTTCCACAACTTGACTGGCAGTCTTACAGCCCGGATCTCAACCCTATTCAAACATGTGGGATGAAATAAAATGCAGGTTACATGCCCATCTTCCGTGGCAGGTCTCACTCCAGCTGTCATCACTGCCTGGAAGTCAGTTCGTGCAACCACCTATCAAAACCTAGTGGAGTCTTCCCAGACACACATCAGACTATCGTCAATGGAAAAGGGGGACATCATTAATGCACATCTCAGGAGCCACTGCATCCTGACCAAGGGGTATCCGGATACTTTCGGCCATTAACTGTAGTACCTTCTATGTTCATATTTGAAGGGAAAGAATGAATCCTGCACTCAATAGTGGTGGACCACTGGAGCTAAATATTAATGTTCCAAATCAACATGGACAACAGAATAGCAGTTCTGGACATGGCCGGAACACTTGTAAATTCCCCAAACCATGTAGAAGACCCTGTACTTGTCTTAGAGAACTTACGACTTATGTTAATAAAAGGAAATGTTGTCAATACCCCCACACAAGACTTCAAACTCTTGGACCATTGAAGACTGCACTCAACAGAGAACATCATAAAGTTTTAAGTCTACAGAAAAGATTCTTCCTTTGGAGAAAGATCTGACATTCATTTTCAATGCTATGTTGCTGTCGGAATCATGGAAAATGTAGCACATGCGTTCAAAAAGACAGGTATTGCTCCCCAGAACATTTTCCCAATGCTGCCAATTGTTGTGAAAGACGGAAATGTTCCAAATGACATCCCTGCAGCAATGTTTAATTTGAAAGGATTGTTCAATGACATCTTTCAACCAGATGATTACAGGATGGTCAATGTTGAAACTGATTAAAATGATAAGACTAACAGTAAGTCACGATTTATTTTGATTGTTTGTTTTCTTATTTATTTGTTCATTTCCTTGTTTTTATTCTGTAAATTTTAGTTGAAAAGAAATCAATCATGTTTATTTCCATTTTAATTGAGTTCTCAAGGAATTAATCTGCCAATTACTTTACGTTGCTTCACATATTAAGACTTTGTCGCCAGCGTCACTCTGTCTTATGATACTTTGTTCCAGCATTGTTTAGTTCGCAACTGATTACATGTGACGGATATATGTATACAATCTGATATATATATATTTTTATGAAAAGAGTAAGAAACATCTGAAACTGCACAAATACGTAAGAATTGTTTGCTTTTAACGCATTGAGTCATTATCAAAAGCAATCTGGGATAGCTATTTCGTCCTCTTTAGGACTCATCAGCCAGATTTAGCTTTGATAATGTAACTCAGAATGCGTCGATACCTATGATCCCGCCTCGCCGACACATTCTGAGTTCCATTATCAAAGCTAAATCTGGCTGATGAGTCCTAAAGAGGACGAAATAGCTATCCCAGATTGCTTTTGATAATGACTCAATGCGTTAAAAGCAAACAATTCTTACGTATTTGTGCAGTTTCAGATGTTTCTTACTCTTTTCATATTACATTTATGCACGTTAAACCTTCTTTATTATATATTTTTATGAAAACAGTTTGTCCTTCACAACAATAGTAGACAGTCTTATACTCTGGACCTGACTTTCACTCAATTCTAAGTGAACGGCTTAGATTTGTTGAGAGACGGTGGATACTTCTCTCCCAATATTGAGACTTGAGTAATAAATATTTGCAAAACTCCACGTACCACATTATAGTATTTAAATACTAAAGATTGAAATACAAAACATAAAAATTCTAAAAAAATCGTAAAAAATAAATTTGTTGATTTACAAAAATACACCAATATAAAAACATTCAATTATTAAGAATAATGAGGAAAACAAACATTATCAGATAAATAAAAATTTCTCAATAATTAAAAACATCCACTGTTGCTATTTTGGTACAATTTGTTTTATTAAGTCTCTTATTAAGACAACAGTGTCAACATTCACTCCTTCGTAACTGTTAAAAAGTTTTTCCCTTTAGTATTTTTAATAACATTACTTTCCAGAATTTTCCTTAAATTTAGATCATATTCTTTATATACTATTTTGACGTTATTAGCCATAATGTGGCATTTTTTAATATAGTGGTAAGCAATGTCGATTAATTATTATGGATAATAATGTGAAAATATTATGTAAAGAATATGATCTAAAACTAAGGAAAATTCTAGAAAGTAGTGTTATTAAAAACACTAAAGGGAAAAACTTTTAACAGGGTACGAAGGACCTAATGTTGACCCTTAATAAAAACAAATTGTACTAAAATTGCAACAATGGACGTTTTCAATTATTGAGAATATTTTATTTATCTTATGTTTGTTTTCCTCATTATTCTTAATAATTGAAAAGCTTTCACATTGGTATATTTTTGTAACAATTTGTTGATTCACGAGTTTTTAGAAATTGTTTAAGCCTCTTACATTTTTGTTATTTTTGTATTTATTCCAATCTTATTATTATGCTTGAAAAAGAGAAAACAAGACGACACTACTTCTCGAAAATTTGCAATCTTTAGTATTAAAAATAAATCTATTTAAATACTATAATGTGGTACATGGAGTTTTGTAAATATTACTCTTAGAAATGAAAAAGAAAAGTTTACTCAAAGAATACGAGACTAACAACCACTTCATCATGTGCAGAACACAGAAGTGAAGGAGTTGGAGGTTTATCATGTCAAGCAAGTGCAGAGACGAAAATCCGAAAAACTTTGCAACTGCCAAAAGTCCAAAATGGAAGCCACAGCAAGGGAACAGAGATCGAAGCTGGATCAAGAGCCTTTCCCACGACTGCCATTGAACCATCATTGTCACTGTAAAAACTTGATAGATTTGTATAACTAATCCGGCTAGATACATAAATGAGTTGTAGTAAATCTTTTAAGAGATAACGTGTTTAAGTGAACCTACAAGTGTTGTCTAGTTCAAATAATTTGGGATTCAAAAACTGCTATGTTGATTCATCACCGACTGCAAGTGCGTTTTCTCATCTATTAACTAACTATTAAGAAACGAAAACTTTATTCTGCTTCATCTAAGTGAACTGATAATTGAAATTAAGTAGATAATGCAATTTTGTTCAGAAATTTATTTTCTATTTATATGTACCTCCAGTTAAGCATATATACTATTCTTAAGTTTTAAGATAATTATATAAATCTTGTAAAATTTTATTCTCTTGCTGTGCATTTTATTAGTCAAATATAATTGTTTGTTTATTCCCAAATTATTGTGTTACCTTATGCTTAAGATAGTATTCTGTGGACCTGGCCTATCAAAAAAGCATATTAATTTCCACACTTTTTCCTTTTGTGGAGTTTTCTGACGAGTTGGTTTTCTGTATTTTTTTTTTTTTTTTTTTGCAAAACCCATGACAAGTAGAAATCTCTTCTTTACCAGGTTCTTCAAAACAGTCACAAGCCAAACGAAAACAGACTGAGCATTCCGAAATTCTTACATCTCTAATGAAGGCTGTTTACCAAGAAAAAAAAAAGGAAAACAAAGAGAAAATCAATTAAAAAGAAATAATCAGCTGCTGGAAAGAGACCAAGTTCAGAGAAACTTCAGATAATCGTCTGAGGAAGTTATGGATGTTGAATTAGATGACATCGACTTTATTGCAAACAGTAGATATATATGCCGCATTTGTGAAGAATTTGGTCAAGATGAGATTTTATTGAAGTACCAATCTGTAGGTAGCTGAGTTGGTTGCGGATTCGATCCCTGGCCTAGGCAGAGGTTTTTCCAGGCTCCAATCTTCTCGAAACGGGTCTTGGGATCCGTGCTGAATGGGTACCAGGTCTTCTTCCTCGAAGTTTAAGGCGGGAGGTCTTCAGGCTAACCACCCGACCTCAACTTAGTCCTGTTGGTCATGGAACTCGGTTGCCAAAGGTAAGGCTCACAAAGGGCCACTTAGGTCTATAGTGGGACACTAACTTTTAACATATCCTATGAAAATTGGACACCAAGACTGCACAGCATGTGCGCAATCAAGTTAAATTTGTGGCATTTGTTCAAAAAAATTTAAAGAAGTTGTCAAATTAAATGTTTGGTTTTTAACTATAGGCTTATGAAAATTGTTACAATTACTTAAATCGAAACAAGAATTTATTACATGAAGGGTGTGTTTTTTTTATTTTATTTTGGCTGATCGTGTGTTTCACATCTTCAAGAATACATAACTGTTGTGTGAAGTGGTATTATTGGCATTGAAACTGAACCCAACTCTTTTTAAATACAAAATCATTTTCACACATCAAATGTGCTCATCATACCCCAAGACACTTGGTAATGCCGAACAATGCCACATTTTACTTATTTTCTACGACAAATTTCACTGTAACATAACGTGGTATGGGAGGTACTTTTAAATTAGTCCCTTATACTGCAGCATCAAAGGGAATATTGTGTTATTTCAATGTACTGTAGTATGGGAGGTATAAAACTGTAAAGCATTACACAGTGAATAAGTAAACCACTATGTGAACTGTTTAATTTGTTAGTAATTATCTCAAAATGTGCATCTCCCTTAAGTATTCACCATTATCCCACTCTCCCTTATATTTCTATAAGATTTTCAGTAGCTTTTTTTTTAATGACTTATTGTATAAATTTAAAATATAAATACTGGTTTCCATAGCATTAATGGTAATCTATATTCTTGACATGATACATTTTAATGCTAAGTTGAGCTGTTTCTCAAAACTTACTTTTTGTTTTGTATCATCACAGAAAAACTCGTTTCACACAAGATTTGTGGAAAAATAGTAAGTTTCTTAACCCTTTCCACTTCCCTCAAGTTTTGCAAAGTTTAGGCTTAAGAAAGTATGACTTCAAGCTTTGCCAAGTTGAGCTGTTTCTCAAAACTTACTTTTTGTTTTGTGTCATCACAGAAAAACTTGTTTCACACAAGATTTGTGGAAAAATAGTAAGTTTCTTAACCCTTTCCGCTCCCCTCAAGTTTTGCAAAGTTTAGACTTAAGAAAGTATGACTTCAAGCTTATTTCTTCCTAAGTCTGAAAACGCAGTCATTTTTATGCCATACACACAAACTTTTTTAATCATTCACAAAGCAAAACCTTAAAATTCTTACTTCGTTTACATGGTTTTCTTAAAAAGATCCTCTGTGTAACTTATTTTTTGTTAAATGTCTTTTCCATTAACATTTAGATTAAATTTATTCGGCAGAAATATCAAAAAACCGCTACCACTTTCCTAGAAACTGCATTTATCTTTCCACAGCTATATTTTAGCCAAAACTACACTGCTGTAGTTAAATGTATTTAAATGTTAACTAAATAAGGGTACACAAAACCAACCCAACCCTGTACTTATGGTTTGGTTGTGCAATACAGCACAAGGAAAAATGTCTTCCATACTTTTCTTGCTAGTGCCAAACGCAATCACTGAATCGCCATTTGTTGACAAAATGCAATAGAGAATTAACTAACAAAACGACTTCATTACATCCTTGGCCTCACAATGGGAGGGAGACAGAGTCCTAAGCATTCAGTGGTTAAGAATGGTTGCAATACAATTAAGAAGTGTCTGAATTGAAAATGATTAACTGAATTCAGTTCAACAGTTTAAAAACACAGCTTGGCCAGAATGATATGAGTTTCACATCACTGTGCTATTCTTATTATGCTTCGAAATATATTTAGTTTGCAAATTGGCCATTTGCAACTTTTTTTTTTTTTTTCTTTCTTGCCACTTAAGGTTTTAGTGGTCAGAATGACCTGGGAAATGCATTTTGTTCCTTTCATCATATCAGTTCTGAAAATAGTTGTCTAGTGACTACCTGGACCCATTTTTGTTCACTTCCTCTTATAGGAAATCATCGTAGACCAGAAACCACATTTTTCTCGCCTCTACAAGTAATAAGGGTTACAATTAGGATGACTCTTGTCTTTCAGGCTTGTAATTTGGGCTGTACAGGTGATGGACAAATAAACAATTTAAGAGCCCCTACTTTACACTTTCCCATACAGAGTTGCAAACTTTTTTTTTTATAGGTTCCCTGACAAACTCTTCACTGCTATGCAATAACACAACAGTTTCTATTAAAAATAAAAAAAATTATAGATTAATATATTATTTATTCCAATTATTTACCAATAAGCTAGAGAGATTAATAAAATAGTTTAACGTTTTTATTTTTACCAACCTTTATCTACATATAAAAATGAAACCTTGCATTCAGAAGTGGACAAGCTGTTTTCTGTTCGAAATTTAATTTTTTTTAAGTGATATTCCCTTCTCACAAATTCAAGTTTCAAACAATTTTCCATGTACTACTTCTTTTCACCGTTTCTCCAATGCAGACAACAGCCAAATACATTTCCGTGTCAACAGTATCAAACATTCAGGAGTTGATGCTCAAATAACAAAAATTCATTCTTTATATTTTTGTCAACTTTCATTTACTGCTGATAACTACCTCAAGGCTATATTTTTTTTCAGGTCAAAATCTTGCATCTTAAAAATCAAGAGTATTGCTCTGAGCTATCATTTGGATCTCTTTACTAGAAATCCAAACTGCAGTTTGTTTTAAGAAAACTGACAGGTCCCCTCAACCCCATTTTTGCTGTTTACCGACTTCAATTATCTCATGAGTCTGTCAAAAAAATCTCTAGTGAATTTGTTAAATTTTGAAAAAAAAAAGACAATTAATAGGATTCAACATCCTCTTATAAGTCGACAGAAAAGCTCTTTCAAGCTCCAATGAGCTAAACTAAACAATTTCTGTGCCCGGGAATTCAAGAAATCCATTCTGGTAAATTAGCAAGAGACTGTTGGCAAATGAATTCTCAATCTCATTGGAGCAACTCGCTGCTTAAAGATGTCAAAAATATCAAAGCAATTCCAATCCCTGGAAACCTTTAAACACTGAAGGGTGTTTTACTTGAGGATTTTTTTTGTATGACTATTACTCGAACTGTCTCAAATGCTCCATAAAGGCCATGAGCTACCAATACATGGCATTTGATGTTGTTGCGTCTATTGGTTGTGTGGTAATTCTTACAACTAATAACACATATCGAGTTCTATTTTTTCTTCAGAGAAATTTTATTGCTGAAATAAAGTGACAAATGAAAAAAAACCAATGATATGTTCATGCTGTCATTATCAATACTTACACTGGCGTCAACCCGATTTTATAAAGCCTCGAATCCAGAATTTTTATTTTCACTGAAAAACCTGGATAAGCCTTTTAAAAATTAGAAGCTTGCAGTGCTGAAGTAATCGAAATGCTCATTTTTTTTTCTTTTAAAAGCCAATTGGAAAGAAATTTATAGAATTTTGCTTTTAAGTCACGGGGAAGGAAAAAAAAAAAAAAAAAATGGGGAAGGAGAAAAAAGTGTGCATTGCTCTGATCTTCCAAATAGTAAAATAACTAATTGCTGCTATCAATTCTAAAATAAGTTATAATTAAACAAGAATGTTTAATCTTCATTAAAAAAAAAAGCTTTAAATTGGTGCTGCCAATATATGTTAATACAGAAACAATACTTACTTCAGATTCTATTGCTACTTTTAATTAAGCCACCTTTCCAGGAGCAACAACAGCACTTTCTTAAGAATTTAATAATTTGTAAGAATTTATGGTAAAATGGATGCTTCAAAGAAAAAAAACCTATCTAAATTTAACCACATTCACAATTACAGAAGATCATTACACTGCACACTTTAACACGAAGGTTTTTTTTTTTGTTTTATTTTTTTTTTCTTGGGAAAACAAACAGCAATCAACTTGATGAAAAAATGGTAAAAGATTCACCAATCACAGCCTCTGGAATCAGCATGCTCTTAACGGCAACTGCTGCCTCAGGCACTGCACAATCCCCACACAGCACAGCATTTAAACAGCAACACAGTCCCGGCTCACTACACAGCTTACAACTGCAAACTGCGCCTGTAGTTATAGGAAATACAGAAAAATACAGTAAGTCACAGTTCTTAATTCAAGTAAGTCACCCTTAACCATTACATTATAAGAATTAAACACATTCGCACTTTCCCAGTGTTAAATGATTGCAACTAAAAAACTAATGGGAAAAATGTATTAAATGGCAGTTTGCGATTATAAAAAAAATGAGAAAACTAAAAAAAAAATGACAGCAGTTTGGGACATTTTTATTTTTATGATGTTGCCAAGTTAACAATTTTTCGTTAACATACCGACCTCTCCAACTACAGACACTGCATGTTCTGGTTTTATGATTTTCTTATGAAACAATGCTTCAATTGAAAAAATTATTTTTACTATTTTTTTAAAAATTTTAATTGCTATTTAAAAACCTGCTGGGAAGTCTATGACCTACTCCGGAAGCCTTTTCCCTGTTAAATAGATGTGGCAAATATGTTAAATGTATCAAAAAATGACAGTCAGAAAGAAAAAAAATTAAATAAAAATATTTAATAAGATTTGATTATTAAATATAACATTTTGCCAAAGAGTAATTTTTGATGTAACCCTATTATGAAACTCTCCAAGATATTTTCTAATTGCAGTTTGTGCCTGAAACCTAATCTAAATCCTAAATTGGGTCAGAAATGCACAACCACAGATTGTAAAATTAAAAATATACAAAAAAAAAAAAACTACATCTGCAATCAATGTTAACTAACATATCAGTTTCAATCTTGCTACATAATACACTATGCAGGTGGAATGCTATAAGTAGTAGTTAATTACAACTGATCATAATTATCAAAAAAAAAATATATATGTATAATAAAATTGCAACTATACACTTATGGCATTTCACTCTGTTACAAATACTTTTTATATAGATATATATTTATATGTATATTTAACTTCCACAACTAAATCTAAGCCTAACTTTATTAATGTAAGGGTTGTCTATATTTGGATGTTAAAAGATAAAAAAAAAAAAAAAGCAATTAAGTAGTAGTAGTAATACAACTTGTCGGCTGATACATTAAAAAAAAAAAAAAACATACAAGAGAAGGAATCCAGGTTATTTCGGCAGCTTCGAATCTGGGGAAATAATACTGAATTACAATGCATATTAATAAAACAAGATAGGGGGAAAAAAGAAAAAAGAAAAATAAATGTAACAAATTATAAAGTGATGTGTCTGAAATACATGTAATTATTTTTTTTAAATGAAAGAGTCTAAAACTACATTAAATCCCATTTAGGCAGTGAACAGTCAAAGAAAAAGGACTGACACGTAACCTTAAGAAATGCAGGGCAACAATATCCATAATGACTATAAAATCTTCAAACAAGAACTTGATGCTTCAGCTGCTTTGGTCTTCAGCCTGCTGATTTGGATCTGGAACGGGATGTCGACTTTGATTTGGACTTTCTTCGTTCTGGGCTTTTGCTTCCACTCTTGCTGTGGCTCTTACTTCGAGAACGTGAAGGGGATCTTGAAGGCGACTTGCTCACACTACGGCTGCGGCTTTTGCTGATGCTTTTGCTTCGGCTGCGAGATTCGCTGCGGCGACGGGACCTGCTTCTGGACCGGCTCCGGGAACGTGACGATGATCTTCTTCGGCGCGATCTGGAACGGGACCTTGACCTATTATACGGAAACAATGCATACACTCAAAACACTATCACTTAACAGTCTAACTAAAACTCAGTGTTCAGGCTTTCAACGAATGTATTCCCAGCGAATGTAGTAAAAAAAATTAAAAAGCAAAAACATCACATTAACTTCCTTGGCAAGACATTCCAACTATCAAAATTAGACCTCTCCACTGGAAATTTATGTATAACAAAATGACAAAGTCATTTTAGTCAGATTTACTTATCAAATTCCCAATATGCAATTGGCCTTAAAATTGGTAAAATGTCAGTTGATTACAGAGGGTAAGGATACCACAGCAGCCGTTACCAGGTTCAAGGCATTGTGAAAGGTAAGGTTTTAGGTTGAGACTAAGTAACAGTCTGACACCAGCCAGTCTTGGACTCAGCATTTACCTTTTATGCATTTCACAGAGGTTGAACAAACCTTAAGGCTCTTCTGGAGGAGAAACATCCAAGAAAAAAATCACGCCTTTGCCAGGGATCAAACCTGGCTCCTCTAGACTGTAATCAAGTACCCTTAATTACTCAGGATTGTGATGTAAAAATTCTTTCCAGAAAGAAAAAAAAAATGATCTAAAATGCACAATAAGATACAAAACTACAAAGTAAAGATTACGATGGCTGCCTAGCACTTTATGAACTCCACTTTCAAGAGTGAAAACAATGAGAGCACGACGAAGTACTGATTACATTTTAGACGTTATTTCGCATCACTTCAGTAATTTTGTATTATTCACCTGAAAAATATGCTCACTGCAATCTTCAAGTAATTTCTGTAATTACAGTATTTTCAATGTTGCATGCTACTATGACTTTCGAAACAAAAGCAATTGTTCTCAAACATTATGGCAACATAAGATGTATGCTTGCTTCTTTAATAGTTAAAAAAAAACAACAACTTAGAATTGAAGTTTCTCTTTTAATTTCTTTTTCTTTCAGGAATTCTAATTAATCTAAGAAAATAACATGCTTACTCATTACATCTATTGTTATTTTGCCACAAAGAAAAAAGACTGTGTTCAACACAAAGAACCCTCATCACCACACTGTGGCTATGCAACATTCCCACATTAGATGTGAGGAACATAGCTACAAACATTAAAAATATGTTTAGTAGACTTACGATAGCAATCAAGTAACAAACTTGAACATTTTATAATAATGTTTAGAACATACTTCTTGCCGTTTGTTTTTACTCATGGAAAAAAAAGCTCCATATAGACTCATCACCCGTAACCTATTTTTTTCACAAAGTGCATTTCAATGCAATCTACTTTTGTTACTTTACACCTTTCCCGTGTTTAAAAATTTCAAGATGTTTCCTAGATTTTCAATTTAAGCAATTCTCTTAAAAAAAACATCTCTAACATGTTTCTGAGAAATTACTAGAAAATTTTTCATTTATGACTTAAATTATTATTTCCAAAACAATCATTTTAGAATCATAACCAAATACATCAACTATTTGGGGGGGGGGGGGTAATCGATTTTTATTAATATCTGAGAATATCTTAAAATTCTCGCATATTATTCTTTGATAGATCAGTTATCACAATCTGGAATTTTATATATAGATAGTAGTAGTAATTTTCCTAGAATAAAAGTTTTTGAGACTGACTTTTCTGCAAAGCATTTTAAATATAAATTGGTAAGTGTAAAATTAAAAGAAAAAAAAAAAAAAATAGTTGATGTTTTTGAAGATGTTAATAATCTAAAATGTCTTAAAATTATCCCAAGCCTGAACAATAGTTACTAGTGAAACTAAAGATTCTTTTTACTGTACTATTTTCTACTAAAATCCAAATTTCCACCGATTTCCAAAATTTCGCTTTAAATGTGTTGAGGTTTATTATTTCATTGACTACCATTAAGAATACAGGGGTATTCATTAATGTTTTCTTTTCAGAATTAGGAGATGGGGAACACTGATAAAGCCTGTTCTTGGCTTTTTGAATTCAATTTTTAGGAAAATACCTAAAATTAAATAAATTTACTAACGAACTGCGAAATTTATGTTCCTACAGAAGTGAATCCCTTTCTCACAACTAATTTTTTACTTTTTGAATTTTAACCATTAAGGATTTTGATTCAAAAGCTATACCAAGCTCCATTTGGTTATTGTATGAACACGTGTTCAGATTTCAGTTATGTATCAATGCAAAAACAAAAAAAATAAGTTTATTTACTTTCTTCTCGGGTAAACAATTAATAGATTAATTAAATAATAAAAAAAAAAAACTGAATAGCAATTTCCATGAAAAAAAAAAATATAACTTGCTAAAACCTAAAAATTAGCAATGGGATTTTGAATGTAGAAACAGTACTGCAATAATCAATAAATTTAAAACGCAACAAAACAAAGTTTTCATTTCAAAAAAAACGTTGTTCGTATGTAAAAGAAAATTAGAAGCCATCTCTTACTATTAAGGGAGGAATAACAATTGTAAAATTTTACATTAGTAGATGAATTTTATATCTTTATAAAGTTATAAAAAAAAAAAATATTCTACCAAAATACTAATCTTATAATTACAAAAATGCTACAATAACATAGATGAAAATCTGAATAATCTTTATTCTTTTGAAGCACTTTTCCGCTCCATTAATACGAATTGAATTTTGGTCGATTAGAAAATAGTACAGCAATATTGCTAAATATAACTTATTTCATTTGTTCTATTCTATTTTAGGATTTCGAACTATTTTTATTTTAACCAAAGCAATTTGGATCGATTGTAAGTCGTAAATCAATTAACCATGATTTTAATATGTTTAAAAAAATTGGTGCATTTTTGTTAAAACTTTAGAACCTTTATCTAAATTTAAACTGACTCAAAATTAAGACAAAGAAACGGTTTTATGAAAGTGATAATTAATGACTGAATTACACTGCTAACAAATGCTTTCGGACTTACGAAACACTGATTTAAAGTTAAAGAATATTTTGCAATCTAATAAAATAAAATGCACAATTTTCACGTTGAAATAACGGAATCAGTTAGAAGCCGCCATCTTGTAAAAATTCTCGTTTAGGAATCAAATTAATTAATATTCTAAAAAATTTGCTAAATAGAAAATTTGAATTTGCATATTTTAATATAATTTACTAAAATACCATTCAATAATTTTAAAAATCGCCGATTATAATTTTCATAATTGATCTTTTTTTAAAATATGAAATTTAAATAATTCTAAGCTAATAAACATTAAAAATGAATTGTATTGTAAGGGAATCTGAAATATAAAGATACATTTCAAGAAATTAATTTGTTTTCTTACTGACCTCGATCGTCGACTAGAACTGCGGTAGCCATAACGACTATTTCGTGGCGGTCCTCTTCGATACGGATCCGAGGGTCTTCCATATCGAGCCATTTGCACTCTCAATTCCCTTCCATCCAGCATTTGTCCGTCCATTGCTTCGAGGGCGTCTTCCGCGTCGCGTTTGTCGTAGAATCGGACGAAGGCGAAGCCGCGGCTCTCACGAGTGAATCGGTCGCGGGGAATATACACATCGCCCACTTCGCCATATTTCTCGAAAGCGCGGCGCAGATCTTCGGGAGTCGTACGGAACGTCAGGTTGTCCACTTTGAGCGAACTCATTCCGTCGATATTCGGAGGACCCCTCCCGTAACTCATCTTTACCTGCGAAATGAATTTACGGGCAACCAGTAATCGAATTCAAACACGTCAACTTACAATGAAGGAAAGGCTCTCAAAATGGCGACGGGCACATGAACGCGCGCGAGATAGGAAAAGTGCATGATGGGAAAGCGAGAAAAATAACATTTTTCTTTTATGTGCGACCTAAAATTTTCAAATAACCATTAAACAATTCTACTTCAGTATTTTTAGTTTTTTTTTTTTTTAAAATGCTTAAAGGGGTAACTTTAAATTGGAAATAAAGAAGAAAATTTTTGAACAAAGAAAATATCGTACTTGAGTGTTTGAGTTCGAGGCTAGATTCCACAAGGTCAAATGTCTTATCAGACCCTGGAGAGGCTGAAAATGTAAAAGGAATGAAAAAAATAAATGAACAAAAATGTCTTCCATTACTTCATGGCATTTGATTCCATATGAAACAATTCCTTAGTCATTTTATCTTAGATGTTGGAATTCATTCCAACTTAAAATTAGATATATCCTTAAACCAGTATTTCTTAATGTGAATATATCAAGAGTTCTATGTTGTTGTTTGTTTTTTTCGAAAGATATTTTTGAGCTTTACTAGTATTCGTTAACCAACAAACTATAAGATACACACATTAATACAAAAATAAATATAATCTGGACATTTCCAAATCGAATCAGAAAACTTTTTTTCAACATAAATACAAGTTTTAATTTACATTTAAAAAGAGGTTAATAAATAGATCTCGACAAACGTTCAATTAGTATGTAGTTTTAATATAATGTTATATTTTGATAATAAATATCTCTATTTTATTTTTATTTTACTGTGGTGCGGTTTGACAACATATTTCAGGAATTCCGCAATCGATGAAAGATCATGAACCACTGCTGTGCATAAGAACAGTAAGATATCGTCAGTGCCCTCTAATACCTCTTTAAAATGTAATTGCTCTTCTAATCTGACATGATATTACGTCACGTGTCCTTCAAATCAGAGCATAATAGCAAATTAAGACATTTGGCCTTCAAAAATACGTAGCAATGCCCATAAAATGCTGATTCAATAACAACCAAAGGCAGCGAGTTCAGACAGGATTTGGACTCCGCAGCTAAAAATATAAATCACGAAATCATCACAAAGTTACAAAGGAATCGGAAACAAAAATGAAGGTTCAGATTCTATTCTCTAAGATTTATTTTGCAGACTTGAATAGAATGTAATCTTACAATTGAATAAAAACAAACAAGCATCATCACTTGTGCAGGAATTTAGTAGGCTTTACAATACTGATGGCCGCCCGGTCCACAGTGTATCGTCCAGCGGTCCTTATGGCTAATCTATCGCTGAAAATAATCTATAAATCTGGTTTACCATTCAGGTTACGATTTGCCTACAATTCATATATGAAGCATAGGATTCGTGAGACATAAGATACATTTAATAAATGAAGTATATTTAATAAATATATAATATAATAAATATAAATAAATAATAAACTGTATCAGCCATCCGAAGTCAAGGTTGGTTTTAGTTGAAACGCCCAAAATTTACGGAAGTTATCGACGTCACAAATTTGAGGTCACGTCCCACTTCTAAGCTCCGCCCTCTAAAATCCGTGTACAGATGTCGACTTTGTTGTTACTTATTTGTAGTTATACCAATGCCCTAAAAGCTGTAAAAAGTTTGTGGCAAAAGCTGTAAAACAACGTGACGATAAGAGTTTAACATTAGCAAAAAAGTCAAAAAGTTGAAATTTCTTTCGGCCGCCATTTTGGAAAGTTGATCCGATTTGGCTGAAATTCAAAACCAGCTGAGTCATTAAAGGTATCTAGCATCCATAGAAATTTTAACTCAAAGAGCTTGCGCAGGATTAGAGATAGTAGCAAAGTGAAACTGAAATTAAGGCAATAACAGAGAAGACCTCTCCAGGTGATTTCTCAGCCTTTGGACAGTAAGGAAGCGAAAGAACCTTATCGAACCAGAATCTTAAAATGAACCGTTGAATTGTCAGCAACTGAAACACTCGTGGAAATCCAAATGAGAAAACGGCCAAATTCAATGAGAACCGAAGAAATGAAATAACTAAATTCAATTCAACCAGATATTTCATTGACCCCCCCCCCC
>JAFIDM010004315.1:67156819-67168335 GCA_023159025.1 Thereuonema tuberculata | reverse complement strand
TAAAAGTTTTAGCTCAAAAGCTCAAAATTTACGGCAGTTATCCACGTCGCAACTTGAGGTCACGCTCCACTTCAAAGACCGGCCCCTTAAAACGTAAACAGATTTCGAATTTTTTTATTTGTAGTTCAACCAATGCCCTAAAAGCTCTGAAAAGTTTGCGGCGAAAGTTCTTAAAACAAAGTGACAAGGTTTTGAAATATATATATTGTAATGATTTTTGTAGTTCTATTATAGTTATATTTGTATTTATTCCATCTAATATTCTATTTTATCCTATTTACTCTTTGTGTTCTAATCAATCATAATTCAATCCAGTATAAATTCCAAATTCTAAACCAGTAATGGTCAAATTCTGTTGTTTATTTTCAAATTCCCAACGGCTGATTTGCTCCCATAATTCCCCGTAATTTAAATCTACAGTTACAATTCAGTTACTAATCACATGTTATTTAAAACCTCCAATGAACTGTTAAAGCACAACAGCCAATGACAAATCAATGTGCATAGCCTATTTAAACTGATGCTTTCTCGAAAATAAACAGATCAGTCGAGTCGAGTTCAGATTGAGTTTAGAACTAAATCTCTGTCTCTTTCCTTCACGAACCAGGTGATCCGATTTAAAAACACCGCAAAAATATATACAATAAAACCCCGTTATTACGCTCGTCAAGGGACCATGACCTACTAGCGTAATAAGCAGGATAGCGCTGTAGACGGGAAATGATTTATGAAATGGGGAAAGATTTGGACACCATTTTACAAGAAATATACATGATTCTGCAATAGATATACTGCAAATATGAGCTTATTTCCTAATAAAAAGATCTTTGATTGTGGTTTGCCGTGTGTGTGTGCTACTGTGTATGAATTATGACATTTTCAATGCGGTTCAGGTAACGTCAATTAATACACCACTAGGAGCAATACTAATATATTTTAGGAGCAGATTTAGTGCACACTTTACTTTTTTACGTTTGCAACAATCCTTCGCTGCATCGGTAATTGCATCCCTGTTTTTCATTATTGTTCGCAGGTTGCACGAGGGAATTCCTAGAGATTCTGCGAAATCCTTCTGACTTCTGTAGAATTCTCATCGTTCTTACGGAGAATTTGCAATTTTTCACTTATAGAAAGGAATTTCCGCTTCGACATTTTGCACAACTGTATCACAGACCCGCAACTTCACAGAGTTCAAAGATTCCCTCCTACCAGGGAAAAAAAAAAGAATCTTTACAGTGTTACATTTCTTTTCGATACAAAATTTCCGATATAAAAAAAGCGTTACAAGCGGGATTTGAAGCGTTATAAGAGGGTAAAAGTATACAGAGTTACATAGAAAATTCCAGGGACCGTATAAAAGGAGCGTAAAGAACGGGATAATGCTATAAGCGGGAGCGTTATATCGAGGTTTAACTGTATATATTTTTGCAGGAAAAAGAATTTGAATGACATATATATATATATATATATATATATATATATATGTGTGTGTGTGATCTACGACCCTTCATCGGAGTTTATCAGAAGGTCCCGGGGTTATCTGCTAAGGTTGGGGAGAATGCAAATAACGAATCTTTCAAATAAAACTCTACGGCAAGAAACGAGAATATAAGCAAATGCAAATGGTCATTTGGACTTCTAACGGGATGCAGTTGGGTTGCAGTTGTTTATGTTTATTTAAAAATGGGAAAAATGCAAGATCTGTCATAATTCGAAATCGACCTAATTGTCGCACAAGTCTTACAGGTGCCATGATTAACATCTTCTTGTTCTCTTCTTCAGCCGTAACTAGTCCACTGATGGACAAAGGCCTTCCCCATGTCTTTCCATTCTCGCCGGTCCTTTGCTCTCTCTCCATCCAGTCTACTCCCGCAAACCCTACCAACTCGTCCTTCCATCTAGTTTTTGGACGGCCTCTTTTTCTTTTGCCCTTTGAGGACCATATTGTCAACCTCTGTGCCCATCTATCATCGGATGTTCTGGACAAATGTCCAGCCCATCTGCATTTGGAGAATTTGATAAACTCTGTAATCTTATCCATGTATTTCTTCTTTTGTCTCTTAAAGATATACCCAGCATCGATCGTTCCATTCTACATGGATGATTAACATAACAAAAGAAATACATTCTTTCGACTTTTCAATAGAAATCATCTCGAATTTAAGTGGATCTTCCGTTAGCAATAGCCAAGGCAATAGATTCGCTACACCATCATCTGAATGCGTAATTACTAGTCTCCAAAAAACGGAATGTTGACATACAAAATTCTTGTCTAGGAGACGTCTCCTGATCGATGTTACAGAATTGATTCGGAATTTTTCTTGTAACGTCGACATTTGACCAATGACAATGCAACTCTGTATCGATGCTGACTGATTGAATGTAGTACAAAAGGAAGTAGTTATTCAGCCTTAAGATGTTTCGGATTTTTTTTACTTTGAAAACTTAAACATGTCTTCATTGTTTTCTGCGCAATCCATAAATAACAAATGAATTGTCATTAGGCAATTGAGAAGAATTATACCCTCAGTGTTACTGAGTCTACAGAAATCATAAAAGGCGACTTAGTTTCTCCTTTTTGTTTAAGTTTATTGCTGAAAACAGGAATAGGAAGAGATGTGTAGGCGCTGCGTGTTTCACTGTTCCGTTGTCATTGCAGCGGAGACTAGCAGAAGGGGATGAAGACATACCAGGATTGTCACAGGTGATGCGATTGAACGAATCAGAAAAAAAATCCGAACGTCAATCAAATAAGTTACACCAAGTTACACCAAGTTTTAGTTCAAGCAAAAACTGCAGAAGATTTGGAAATATCTGCAGAATTTCGAAATTAAAGGCTTCGGAAAAGAATGAAACATTTCAATTATGAAGGCGATGATGAACCTATTGTAGATCCGATAAACGCATACAAGATATCTTTTTTTAATTTTGTTTTAGATAAAGGTACAGAATCACTAAAAGATCGTTTTGAACAATTAAAAAATCATAATGACTTATTTGGGTTTCTGTGAAAATTTCAAAATATGGAAAAAGAAGCACTTCAAAAACATGCAGTTAAATTAGAAATTTCTCTAACAGATTCTAGGTTCACAGAAAATGATGCGCCAATAGTGAAGGAAATTGATATAGATGGAAAAATGTTAGTTGAAAAAATGGAAGCTTTAAAATCTATCCTTCCATCAGAATTTTTTGAAAATCCATTTAAAATGTTCAAATTTTTATCGAAAAATGACAGAGCAACGGCATTTCCAAACTTGTTTATTCCTCTCCGAATATATTTAACAATTCCAGTGAGCGTTGCTTTTAGAGAGAGATCATTTTCCAGGCTAAAACTAATAAAAAACTATCTGAGATCGACAATGACTCAGGATAGATTAAATAGTTTAGCAATTATGTCGATTGAAAGTGAAGACGCAAAGAAATTGGATTTTCAAACTATTTTAGAAGAATTTATAGAACAAAAACTTAGAAATATGTAAATTCATACATTCATATTCAATGATAAAAATTTATATTCAATAAAATGTAATTGTTTTTGTATTTTGTGCATTTTTATTTTTTAATGTATGTAGAAGTTTATCTATCTTATGATCCATGACATTTGATTTATATATATATATATATAGATATACATCAGGGGCGTATATAAGAGGGGGCCGAGGGCCCTCCCCCCCGAAATAATAAAGGTATGTCCTCCCAACGTTTTTTTTTTTTTTTTTTTTTTTTTGGTTGAAGAGATAGGTTTTCATGGTTTTTTTTTTGTTTTTTGTTTGTTTTGGTTGAACAGATAGGTTTCCATGGGGTGTCTACTTAAAATTACTTAACTTAACCTTACATTAATCTTGGGTCCCCCCCCCGAAAATATATTCTATATTCGCCACTGATATACATATATATATATATATATATATATATATATATATACAGTGGAGCACCGTTTATACGTTTCTCGTTTATACGTTTTTATCATTTATACGTTTTTTTGAATGGTCCCGGCAAAATCCAATGCATATTAACGTTAAATAATTTCATTTATACGTTTTCCTGAAATCGCAAATTTCATTTATACGTTTTTTCAAGAACTCAAGAAGAGAGAAAATGCGCATTTCAACCTCAGCATCCCATTTGTCGATTGTCCAGTCTTAGAAAAAGCACGCAGTCTTAGAAAATTGCACTAAAAAACTCTGCCAACTTTTCAATAAGCTTTGGCGGGTTTTAACACCATGCATGAATACCTCATTAGCAGTGATTTAAATGATAAAGTTAAGGTGGCACTGTTAACTGTACACAATGAACTTTTTTCCTGTGCATTCAAAAAAGCCCTACAACCTAAAATAACAAAATATTTTGTAAATGCTGAATGAATATGAATATTAGTACTAGTTGTACATTAAATCCGGAATAAAAAGTTTTGTATTATATACCTCTTCTATTTCATTTTCATGTAATATTTTAATTTACCTCTGACTTTTTATTGTTGTTTATTATGAAATTTTTCGTAACTTTTGTGAATTTCGTTTATACGTTTTTTCATTTATACGTTTTTCAAGGGACTGAGAAAAAAAACGTATAAATGAAAAAACGTATAAACGAAATTCACAAAAGTTACGAACAATTTCATAATAACCAACAAAAAAAAGTCAAATAAATACTTCTGCAACGCCTCTTACTATATTAAAACATATATTTAATAAAAATTCAGAGGAAAATTAAAATATTACATGAAAATGAAATACAAGAGGTATGTAATATAAAACTTTTTATTCCGGATTTAATGTACAACTAGTACTGCTATTCATATTCATTCAACATTTACAAAATATTTTGTTATTTTAGGTTGCCGGACTTATTGGAATGCAGAGAAAAAAGTTCATTGTTCACAGTTAAAAGTGCCATCTTAATTTTATCATTTAAATCACTGCTAATGAGGTATTCTTGCTTGGTGTTAAAACCCAAGTTGTTTGTTGAAAACTTGGCAGAGGTTTTTCAGTGCATTTTCCTAAGACTGCGTGCCTTTTCTAAGACTGGACAATCGACAGGTGGGAATCTGAGGTTGAAATGCGCATTATCTCTCTTCTTGAGTTCTTGAAAAAAACGTATAAATGAAATTTGCGATTTCAGGAAAACGTATAAGTGAAATTATTTAAACGTTAATATGCATTGGAATTTGCCGGGACCATTCAAAAAAACGTATAAATGATAAAAACGTATAAACGAGAAAAGTATAAACGGTGCTCCACTGTATATATATATATATATATATATATATATTGAATTTACATTTTATTTAAATATTTAATATATAGAGGGCCCCGCAAAAAAAATCCAATCGCAAAAAAAATCGGGCTTCGCACTTATTGGATCCGGGCCTGCTGATACGTATAAGACAATATAATTGATATTGCTTTAATTTCCTTGTTATTATAAATGTGATTGTTGCGAATGCAAAAAGCGCAATTGTTGCGTTTACTGTGATTGTTGCTAATGATAATTTAATGATATTTTAATGATACTTATCCTCAGACAGACGAACAAACCGGGATTAGAAGGCTTCTGATACAAGTATCAGAAGCCTAAAAAATGTGATGGGGGATCATGATATGTTTTTAGATATGTTTCGGTTAAATATGGTTTATATAAATGATATTTGAATTATTAAGAGTTATAGACAATAGATGGTTACTGTAGGTGAGATTAAAAGGAATTTTCGAGGTTAACATCTCCCCACACTAAAAAAAAAAAAAAAAAAGAAAAAAGAAAGAAAAAAACACACACAGATTCTTTTTAATTCAATTATTCGAAACACCTATTATTATAGTTATTATACTGTATCTCGAATACTAATAAATAGTGAAAAATGTGAAAATTTGCGGAAATATAACTTCAATTTTTAAAATTGAGTTTGATTATAATTCATAGTTTTAATAATAATAATTCCAAATTTCTGATAAGAAAAACGTTATCAGATTTCATAGAACAATCTACCGCCAAATCTTTTAACTTTTAAAATATAATAAACTAATTAAAAGTCGTCTAAATAAGACATTTTATTTACTTTCTAATAATTAATTTTTAAAAGAAGTAAAATTGATAACAAAGATTATGATTTTCAATTTTGAGAATGTTTTTTAGACTCTCTTAATTTATAATGAAAACTGTAAAAAATCAATAATGATCCGAGTGAATTGCTCCGTTCTTTTCAATTGCTAAAAAATTCTGTGTAGGTTTCTAAAAGATGAAAAACAAAAACTAATATTTTTGTCCAACTTCGGGAATTATTATAAGTAAAACTACCAATTATAAATCGAAAATCATTTTAAAAGTTAAAACTACAATGATCTATTTTAAGACGTTTCAACTTTTTAAACCCAGTAGTTATTTAAAAGTTGTGGACGACTCGAATATCGCAAGAAAAGGAAAAATACAGGAAGGGTTATAACAAAATAACCAACATTTTTTTAATAAAAAATAAGAATGTAGATATTTCGTTTGCTTATTTATAATTTGTATTAAATTTATTAGAAATATAACCATATCCATGTTCTTTGCACAGTAACAACCACTTGAATAAAAATTCCAGATTTTTAAAATGGAACCTTATTTGCTTATACAATTTTAGGTTAAATGCAAATAATCAGATATCGGTGCACTAGTGTAATCTATGGAGAACAAATACCAAGAATGTTTCTCTATTCTGTCACTAGATGCCACTGCATTGCCTGCCATCATGGATGCCTCCGAATCGTCCCCGTTATTACCTGCTTCCACCGAGGACCGACCATCAATCGAGAGTCGGTCGTGTGGCTCACATGAACCAAACATCATGGGATTTAATGTCAAGCTGTACAATGTGATCCTACTCGGGATTTCGTTTATGTTGGTGTTCACCGCCTTTCAGACAACGGGTATCATCGAGGTAGGACTAACTTCCGTTTATAATATCTAATATATTTTTAATTATATTTGTAATTTTGAGCTGTTATTTGACACTTTGAGCTGTTATTATACCGTCTTATACACTGTAAACAATTAACGAGAAAGAAGCAGACGTAAGATACCGGTATGATAGCATTAACAATGCAGCGATCTGTCGGAGAGTATTTTATATACCAATGATGGATATTATAAATCATACATCTTATAATAATCCACAACTATCTCAATGCAGCAATTAATTAATTAATTACCTTCTACTTTATGACAATCTTTTCCTCTGAAATGGGACAGACTTTGATTGTTTAACATTTGTTCTTACACAAAAATAAATGAAAACCTAAATTTTGGGGGGCGGAGACGTGTCTTTGAACTTTCAATCAGCTGATAAAATTATCTATTGTTATTGTTATTATAAATTTAGAATATAATCACCAAATACATCTGCAGATGGAAAGGTGTTAAAGTATAATTTTTAAAATAATTTGAAAAACAATTTCGATTATTAAAGTATATTAAATAAACTCTAATTTTCGGATTTAAAAATTGGAATCAAGGATGTATGGATATGTTCGGATAATCGGAGCTTCGGATTAAAACATACATTTCAACATTTCTTGTAAGTAAAATTTACATTCTACTTTTTCCTCTCTTTTTCTTTTTAATTTCTAACTTTCAAGCCGTGAAATATGTAATTAATGTAGATTACATGCTTTAATTGAAGTATTTATAACTGATAATTCATTAATAATGTGCTTAATTGAATGCATAAAGCAAGAACTTTTTTTTTTTTTTTTTTTGGGGGGGGGGGTGGTATGTATTCGAATTCTTTCCAATTATATATACTTTTAAAGATGTTTCTTTAGAAACTTTTTAAATTTCTTATTTGATTCTATTTTTCTATTTAATGTAGCATTTTAAAAATTTCTTTACCATCATTTTTTTTGATATCTTGCTTGTAATTTTTTTTTAATCCGTACCATATTTTGTATCTTTTTTGTTATTGATGGTTTGAAAGGAAGTTTGAATAATAAAAACATTTAAACCAAATACTTATTTATTTATTTAATAAATGACAAAGTAAATTTAAGAATTTTTTATCTTTTTTTTATAATTCTCTATGTTGTTTTCATGTCTTTTATACATATTAAAACAAACTGTGACATATAATACTAACATACGATATTTGATATTCCCTTTATCTGTAGCATATGCTACATAATAATGGAGTGTTCTGTTTTGGGACGATATTTTACCGCGTTCTCCTGACAGTTTTCCTAAAACGCAGTATCTGAACATGAAGAAATATTTACTTTTAAGATATGATGCAACTCTGAATTATTAGCAGTTCGGCAGCTGTTTCGTATCAATTTATTAGCAGTAATATACCCGTATTTATACGCTGCACTGTTTCCTCATTACAAGGGACCAGATTTTCATGACATGTCATTTTTTTATCTTTATTTTCAGTTTAAAGTGGATAAAATACGTCTCCATGTAGTTTCATCAATGTGATACATTTTTATTGTGCGTCTAAGCTTTTTGCTGATACAGTTTTAGAACATATTTCGCCAAATCAGAGCATATTTTCGTCATATTTAGGTATGTTTTCCGTATGGAATATGATTGAAATCTGTTAGGACTAGTTCGGGGGGCGTGATGGCGGTTTTTTTTTTTTGGTTGGATGTTGATGTTTTTTTTTAGGCATTAAAAAAAAACAAACATATAATAATGTACGTAGTAATGTATTAATGACAGTAGCATCATGGTTAGCTCAAATATGTCTCTGGGCGATTGTGAGTCCAACAATACGATATTGTTGATTCAATTTGGGGCCGTCCATTAATTACGTGAGGTCATTTTTAAAAAATTTGCCCCCCCCCCCCTTGGTGAGATTTCAAAACTTTTAACAACCAAAAAAAAAAAAAACAACGAAGATCTTGCTTTAACAACCAAAAAAAAACGGAAATCTTGATATAATATATATTTTCTCTGAATGAAAAAGTTTACGTGAGATTTTCGTTGACCCCCCCCCTCCCCCTTGGTGAGATTTGGTGAGATTTTGCCGGACCCCCCCCTCCCCCTTTTGACCTCACGTAATTAATGAACGACCCCTTTCTGTTGCTGTACTATTTCTGTTGATATATAATTTTTATGAGGAATTTTTATGAGGGTGAATTAATTAAACCATTTAAAAAGATATTATTTAATAGGATTTTCAGACAAAATGGATTTCACATTTGCTGAAGTTAACCTCATAAACTGAAGAATTTTTTTTTCAATTTCAGGAAAGAAAATTTTCCTTTCATAGTCGTTCAATAAGATTCAAGTCTGACAACTTCCTTATTAACTATGTTCTGAGTATTTATTCACTTGTCATGAGTTCTATTCTAACCGTATTAAATATTAATCCAAGATCTCGGCACCTTTTGAGCGAATTTATCAAACAGTGTTTGGAGACATCATCGAAGTTATGTCACTAGAACGAGACAACGATCTGTTTGGGGAAGTTTAACGTTAGTCTTGATAAATATCACATTGAAAACTGAACATTCTTTGATCCATAATCACTGCTAATAAATACGAAACAGTTTCTACTATTCAAAGTCTTTAAGAGTAATGTCATTTCTCAATTCCCTCGTTTGGAGAAATCTGGAACGTCATATATTACAGTTCTAAATCAAATTTATATTTTTACTTAAAAAATAACAGGTTATTTTATAACTATTAACAACACATCAATAGATTCTACAATTTTTAATACTCCGTAATTGGTAATTTTTATTAAATTTAAGAACAGTTTACAAAACTGAATTTGCAAACAAATTTAACAAATTATTGTTAATTAGTAATAATTAGCAAAAAGCAGATCCTTTAACACAAAAATTTAAAAAAAAGAAGTGTACTTTGCAGTGTTTTTTTTTTGTTAATAGAATGGAATTGCAGAGTTCTTAAAAAATTGTTTAGCTAATATAGTTTAAAATTTTTACATATGTAGCTGCTTCATATAAATGTAACAGAAAATAAGTAATTAAAATTATGTATAAACATTCAATTTTCTTTTTCATGATTTTCTGTTTTATATAAACTCATATATATTTACGTACACGTGCATATTAAATTTATTTAAATATGATAAAAATCAATGGAGTCAAGAGTGGAACTTTGATATAAGAGAAAAAAAGAAAAACATTCCTTTATTGTGACCTGAATTGATTTAAAGCTTGTTTTTATAATTTAAAAAAAAAAAAAAAAAGAGGACCTTTCGACTTTAATCCAGATAACGTAAATGCTTTCTTCCCACATAGTCTCACCAATTTTTTTTTCTTTCTTTTTATTGGGTCAAAATAGTTCCTGATCAATTATCCATTCATATAAATAGGATATCATTGAGAGGGATAAAGTGAAAAGGGTAATTTCTCTCTCTTTCGAGCAACTTGTAGAAATTCGCTATCTGTATAATGCCACAAATGAAAGTAGTTCTGTTGTAATGTTAACATCGTTATCGGTTCATATATAGCAGATTTTTTGTTTGCCCATCTATTAAAAAAGAATCCTAGCCAGTTTCAATTTTTCTTCATTTCATATCAAACTTTGAATTCGTTTTCAGCCAAAAGAAGTTTTTAGAAGTGAAATCGGAGAGGCGGAAGGATACGTAATGTCGCGTAAGTTATTTGTCTGCAAACAAAAAATGAAACTGGCAATACGAAAAGTAGTCTTAAAGAGGAAACTTTCGGATTTTTGGGAAAATTGCAATTGAGATAAGATCTATCCCTGACAGATTATTTTTTGTTAACTTGTTTTAATTGATTATATATATACAGGCCCTTCAGACCAATGTTATGAAGGCCAAAATACAAGGCACAAGTACCAACAGCCTTTGCAGACTGTGTAACAACCGAGAAGAAACTGTAAATCATATAATCTGTGAATGCTCTACAATTGCTAACACAGAATATAAAAAGCGACATGACGATGTAGCCAAGAAAATACATTGGGCACTATGTCGTAAATTTGGATTCCATACATCAGAAAAACCCTGGCATCACAGTATAGAAAAGGTCTTGGACAACGGGCAAGTTAAAATCCTCTGGGATTTTCGTATACAAACAGACCAGCATGTAACAGCTAATACGCCCGATATTACATTAATTGAACAACAAAATGTGACCCTAATTGACATTGCCATCCCTGGGGACTGTAGAGTCCAGGAAAAAGAACTGGAAAAAATCAACAAATACAGGGCTCTGGCACTTGAAATTACACGAATATGGAATAAAACAACTACAGTGTTGCCAATCATCATTGGTGCACTAGGAACACTATCACTTAAATTTATGGACTATTACACCAGACTTGGAGCACCAGCAGTAACAACAGCTGAATTACAAAAGACAGCCATCATTGGCACTGCGAACATTTTACGTCAATACCTTAGCAACACTTAGGCCCCTGGTTGAGGCCCGTCTTGCCTAAGAAAATGCCAGTGATTAAACGTGATTTTTTGTGTTTGTTTGGGTGAACGTTTACACTGTATAACTATTTTTTAAAAGAGTAAAATTTGTTATATATATATATATATA
>JAFIDM010004315.1:67103823-67140144 GCA_023159025.1 Thereuonema tuberculata | reverse complement strand
ACGCATTTTAGAGACACAAGAAGGTTATAGATTGTATTTAAAAACAAGAAGTTCGAAAGAAATTAAAGCCGATTTATCTTAAAATAGCTTTTCTTTCTTCTTTTTTTTTTCGTGGAAAACGACAAAAACGAAAAGCCCATATTTAATATTAGTAATTATGATATCTACTAAACAGAAACAATACAAATTTTTCTTTTTATAAAATAAATAAATAAATTACTTCCGCTTTTTTTAATGAAAATTGTTTAAATCGGTTGAATTTTAATTGTATCAAGCCACGCAGAATGGATTAACGATTCAATATTTATTGCTTTTGACAATGAGATATTAATAGAAATCCATTGTTTAGATTCCAGTGTTTTTCTGTGGGAATTTTTGTCGTTTTCTGGTGCTAATTTCTCGATAAGGACCAATTTGGAAAAGATTCCAAATATAACAGTTACGATTAAATGAAAACTTTATAGGAGTGATCTCCAAATCATGTACTGGGCAGATCTCTTCACGAATTTTTATTTTTAAATTTACATATTTAAAAGCCCACCCTTTGTTCTAGTTCAAGAGTTCGTGTTCTATTTCATGATACAATAAAAAAGAAAAAATGCTTTGAAATGGAAAAATCATCATGGGAAATTAAAAAGTGCTTTGCATTTGATAGAAGTCTTCGCGTGTTTTGATCTGAATTTTAACCTCTTTATTAAAAAGTTAAATTCACTATTTCAGAATTAGATAATAAATATATTGTTTGTTTTTTTTTGCTTATTATTACTATCATTTTTCTGTAAGCTCAAAGATGGTTGGTTATTTTTTATTTCCTTTGTCTGAAGCATCTAATTCATAATTGGGGTATTTAAGCTGAACTGAGAGGTTTTACACAGTGATTTATTATTATTATTATTATTATTATTTAATTAGTTAAAATTTCTTCACATGAAGTGTAGTACGTAATCCTTGATATTTGGGATTGTTTTTATATATTTTCTATGGTTGACTGTCATAAACGAATTCTACTGAAAATAAACAGTAATTAATGTTAATAGATAATAACGTAATTTAGCCGCACTTCGAGTAATAATCTTCTGTTATAATTTGAAGATCCGTTATGCTGATGTCATTTCAATTTCAGATTGAACTCTTTCGTTTAAAAAATGTTCAGAAAAAGTTCCTGTTTTAATTTTTAATTTAACTTCATTTAAGATCCTTGACGAAAGATAAAAACTTGAATTTCACGTAGAAGTAATGGAAAATTCCGATTTGCCCACTGGGGACTGTTGGCAGTATCTTTTATAAACCTTCCCTATGGATTTGAGGAAGTGAAATGTCTGCTTTTTCTCTTACGGCCAGTTGTATCACTCCACCCTTCCGGAGTGTTGGAGATGTCCGGGGAAACAAAATAATCAGGCTTTTAAATAACACATTATAAATATATATATACACGAGCCGAACAGTAATGTGTAATTTGAAAAATGTCAATACAAAAAACATATTACTATTTCTATGAAGATACGGCCAATTTATCCTCACGTCATTTATTTTTCTAAATTTTAATTTCTGCTTTTGCCACTTAGGATGCTGATGACGTGAGGATAAATTGGCCTTATCTTCACAGAAACAGTAATATGTTTTTTGTTTTGTCATTTTTCAAATTACGCATTACTGTCCGGCTTTATATGTTAGGTAATATAAGTTAATTTTATTCTTATATTATATACTTTCTAAATTTTCTAAATTGCAAATGATTGATTGAAATCTTTGCAAAACTCGAAGGACATGCTTTGAGTTTTGCCTGTTCGAGATATATACGAGTATATGTTATTTCGAATTTATATGCCTTTTACTATTAAGCCTGTTTTTTTTCTTTGATGGTATTAGTGTTATCCGCAAGATAAATGAAACACTCTGGTGCTATAACAGAAAGGGTTTTACTAATTGGAACTGATTATTATTGGTCTCAACACCAAGAAACAAGTCCCGAGTCATTAGGTTATGACAAAGAGAAAAGAGGCGTGGTAATTTTTTTTAATCAAAAATATTTATAAAACCGAAATCTTCTGAAGAGGCATTTTCGTTTACTTTCAGCTTCTTCTCAAATGGAGCATCGTTTTTTTTTTTTAACAGTCTTTTTGTTAGTTTTCTTTTGAGAAGCACGAATTGTTTTTCGCGGAAGGAGACAACAAGTTCTAAAAAGCTATTTCAATGACTTGAAACTTCAAGTTCAGTTCGTTCACTTGATTTTTGAAAAATAAAAGCAGTAAAAACACTGACAGTCTTTTTTCCCTAAACGTAACTTTTTAATTTTAACTAACTTTTTGTTTTTGTCTCTTAGTAGAAATTATCGTAACAGATAGACACAAACGGACTTCAGATTCGGATTTCTCATTAAAGAGGGATTGACAATACATACAATAAAATATTGTGGCATTCATTAAAGAGAGAGAGATAATGTTCAGTTGGTAAATGCTGATGTATAAACCATTAGTGAATGTTGAATATAAAAAAAAATATTTTTTTAATGTTTGAAAGAAATTAAAGATTTATTTTATATATTTATTTAGAAGTTGGAGCATTAATCTTCTATCAGAAGGATAAATATAATCGTTATTAATGTTATTATTAAAATTGATAGAAAAATAACATAAACAATATTTAAAAGAATTATTTTCGTATGTGATTATTGGAATATTAATATTGCTTTCGTGGAGAAAATGAAATTTTAAGTTCAACCTAAAAGAAACTGAAAAGATTTAACTGTATATGGAAATACTGTATAACAGTTGTTAAAATTGATCTTACAGCTTGGTTTGTTTCTAACTATGTATTATCTACGAATATCACTTATTCATCAAAGATGTTATCATGTACACGCATAAATCCTTCTGAGGAACTTCAACAGCTGTTCGCAACTTTTTTTTTTTTTAAGTGACTGTAAATACAGAAATTTACTTTTTTTTTTTCATATAAAGTAAAACAATATTTTTCCCCAAAGCAACGAAACCTGTTTCTTGAATATTACTTTCTCTTTGGAAGTTTGCAGACAAATTTTTTTTTTTTTTTTGTAACCTATTTTACGAATGATCACTCCATTTGCATACGCGTGTTGTGTCTTTGTCTCCCCAGTAACCTTTAAATTGACGGGGCTTCTTGAAAATTTATATTTATGTTTATGGACAAAAGACCTTGCATTATAAGTTAAAGTTTTCGTCAGATTTAGAGTGAGACTTTCCAAGTTCTTTGAGAAACTGTTTCTATAAACGTAAAACATTATCTTTTTATAAAATCAAAGAAAACCACTATTTCATAAAAATAAACATTTTTTTCTTCTTTCTTTTCTTTCATTTAATTCGTAAACTGTTCTTTGTAAGTTAGAAAAACGGTGCCCTCTAGAAATCGATAGGATTTTTCTCTTCTCTGTAGCGTCTTTACTTGTGAAGCGCCATAAACTTGTTCATTGATTTTGGCATGTGTAATACACTTTGTTTTCAGTTTGCTTGCAGCACTTTTTTGGGGGAAAAGTTCATTGTCCTTCTTCTGAATTGGAATTTTGTTCCTGGAAGATGGGTGTCACTTAACGAGAGCAAACCAGTCAACGCTGTTCAGAGTTAAAAACAAAAAGTTCTAAAGAAGTTAAAGTCTGCTTTCTTTCAAATGCTGTTTCTTATTTTATTTATTTATTTATTTTAATTGGTGAAAATCACCAAAACCGAAGCGCAACCATTTATATCTTGGTGTCAGACAAACAGTACAAATTCTCTACTGTAATGCGGGTTTAGTTCTTTTTCTTTTTCCCATAAAATAGAGCCCCGATTATCCGCGGAATTGGGTGGTAAGGGTACCGCGGATAGTAAAAATCGCGGATAACCCGAAAAAAGACTAAAAATGAGGTGTAAACACGAAAAACAAATATTTCAGCATAAAAACTACGTTTTATTATACAAAAAAAATAATACGCAAAACTTTTAAAATATGTACAGTACAGCAGAAACCTTTCTGCAGAGCAAGAGCCTGTCACTCATCCATAAATTCCGTGAAGGCCTATAGGATTACGATGCACAATAAACCTGTCAGTAATTTTCGCATTGTAGGGCCTATTGTACTTTCCCTGTTGTTGGCTTGGATTAAAATTTTTTTTTTGAGGTTCGTAATTAAAAAAATTTTTCGCGGCACTCGCGGATAATCGGGGCCCTACTGTATTTACATAAATTGTCTAAATCGGATTAATGTTAATCGCATCAGAGCATGCGCAATGGATGAGATTAATATTGATAATCCAATGCTTTATTTCTGTGGGAATTTTTGTTCCTTCACGCAATTGATGGCTCGACACAGAAATCAAAATAGATAACTTAGATCGTCCTTAGTTCTCGAATATGCATACTAAGATTCAAGAAGATCGATAGAGCGTTTCAAAAATTATTAATGGGCAACATATACACACACACAGACTGTCTGATTGGATGAGCTCTCTTTCCATTGGGAAGTAGGCCAAAAAATAAACAAGTTAATAGGATTTAAACGACGAAATGAAAACTTATTTTCTTCCGTTTCACTCGAATTGAAGAGAGTTTTTTTTTTGTTTTGTTTCGTAGATGATTAAAGCATAAGTTACTGATATGTTGCTCCTCAACTGAGCTATTCTTTTTTGATATTTTGTTCAGATAAAACTAGTTAACAGAATTATTCATTTCGAGTTAAGCATTTGGTCATTATCTTTAGTTAAAAAAAAAAGAAAATCAATATGAATTATATAATATAAAAGTATATTTATAATTTGGACGATAGTTCTAAAAAAAAATGAAAAATTTAAAAATCTTCTCCCGAGAAACGAAGCAATGGTTGTAACCTCAGAGCTGTAGATTTATTGATTTTCTCATAATAATTTACAGGCTTTCCTCAGCGGATTCTTTCTTCGCAACGTGTGCGTTACTCCTTTCCAGCGGTGTAAGGAAATTACGAAGAAAATGCAGAAATACTAAGTCATTGATCGCAAATTTCTTCCGTAAATTATTGAGCTATGTAAATTGGATGTAAGGAACCCTTTTCTCTTGAATGTTATTACATCCTAAATTCATCCATGTATTCAAATTCTAAATTATAAAAAGGCAAATTTAACTTGTTTAATGTTTAACTTTAATGTTTTCGTTTTTTTTTTAATTACTATCCTTTGTTTTCATAATTTAAACAACAATACTTTGTTTTAATTTTTAACCACAATAAACGTTTTTGTAAAATTACCCGTTATTTACTTAAATGTGTAATTCAAAAATTCTCTAGAATGAATATATCTAATATCTGCAGTAAATATATTCTAATCACTTGAATTTCATTCAGGGTTTAGAATTCTTAGTTGATTTTTTTTGTTTTTTTGTATTCAAGTACTGTGATCCCTCTATAACATCCCAAAAATTTTAGCTCTGTAGATTGAAACAAAGTACGCAAAATCCTCTCGACGATTATAGACCATTGTATGTATAACGGTGTATGTATAATATGGATTATTGCAATTATTTAATCTTTTTCACAGTCAAGGAGATGTAAGCACTAGTTGTATTTTAACTTACACCAGTTCAAATTCTTCCTAAGAACCTAGAAACTGGGGCCAACTTTCGCCGCGATGATAATTACAGCGAGTTGTTTAACAGTTCAACTGTTTTTCTAACAATTCCAATACTATCTAAATGCTTCTTCAGAGATTTAGGAATTGCATCAAATTCAACAATTACGGATGATCGTGCACTTGCTTTCTTTATAGTCTTTGTATTTTAATTTCAAGATTTTTATATTTTATTATCTTTTTCAAGTTAGTGTTTTTCTGTACACAATATCTCATTCATTCTTTATGTAGATGATCCCATTTCTTACCTGTCTGAATATTAAAATCACACAGTTTTTAATCCTCTCATGTACTATGATTTTCACCTGTTCCGCCCATTTTCTATCAGGTGTTACTTCATATTTTTTTGCACAAGTTGTCCAATGGATCATAACTGTTCTATTAACCTTAGGATCACAGCGGCGACCTTCAGTGTTGCTGCAACAGCTTTCAGTGTGGTCACTGTTTCATCTCTCTCTTGATAGAGCCTGCTTTTTAGCTTTTATTTTATTACTGTTATTATTTTACGAAGTTTTGTGTCCAATGTCTGCAGACGCCAGAATCGAGTGTTTGTGTTATTAAGTGAGTAAATTCGTTCTTGTGACTCAAACAGATGGAACCTGTTTTCCGAGCACTCACTATGAAGATTTTAAAGATGAAGGTGCACCTCTCACCATCAGTCTATTCATCATCCACGACACAAAAGGAGACTAATAAGAGAGTTCTATGGTGTTAGATTCGTTATCTACCGTTCGTAAAGCTTGCTTACATTTGCATCTTATTAGCAGAGACTGCAGGAATCACGTGTATGCATTTTAATAAATAACATGAACTCAGCTTTAATATTGTTTTATTGTCATAAAAGAGTTGATGAAAACGATACTATTTACGTAAAATTAAAACAACAACCGTAGATTTAAATATCTAATTTTCTTTTGGTTTTCAATTTACAACGTAGATCTAAAAGTGAGACAAAATACAAAAAAAATATATAATTTAAAGCTTCTGCTTTTACTTAAATATTAAGAGTTCTATTATAACGCGATTTATTTGAGCTACTTTGATACAACGCGATCCAGAAGAGAAGAATTTTTGAATTAGTAATTACGAAATTTGTTTCAGTGATTATTAACATCAAAACTTTAGGAGAAGGGCTATAATAGCGCCACTATCGGATTAAAACAGAACTATCCGTAATTCAACTACAGTAAACTCCCGATTATCCGCGGGCGGATTATGCGCTTTGCGGATTATCCGCGGACCTCTCCTGTTTCCATTTTTTTTACTGTATAATAAATTACGGAATTAAAAAATAAATTAAATCTAGAATAAGGTAAACAATAAAAGAGGCTAACAAAGTAAGTGAAGACAATTATAGACAAACAATTCAAAGAACGACCTTGTTTAGGCCGGCAGGTTACACTAAATTACGGGAGAGCCTTCCCGTAATAATAAAATTTAAAAATAAATAATTGTTTATTATGTATGTACTGTAACTGCATATATTGCCTTTTAATGTAATTAAAACATGTTGAAAGCATTTTTGTGTTGATTTTCGTCCTATTTCGGATTATCCGCGGTTGCCGCGCCACCCAATTCCGCGGATAATCGGGAGTTTACTGTATTTCTTTTAAACTAACAAAGTATGTATGCTAAGCAAATTTAACGTCCGTAATTATCCATAAATAGAGAGAGAAAATCACAACCGGACAAGAAATATGCCTTCGCACATTGAGCCAACATCAACGGGAATTCTGAACAGCTGTTTCATCCTTATTAGGAATTCTGCTGATGATTCCTAATAGGGATGAAACAAGTGTTCAGAATTCCCGTTGATGCTGACTCAATGTGCGAAGGCATATTTGTTGTCCGGTTGATTTTTCTCTCTGTTTTTGAATTAGTACGGACGTTAAATTTGCTTTCATTGAATAGAATATCTAAGAAGGAAGATAAACATCCAGACAGCTATGGGATTTGAATACAGTCTCACGCCGTTGGCAGGTCATTAGTTTTTGACCATTGCCTACGTCTCAATGACTGATACTTCAGAAGGGAATAGAGAGACGTAAAGATTCAAGCGGGACTTTACATTCTAGGGCTGGAATCTTGAGAATAAACTATTGAGATAAGAATGCACCTTTCTGCTAGCTAATCGCAGTCATTCTGGAGTTTGACGTCACCACTGACCTGCATCTTTTTATCATTTAAGATCTAGACTATCCTTTTTTTAATGTTTTCGATTACTGCGAAATGAGACTTGATAATTTGAACTAAATAATTTCAAATGGAGATTTTAATTTCACTACCATTGAAATAGAATTGCAGAGAATTGAAGAGGAAATCCAAGTTTTCAAACCTTGACATTGAACTTTGAATTAGGAAAAGTCTCATGAATTGATCAATGATTCCACTAATTAAAAAACTGTTAACGAATGCCTTCAGCGTCTGATAATATCTTGGAAAGGTCAGAACTAAATGTTCTTAAAAACTCTTAAGCAATATTGTTGTTTTTTTTTCCAAGTTTATCTCTAAATTTGTGGACATCTTCCTCAATGTACATAATCCACGGAAGGCCCTTTTCAATGGCGCCATTTCTCCGAATTAAATTCTTGAAAGATTCTTTTATCAGTTTTAATTTCGTATTTCAGTAAATGGTTACATAATGTTGATCTAACAAACATTGGTTTCAATCCACAGACAAGGAATAATCATCAAATTTAATCAATATAATTCAAGTATCAATATAACAGTCTCGGTTATCCGAATTCCGGTAATCCGTACCTATGCTGTTTGGTAATACAGCCTAGCTTTTCACGTAAATAAGCACTTGAACATTATTCCTTTACTCTGTCAGCAGCGGTGGTTAGCGAGTGAAGCGAGCATGAATTCTGTTTCAAGTCTTCCTTCAAGTCGTCTGTAACCAAACTTTATAACGGAAATCATTCTACTTTTTTTTTTAATTTAATTTCTTTATTTTTGTCATTATTATTATTATTAATTTTAATTAAAGTTCTGAATTAATTTGTGGAAAAAGAAAAAAAAAAGATCCATGGGATAAAATGTAAATAATTTTAGACTTCAAGTATTGAAACTTTAATTCACAGCGAATATTACACATTCATCAGCAGCTACGTCAGAATGGTATGAAGAGGTTTTTACCCCCACAGAGACCTAGCTTTATCCCCTTCGCATTTTTTCCGTCCGAAATCATTCCTCAGAGTTGGACTCCTGTTTCAGTCCGTCTAGACCAGTGTTTCCCAAACTTATTTGGCCTATCGCACCCTTTTCAGAAAAAAAAAAAAAAATACTTAGCCCCCCCCCCCCCCCCTCCACTAAAAAACAAACAAAAAATGAAATAAAAAACAATCTTACCCAATCAAAATAATAATAAAAATAAATAATTAAAAACTAACCGAGCTGTCACACTAGCCAACCAAAAAAAAACCGTCACAGGAGTTGAGTGTTGGCAGTAACTCATCATTTCTCTGTGATTCAATGAGAATCATAAGCAGCAATGCTTTCGAAATGCTTTCTGCAAGTTTCATGGATTGTGGAGATCAGGTGAACTTCAAGTTGTTTATATAAATCAACATCGGTTGATTATACTAAGATTCCTATGGGAATTAAGAAGAATTGTTACAAACAGTCCTCAAAACCTAACTGCATTAAGCTATACTGAAATTGTCAGATTTTAAGCTGTAAACCTCCCTTACAGCCAACCAATCAGCCAAAAATGATTCCCTGCATTCTGAATATGATCATTTCGTGTCCGATATTGATCTGAAGACAGATTAAAATACAAAAGAGCCGAAAAGTTTATAAATCAGGTTGAAAAGAAACAAAAAGTGTGGATTTACAAATATTCTCAAATTAATGAATGCCGTTTAGCAAGGGATTACAATAACCCCGTTGACGTATGAAAAGTATTTGTACTTCATTAATATTTGATTGATCGATTTGGAAGGAGGTCGTAAGTGGAATTCATTATTTGGATTGTAATACTATCACAGATTTTTCTCAATTGAAAAACTTCAAGGCCGAACAAACCCAAAAGAAATATTTGATTAAAAAGGGAATTATTTGACATTCCCCCGTTTCTTAGTAACCGAACAGATTTATTTCTTTGCCGGTTGATAAACTGACAATGGCACAAGAGACCACAGTTATGCAACTATTCATACAAATCAAAATGGCCTGATTATGGATGAAAGCATCGTAGATTTCAATAAATAAATAATATTAATGATGCAATGACACAATCAGAGTTCTGTTATCGACTAATTGACAATAGCTGGTGTCTTCCTGACATGTTTAGCACCTAAAATATTCAAGGAAAATAATTAAGGTTAAAATGTGAGAATTATCACGGGTGAGCTGATACACATCGCAACAGCGCCTCGATATCAAACAGCTGCAATCTAACAAGATCAGGGAAAGCCGCATCGGGTTTTTTTTCGTTGATTGATATCAGTTTTCCGATTCAGGCTTAATGAACTATATATTATTAAAAATAAATAAATAACAGAACGTAGCATGGTAAATGAGTAATATATATACACACACAAATTGTAATAAGTTACTTTATATAAAGAAGCTGTCCAACGTTTGGTTTGTACAAACAGTGTACTGTAAATGTTGAATTTTCTTTTCTTTTTTGCTGTTTTTATGATCCGTGGCGTAGCCATAACGAAAAGCTTTCGTTGTGACATGTAATTGGAATTCAGCTTTAAATAATGAATCAATTATGAATTAAGAAGAAAATTGAAGATATAAAATTTTAAATTTCATTCATATATAGTTTCTTAAAGGGAAAAGAAAAAGGATTAAAATTATAATCATTCTTTTTCTTTCTGTTTTTTTTTTTTGTTTATTTTCAAAATTTGAAAAATTGATTTGTATATAAAATAAAAAGTAGAAAATCAAGACAATTTCATTTTTTGATTCTTTCGCTGATTTCATTTTTGATGAAATTTGCTAGTTTTGGAAATAAGATTTGCGAAACTTGTCTTAAATGGAGTTGTTCGTAGTGCGAGATTTTACATTTTAGACCTTCATACAGTGGCTCTCAAATTGACAAAAAAATATTATATCAAAGGGGTGATTGATCAGTCATGCCTCGCAAGTAAATGTTGACACATACTACTATTTTTTTTTTTTGGTTGGATGGTTTTCCTGCTGCGTAAATTTATATAACTGGGGTCTCGCACTTTTACTTGCATAAATGCGTATAAGTATAATTTGCTTTCATTTTGTAGCTGTGGATACAAGTAATCCATAAAAGAATTACAATCTTGCGTTTTCTTTTTCTTTTTTTTTTAAATATACAGTATTTGTTGACAGTAGAGATTTTTCTTTTATTAAATGCTGATGGCTTACTTATGTAGTCTGAAACCAATTCATTTTACTCGTATTACATCTCGCGCAGCAGACATTATAGGATTACTAAGCGAATTAATATCCTTTAGTTTACTTGAGACATCGGTGCAATTCCATTGTTTCCATTTCCAATGCTTTTTTTTTTATGGGCATTTTTGTCGCCTTCATGCCCTGTTTCCCGACAAGTCCTCATACGAAACTATAAAATCCTATTCTTCTGTCTTTAATATGCATGACAAGTTCCAAGATGATTCTACCAACGGATCAGAAGTTATCAGGGGAGAGGGGAATAAATTGACGAACTTGGGAAAGTAAGCTAACAATTGCTGTACAGGCAATTCATTAAGAAAAAAGTGCTTTTATTTCGTTTTTATTCTGATACTGTGTTTCATTTCATCTTTTTAATCTTTGCGTCTGCGTTGACGTCATCATTTAAAAGCAGTAAATATTTAGTGTTTGTTGACAAGAGAGAAAAATAAGTTTCTATTAGCACAGAAATGAATATCAAGTTTTCTCAGCTGTTTGTAAAGTGGTTATTTCCATGATATCAGGGTGACATTGAAATTCTCAAGGACATTCAACAAATATGGTTGAGGAAATAATTATGACAACATCTACAGTTTTCTTTATTACGTCTTATTTTTCTCCCGTTTGTCAAATAAAACATTTATTTAATTTGAATAAATAAAGGTAACAGAAAAAGAAAGAAATGATTGACATTTGGTATTTATTAGAATTTAAAATCATTTTAATGAAAATTCCAACTGGGGGAAGAAAAAAAAAAGATAAAAAGTTTAAAGTTCCAGTATTTTGCGGACTAACAATACACGAACCTCTCGTTCGACCTTATTTTTAACTTACTTTACGAAGAAAAGAAGTACTTATAAGAGCAATGTTTATTTTATATATTTTAATTTTGCTTTATATGAATACACGTGCTTGCGTTTGAGTAAAACTATTCTTTTCCAATAACATTTGAACCAGGGAAGGATCTTTTTATTTTTTTATTTTATTAGAAACTAATAAAATAAAAAAGAACGTGGGTTCACCTCACTAGCCTTAGAATAAACAAATGGTCACGAAAAGAGAAAGAAAAGAAAACATCCATTCCGGCCCTGGGATTCGAACCCGATTCAGGCATATACAGTTTAATAGGGCATCGGCTGTGCCTGAACGGCTCCCTGAAGTTTTACAATAATTGTTTATGGATAAGAGGCTTTGTACTTGCAATGAGAAATCTAACGTGGTGGCTGGATGAAATCATAAGCAGGCTGATAGAAAACAAACAACGGCAGTGTGGTTGATCACTGAAGGAAAATTAAGAACCTCTCAGAATGCATTGGCAACCTTATAAGGAAAGTCAGCTCTCAAGTTATTTAGAACCAAATACCACGAAATTAAGAGTATTTTTTTTTTTTTAAATCACAAAAGGTCGTCGTAAATTTAGTTTTATTAAAAAAATAAGGGGATATTAGCATAAAAATAGTTGCTTCTATCTGAAGGGGAGATAAGCCACAAAAATATCTAAAGCTAATTACAAGTCACTAAAGAAGTAACTCGAGTTTTAATTCAGTCTGAATTCTAGCGTTCTACTAAAACCCCAAAAATAGGTAGTTTTGGAATTTTAGAGGCAGATAGATACATTATAATTAATTCCCGCCTTTAATCCAAACTGCAAGTACCAAATTTTTTACTTAAAAATTGAAGATTAGAAGTCGGTTGTTGTAAACTTCCATGTATTTCACAAAGGAATGTTATAAGATTAAGAATAAGCTTATCAACGACTGAGGAGGAGGAAAAAAAAATAAATTGATCTCATTTCAGTGCCTGATATTCTTAACCTGATTAAACAAAAGTGGATTCTTATCAAGCTTTCTTGTTTTTGTGACATTTAGTTGGAATATCTTGAAATATTCATGTTTTTTATTTTATTTTATTATTATTATCATTATCATACCTAGTTAAAGCAGATAAAGTACGGACTTCTTAATTGAATGAATTGTTTTAATCAGTTCTTTTCGTATAATTACGATTTGTTTTATTTGTTAGTGTTGGTTTGTGGGAACAGTTAAAACTGAACTGTTAATAAAACTGTTAAACAATATATACAGTGAAGCTCGGTTATATCGCGATCTTTCGGATCCAAGATCTCGAAGATCGCGATCTGCCCGAGCTTTTTTTTACTTCGCGATGTTAAATGTCGTATACTCGAACGCCCACACGATTCCAAATCGATTTAAAATGGTCATTTCGCGATTACCTACATCATTCAGAGCGATGTGAGAGAATTTTATACAGTATAAATCATTACCTTTTCAACACTTTGATGAGTTATATTAGCCAAAATCTTCATACAGTATTTCTGTTTTCTTACGGTATTTTGGTTAAACCAAAAAGTCCGCGATTCTGGTATTTTTTTAAAATATATATTTTACGCATTTTCGTGACATTAGGGTGGGTATAGAGTCTACGATTTTCGTATTGTTTGGGCGAAAATAGGGTAAATTTTGCAATTTTACAATTATACACCTTTTCCAAAATAGAAGGGGTTAAAGACCAAACCGCGTTATATCCGAATTCGCGATATGAACAGAAACTCATTATGTTATTAGTTCCAAGTTTACGGAATTTGGAGCAATTTTACCTGACAACTTGTATTTGGTAAAACTACTTAAGTAAGACCCATTAAATAAAGAAAATGAAATCAAGCTACAAGGGCAAGTTACGAATGACAGCACTTTTCTGTCATCCATTCGGAACCTGTTACAAATCATCCAGTTCAGTATTTTCAATATTGTGGAACTACAAATTGGAACCCAGTTTATTTTTGTTTTGTTTTTTGCAATCTCACAAAGCGAAATTTAAAATGTATTCCTACAGCAATTTTATGACTATTAAAATAAATACGTTTCAAGGAATTTTTACGTTATTAGAAGAAATGAATGAAAACAGTTATTAACAATCTTTCTTCCACTTCATTTCTCATTATGTAAGACTTGCAATCAGTGAGGCAAGTAAAGAACAAGTAAAGAAATCTTATTATGGGTCTTGGCTTTTTCGCCCTGTAAGGCCAGAAAGCATACGGGGTACTTCATATTTCAGCGTAAGTCTGGTCGTCTGCAGAATTAGAATTATGTATTTCGAAAGTCTGGAGGTGAGAAGAGGAGTTGTTTTTTTTTTTTTGCTACGTTTGGGAGAAGGATTTGAAGGTCAACAAAAGAGTGGAGGTGCCAAAAAGAATTGGTATTCATTGCTACAAAGTAACCAGACACACGCCACACATTTAACATTGGAAGTGAGTTCACTAAAGACATTTACAATGAGTTTTATTATAAATTGAAGTTTATAAGACAATAGTACAGACGTATAATAAATTTTAACCGAAAAAAAACCCAGGACTCGTAAAATTCTTGTTATGTCAGTTTTTTTAATTTATGTCACTTGTTTTACATTACTTTCTCGCTATTTTATTTTATTTTCTTTCCACTTCTTACCTTAAACCGTCATCAGTTTCTCATTCTTTAAACATTCTAGAACATTATCGTTTCTCGTCATCAGCAAAAACTTAGGAAATTATTCCTCTAATATTTATCGTTAATGAATATGTTAAAAACTATCTTCGTCCAACTGTTTTTATTTAATTTTTTTTTTACGTAATTATTTAAATTGTAACGAAAACCAAACTAAAATTTTATATTAAATAAAGAAAATATATACTTGATTTTCCTTTTACCTTCCACAATTGGATATTTCGTATACTTCCGTTTATTTTACACTCAGCCATTACATTGACAATTCATACATTTTTTTATTTATTGAAAAGTATTGGAATCTAAACAATGGATTCTGTGAATGTCTTAAACGCCTAATATTAATCCTTTTAGATAATCCTTTAATCTCCGTGCGGGTTGATACGATTAATCAGATTTATACAACTAAATAGCGCGAATTTAAATCATCTTTTTTTTTTTTTTTCATAAAATGAAAAATTTGTTTCTATTCAGCCAATATTACAATTTGAAAATATAAAACTTACTTTTCATTTGTCGTTTTCACGAATTTAGAATAAAAACAATAAAAATAAAAGAAATTTTAAGTAATAACATTTGAATGAAAGTAGGGTTAAAGATCTTTAAAGAATTTGTTGTTTATTTTTGGAGAAGGAACTGAGGGAGGATCGACAGTAACTGGAAGAAGCAGCTACGGAGAGAATGAAAAAGTTAAGACAACGAAAGCCTCCAATTGAGCGAATATCAAAGCCAGTAGGAAATGGATCCAAGAAATACGAATATTATACCCAATGGTAAAGAACTATAGGGGTTGGAAATGCTTTAAGAATCAAAAAACACTAAATTAAATAACTGATACATTTGTAAGACAGTAGAAAAATTTAGATCCATACACAGAACATTTTCAAATGAAGAGGAGAGAAAGAAAACAACCCCCTATCCTCCTCAGGTTTCAAAAAATAATAGAATTTGAACAGCCCTAAAGAATAATGAGAAGAAATGAATGAAAAACACGAGTAGTAATAAAAAGAATGTCATAAGTACATTGAACAAATTCGAACACTTTTTCTCTTACGGGATAATTACAGACAAAAATAATTAACAAATAGTCTTAAATTTAAAGGTTTGTCTTTGAATACCCATTGATTGGCTTTTTATTGCTGAAAATTACTTGATGTAGTATTTCTTACTAAACCGGTAAAACCAGTTCTCTAAATCTGTGAAATTTTCATTCCTGGAAAATAATCCATTTGTGTTCAATGTCACCAGGACAGAAATGTTACATTTTATTCATTAGCTATAGTATTTTCTTCATCGTTTCATGATTTATCCATTTTAATTGTTGATAGTAACAATAAAATGGAACGGTTTGCATTGTGCATTTCAAAAGGCTTGGATATACTTTTTTTCTGCTTACTATTTAGGAATGTGAATATATCTTAAAGATTTAAAGATGGATATTACATAAGCTAAAATAATTTAACAACAGTTCGTCTTAGAAAAAGCCAGGGACCTTTTGATTTCAACCAATCATCTCATTGAAATTCAAGATCATAAAATCGCACCGTTATTTCAGGCTTAAGAATAGACATACAGACAACAACAACAATTTACTAAGCGTTATCCTCCAATAAGACAGTAATTCGAGAAGTAAGGTCGCTGGATTCGAAATCGACAGAAGTCAGCGATTTTCCCTGATTATTCGTCTCAAACTGGTGCTAGGTCCACCCAGCCATATGTCGAATAGGTGCTGCGTCAGGCTGATCATTCAGTCTTCCAGTGTTCCCCATTTGGAAGTATTTGGAGGCTACATCTCCACTGTTTCTTATTAGTCTTCATTACTTAACAGAATAACGTATCATCTGTTTATCTGTGCTTGTGTTGTTTCACACTAAATTTGTTATCGAGGTCGGACATCGGAATTTTTATTTTATCATAATTTTCCTTCAGATTCTTTGTACATAAAATTTCACATTTTTTTTTTATTTTTTTACTTCCACTGTTCCGCATCTAATTACAAATGCCGAACAGTTTGTCAGGCATTTAGTTCCTTTAGTTATTTATTATTAATTCAATAAAAGAGAGAGAGAGAGAGAATTTCGAAATGAATGTTTTTAATTTTTCCTTCCAGTTTTCTCTGTATTGTCAATTGATTGTTTAGCCTACTTTACTACTAAAGTGAGGCTTAAACGCAATGGAATCTAAAACAGTGGATTTCTGTTAATATCTTCTGTTTTATACAATGATTCTTAATCCATTTTTAGTTAAATCAGGATACATTTCATTTTTTCATATGATTAACCCGATTTCGATTTCATTATGCGGATTTGATCTTTTTTTCTTCAAAAAAAAAAAATGCACACTTTGTAGTGTTTTTATTTATTAGAATTTGTAGGCTTTTCGTTTCCGCGACTTTAAAAAAAAAATAAAAAAAAAACATAAGAAATTACATTTTAAGGAAAGTAGGTTTTAAGTTCTTAGAACTTGTTATTGTTTAAATTTTCTTAAATGATCATAAATGAAATGTATAAAAAAAATTAATCTATATTGGTAATTATTAGAATCAGCTTTTGCAAAATTGGAGAATGGTGGTTATGGAAAACTGTCGATTCAGCACAAAGTGGATTTGATTGTAAAAGAAAAATCATCTAATGGAAAGTGAAGTAATACTACGTAGTGTTATATCTTTTGAATGTTAGCTACAAAGCATAGTTTAATCCTAAATGTATGCAGAGTTTTGTTTCAAAAATTATAGGAGATAAGAAGCACAAACACTTATATATATAGACGTATATAATGCATAATATTAACGCATTGTGCATTATCCATTTGTAATATATATGTAGATCGAATGGTAAAATTCATAGTAGATATATATTTTAAGTAAAATTGATAGTTTAGCACAACGCTTTGACTTGAATGGACTTTCCCTCAGAATAAAAATTTGCCACTCCCTCCCAGATGGAAATCCTGTCTACCCAGTGATTACGATACAATCAGATTCTCAATTAAAGTTTTACGACCAGCAGAGCGAGGGTTTTTTAAATGTATCGTGGGCGGTGTCCGTGAATCTTGCACCTTGACCTTATTTTAGTCGCCTGGCACTGATAGCCACTGGTCTAGTAACGTAAGGGCCTGGCTTCAAATCTCTGGTAACTCTAGAAGCTGTCTTCTGATTCAATGTCTGAAAAGCTGTGTATCTTGCTCAAAATCCATTTCATTTCAAGGGTTACAATTGCGTGCTTCAGATTACCGCGGGTCGCGTATGTGCAAGATTTCAAGCAGGAGTATGTATTTCATATATGTGGAGAAACATACGAGCCGCAACTACACTAAACAAAATTAACAACAACCAAAATAGCTACTGTAACGTAATAATATGTATATTTTTTAAATCGTATCGAATTATTAAAAAAAATGATAATTCGTCAGATCATTTCCTGAAAATATTAATTCATTCAATGTAGTACCGTACGTTTTCCTTTTTTCCTATGACTGCATTTTTCGTTTCTATGAAATTTCTGAAATTTTCTGAGATTAATAATAAATAGAATACAAGTAATGAAATAGAATTAAGTAATGGACCAAAAAAAATACCAATTATGAAGTATATGGAGGATCACGAGTTTGAGATCACTGGGGTGTGATTTCGGTAAAAACAGTACGTGCACTTCTGAAGAAGTGCGATATTTGCCTCTGATATAGCATGGAATTATATTTATCGAACTACTTTATTTATTTATTTATTTATTTGTTTATTTATTTTTTATCTGCGATTCCTTTTAACTTTAGAAATCGCGATTTCATTCTATTCGTAATAGAAAATTAAAATTGCAAATTTAAAATTACAAGAATTCTTTAGTCATTAGAGGTAAATAACAGTTTCTGAACAAGTAATGCCATCTATTGACTAAAAATGTCAACCCTACAGTTATTTATTTTTGAATGTCGTTGGATGCTGATAGCAAGATATGATGATAAAAAAACTCTATTTTCTTATGTGTAATTTATCTCCCTTCCACCATTATTAAAATAAATCTTTGATTAACTTTGCGTTCAGCAAATAGAGGGAAATAGAGTTCAAGGTTGATTGCCATTTGTTTTATTTAGTTACGAACAAAAAAATATGACATTGAACTTCATTTACAAAGTAGACTTTTTGTAAATATATAATCAAACATTTCGTAATTACCGCAATGAAATGTTTGATTATAAAAAAAAAGCTAATTTGTAAACGAAATATATAAACATCTGTAAAGCTAAAGTAATTGAAGTAATTGAATAGTTTTAAATTGCTGTTGTCTTATGAATGCATCATTATAAAAACAAAAATAAACAATTAATTGATAAATAAAAATCCCATATTAAATTTTTATATTAAAAATCTATTCCTGATGTATTATTAATTGAATGTAGTTTATTTTCCTTTATTTACTTTTATATGTGAATCTCAAATCTTATATAAAATCTTTTATTTCTCTATCATTCCGGTGCAGTGCAACAATGGAAAATGGTTGTTTGTTTTATTGTTGCGAGGAAGTCGACAAATGCAAACAGCGCAATTGTTGTGATTTCCAATATTCACAATATTAGTGCAACACTGGAAAACGGTTTTCCATTGTTCATTGTTTCGAGGAAGTCGACAGATTCAAAATGACCACTGTTGAACTTCAAAATTTTCTATAATGAATCGTTCCGATGGGAATCGAACCTGCAATCTTTCGATCCGAAGTCAGACGTCTTATTCATTAGGCCACAGGGACTACATTCAAAATATTTTTACTTATCACCCCCCTTGTGTGTGTGTGTGGCGCAATAAGAGAAGAGCCAGAGAAAAAAGAAAATAACTTCTTAATTTTAGCCTACTAGATTAAAATTTAAATTTCAATGTTCATTTTTTTAGCTTCTCTCCGTCAACAATGGCGCGCGCTATCAAATAATAAGTTCATTCAAAAAGGAATAAAATATCACTTTTTGCCTTAACTGCTTGGAATGATTCTTCTTGGATTATCTCATACTTACCAGGGGGAGACAGGGGGATGGCCTAGTTCTTATTAATAAGTTTTAGAAATGTGAAATGCAGATCTTAAGAAACGAAACACGATATTTTTAATCAATACAGAAATAATTATTGCACAGAAATTAAATATTAAATAACGTGAACAATATTTTGCGTAATAATGAAGCTTAAATTCCAATGATCAATATAAAAAAGTAAATAAATAAACTTTTATTTAATATATATTTTTATAAATATTTGTTTAATTTTTATTTATTATATTGCTTTGCAATTTTTATCATTGCAGATTTATTGTTAGGCAAATAAAAATAATGTCTCTTTAAAAACCAGACATGTCTCAAATCTTGATATCCACATTCTTTGCAGGCTCAGGCCCTTGCCTGCCTTTTGTGGTTGCGTAAGGGATTTTATCTTAAAGATTGAGCTTCCAACCAAACAATAAAAAAGCTTAATTTTAACTTAACCATAAAGTTTAAAGTCTCCCCAAACAAACCATATAGCCAAAAAGAAATTATAGGTCCATCCCTTACCTTTGACAGTTCAGGGAGAAGGGGTTCTTGGCTCCTCTATATTTATATAGTTCCTTTATCAAACTCCTGTCTAGTTGTTTTGTATGAGATTACTGAAGAGTTGTGAACTGTTTCTTTCATATCATAGCACAAGTTTGCTGAATTTCCTCCAGAGAAACTGTATTTTTTTCCCCCATTTCTTTGCCTTATTTCATGTTAAAGTATTGTATATCTGAGTTTAATTTGCATGATGGCAGAGATAACGTTTTGGAATTTTAAGTTAGTTCATACCTATTTATTTGAATCTTAATAACAGTTATATACAGAAGACTTATCGTTGCAATATTCTGAACCATATTTTATTTATTATTCATGTATTAATTTTAATTTTACTGGACATGGATTGAGTGGTTTACCAAAGGTACTTAATGCAACAGGGTTAGTCTCCATCTCAATCCCCTAAGGGTAGGAGGAATCATCCAGTCCACCCAGTGAAACCTAATAAGAAGCTTCCGCTGGCATCATTTTACCTACTAGCATTGGTTGTCACCTGTCTTGAGGTCCCAAGGACTTAAGAATTTTAATGAAATTTAATTAGTATCAACTCCTGTTTATTTTCTCTCCTTACCTATGCCCTGTTTACAACAAGTGTTTTATCTAATAAATAGTGATTTGAAAATCACACAAAGTATGTTCACAGAATCACTGAAAATTGCACTTGACCCTAAGCAGAAAAGATGGAATAATAAAATTTTGAGAGCAAAAAAAAAAAAAAAAAAATTCAGAAAAATATTTATCAGGAATATTGGCTTTTAATAAACTGGTATTAGTTAAAGTATCCCACTACATACCTAAGTGACCCTTTGAGTCGCAGCAGGTAAGGGTGGTTCCTGATGAACAGGAGATCAGATGATTCCTATCTGCCTTGAACTTCTGGGAAAGAAACCAAGTACAGGGCTGGGTGGACACCATGGCCATCTGGAGGAGAAACCATTCAGAAAGTTCATAAAATAAAAGACAATAAGTAAGGTAGACAACATTGTTATTAGCCCTATGTTTACAATATGACAGTAAGATGTGCATTTACAAGTTCACAGTAGATGCTCAAAGTTCCTTCCACCAACAATCTCTGGTACAAATGCACAAATGTTTGATGATTGGACACATGTCTGTTCACAACAGTGGCTCATACGTTTCTGTTCGCTGTCCCAAGGTCCCCACAAGGGAGGGGTCATTGATCCCTCAGCACCGGGGCTCGGCTGTCAAAGGAGTCTGGGCTGAGGTCTATATATATATATATATGAATTAGCCTATCGCGTTTTTTTTTATATATAATTAAGTGTACATCATTTTATATAAACTACTTCTCTGCTTTAACCGTCTGATTAGAGCTATTCTGCATTACAATATTTTCATAGAGCGCATTTCTTCTAAACTTTTGAATAAAGATGGAAAAAGTAAATGCTGGTGTTAAATTAACTTACTCTAAAAATAATGCTAATAACTGTGTGAAATGTTTAAAAGGGAGAATCATATGATGTTTTCGCAATTTTTTTTAGCAAAGAATCTATGATTTTGACCAAAGAGCTATTCTGTGGGAGGGGCCCATTACTGCATTTGGTATCTGGGCCCTGCATTTGATGTGGGGGGGGGGTCTGCACTCTCCCATAGGCTAGGTGCATATCTGTCCTCTGAGCATTAGTGAAGCAATACATCCTACTCGTACAAAGTCAACATCTCAAATGATGACAGCTCACACTGCCCAACTAATGTGCTACCAAAAAGTGCCCTCTAGCACATTCAGGTGACTTTGTGAACATTCCACTAGGAATACAATTTGTTTTTGTATTCCTGACCTACCTTAAAGTTTGTACAGGGAATTTTGAATTGCCCTGTATATTCCTGAGAGCCTAAAGTTAAGGCAATGAGTGTGGGTTAGGATGCCAGGAAACTCAACTCCATTCCTGATTAATATATATTAAACAGATTATGAATAAAAATGTTTAAAATAGTTTAATATCAACTGAAAATAGCATAAATATTAATAATATTTTTTTTTTTCAGCAAGTAGTAATTGATAGCATCAAAAAAGATGATCCTTCTTTTCAAGGAGATGGATATACAAGGTAAGAAGAGAGACTAATTTATTTATTCGTTTTTAAATACTGAATTAAGTTAATTACTAAATGACAAATAATGAATCTTGTTACTTTATGTTTTCAGTTTGGCCATCATTTACTTCGTGTTTGCAGCGGCTAATTGGATCGCTCCATCTGTCGTCAGTACAGTTGGACCCAAGTTTACAATGATTGGTGGAGCACTGACTTATGCGTAAGTTCTAGAACATTTTTTTACCCCTTTAATTTTTCCTTATTTTTTTTTTTTGTTACTATTTAGTGTAATCTAAATGTCAGTAAAATGAGACGGTGCTTTACAAGTGATGTTCCAACATAGTTGTTGTTTCATACTTACTATCATCAACTAATCTTTTGATAAATAGTTCATTTCTTGGATTGGAAAACAATGATTCAATTGGGAAGTTTTTTTTTTTTTATTTGATTGGTTTCTTCACTGAGAGCTAAACTAAACCTGGAACATCTTTTTTTTTTTAATCAAAACTTTTTCTTTTTTTAATTTTTAATTGAAGGAGCAATATTACTTGTCACACTCGAATCAGCATAAAAATAAATTTCCTTTTTGTTGTTTTATTTTTGGATACCTAAGGGCAGGGTTGTCCTTTAGTCCAGATGAGGGAGCCCTTGCCCAGGTCCTTCACCTTTAGGAATCTCATGCTTTGGAAAAAAAAAATATTAACAGAAAAATTTGGAGAAAAATAGTGATAAATATATTTTTTCTTTGATAAAAATTGCATTTTTGTCAAAGTAACAATAATTTAAAAGAATAAAATTAAAAAAAAAAAAATCTTGATTCTTAGAGAATTATGAATCGCAATGTACTCTAATAAGGGCCCTGCACAGTCTACTTGCCTGGAGCCCTGTAAATGGCAGGGATGGCCCTAAACACAAGCATGAATGAAATTCACATTCTGTGAATTATTCTCTTGGTAATTCTTGCTCATGAATATTAATAAGCATTAACATGATGTGCCATTGAAGATTGGCATTTTCTGTCTCTCTCTTTTCTTTCTTTGTTTGCTGTCTTTAGTACATAATCTCTTTAAAAGGTTTTGATTAACGTATTGAAATAATTTTCAAATACAATTATCAATTTGCATTTTTAAAAAATACATACTCATTTCATATTATCTATATGTAGAAGGAAATCTCTTTGTTTATTGTTAAAACTTTTGAAATATCTTTTATGTACACTTCCCAAGCAAATTCTCTAGAAACTTCCCAATATAATAATTTTTGATAGGTGTTCAAGTGCTTTCAGCAAGTTAGTGTATTTATGTTCTTTTTTTATGTAATTTCCAATAATTAATAAAATATATTTTTTTTTTCTTTAGTCTTTTCATTGCATCATTCCTTAAACTATTCACATGGTCGCTTTACTTAACATCAGTCCTGATTGGAATAGGAGCTGCATGTGAGTGTTTTCTATTATTTTTCAATACTTTCACTTTATTATTTAATTGACTTATTTTAATAAGAATCTATCCTTAATTGTCGTTTTATTATTGGACTTCAACTAATTAAAGCAACATGAGTTCAGATCATTTTAAAGTATTCCACTAAGAGTTTATGTGGTCCTTCAGGTCACAGGATGTTTAAGACTCCTGGCATTTATTCTGACCAATGGGATGGTCAGAATAAATTTAACTCAGGTGATCAGCCCCACCTGTCGTTAACCTCCTGGAAATAAAAGCCCAGTACCCATTTATCAGAGGGTTAATCGTAGGATCTATCTGCAGAGGAGTAGAGCATGGGAAAATAGTCAATCCTTAGATTGAACCTGGATCCTCCAGTCTGCAGTCAAGTGCTTTACCACTTGACTACCAGGCCAGATTCAGATCATTTAAAAACACACAAAAAAAATATGATAAGTTAGTGAAGGATATCAAAGTTGCCACCTGAGACTCTGTGAAATAGGGGACATGTTAGTGCCATCCTTAAAAATAAGGGCGGGTGTTTTTTTAGACACCTTTTTCCTGGTTAGGGTAGTAACGGAAGTCCAGTCAACTATTTGTTTTAAGCAGGGCTCGTTAAAATTTTCAGTAATTGCATTGCAATTTGTCAGTTGAACAATAACAACAATTGACGTGAAAAACAACTAAAGTTTTTTTAATAAAATTAAAAAAATAACATTATTTTTAAATTACTAAAATAGTAAAGGAAAAATTATTAAAATAAAATTTAAAATTTAAAAATTAATCAATTTTTTTGGCTTTTTTTTATTCTTATTTTTAAATTTTACAATTATAGGGGACAAGTGAGTCATGAAATGGGACACATTATTTTGACAATAAATAAGGGACTTATAATACGGAACATATTATAAGGAATAATTTAAGTATTTTACAAATGCAAAGTAATACAAATATACAAGTACAGTAGAGCCCCGATTATTATCCGCGGGATTGGGTGGCAAGGGCTTCGCAGATAACGAAAATCGCGGATAACCCGAAAAAAGACTAAAAATGAGGTGGAAACACGAAAAAAAATATTTCACCATTAAAAACTATGTTTTGTTGTGCAAAAAACATAATATGTAAAACTTTTAAAATATGTACAATAAAGCAGAAACCTTTGCTCTACGTTTGCATCCACAAATTCCGAGAAGGCCTATAGGATCACTATGCACAATAAACCTGTCAGTAATTTTCGACCTTCGCACTGTAGGGCCTATTGTACTTTCCCTGCTGTTGGCTTGGAGTTAAAATTGTTTTTTTTTTGAGGCTCGTAACTAAAAAAATTTTTCGTGGCACTCGCGGATAATTGGGGCTCTACTGTAAACAGAAAAGCATGTGGGGATGGAACCAGTAAATATCGACAGTATTTGCAGGTGTTTTGATGCTAGGATGGTTAATAACTAAATTTTCAATGTATGTGTTGTGCAATGCTGCCTCAGCAATCATTATTTATATTCCATTATTTCTAATGAACAACAATTAGGAGAATTAGTGATTTTCATAGTCAGCCATCTGTACACCTCTATTCCCTTGGGTTTCATGAGAATTTTCAAGATTTTCTGTGAAAGTAGGATGTTCTCAATATTTCACAGAATATTCATAGCTTCAGATGTCATCGAGAAGGACACTTTTTCATTTTAAAATTTATGCAGTCCCGAGAAACTTGCAATTTGAATCATTTGTTCAGACTAAAAACTTGAAAAAAAAAAAAAAAACTAAGCTATTTTCCTAATTGAAATCAACATATTTTATAAGCTGCTGCTTATTGGCTAATTGGATATAAAACCAGGAATATAGGATGTGAATCTGTTTCTTTGAACAGAATATTCAGGGTATAATATTTGTAACCAGCATTTGTACAAAACTTTAAAGTTTATATTTAAAATAAATTTGTTTTTCTAATTAATGGTACTTTTATTTCAGGTATTTGGACTGGACAAGGAAATTTCCTAACAATTAACTCAGATTCTGATACATTAGCCAGAAACAGTGGGATATTTTGGGCAATGCTTCAGTCAAGGTACATTTATAAATTTTAATTATAATTTTAATTGCATTATTTCAAACCGTTCTCTTACATGAAAAAAAGGGAAATATTGAGAATGCACAATTTTCCATTGATGCAGTGAGCTATCATTAGCAGTAATCAGCTGTTTCTTCCTTATTAGGACTCATCAACCAGATTTACCCATTGATGATCAACTAGAAGGCATGAAAAGACGAAGGAGTGGGACCCCACAAAAACAAAAAAACAATAAGACGACGACTGTAACCAGTTCAGTATCAAAACATCTGCCAACTAAATGTTAAGCACAAAAGGCATTAAATAAAGAGAAAAGCACCCATATGGTCTTAATAACACAAATTACAGTGATTTTCTTTTTGTTGTTTGTTTCTGCTACCTGGGATATTCACTCCAGGTAGCAGAAGCAATCCTGATAGCCTTTCACGCCTTCGAGTTGATTGCCAGTGGGTAAATTTGGCTGATGACTCCTAATAAGGACGAAACAGCTGTCCCAGATTCCCATTGACAGTAGCTCAGGGCTTAAATGAAAAATTGTGCATTGTTATTATTATTATTATTATTATTTTCATATTTTGATTTGTGCACATTAAACTCCCCATTCTCTTACATTGTTGTAAATATCACTTCTATCACTAAGTCCCTAACAGATTTATATCTGTCTGACTTTAATTTAAACAATTCCAGAAACAATATCTTTCCTCTTCTTTATAGAAGATTTCCAAAAATTCATATTTCGTTTTGAAAATAAAACTGGCATAGGAGGATAAATATGTAAACATTCATACATAAAACTATATGATTTATCATCATAAATGCATATGCCAGATGTCAAATTCTCAATCCTTCTAAGATACCGAAACTCTCAACTTATGTGGAAGAGATTGCCATGCTGAGAGAGATAAAACCAGGGCTTTTTTTTCTGCACCGGAACCGCATTCGGGTACCTTTTTTTACAGTAAAATAACGTGGTACGATTTTATAAAAAGGATAGTCGACAAAAATATTTTAGTATTTCTAAAGCAATTGCTTGTGTAATTTAACGCATTGTGGGCTTGTTGTTGTTGTTGTTTTTAACCATTTAGCCGTATCCGACTCTTGGCGATTCTATGGGTCATCTCTCGCCACTCTTTGCGATCTTGTGCCTTCCTTCTTAACTGCTCTAAACTTAAGCCTGTGATTGCTTTAATTGTGTCTATCCATGTGATTCTCGGTCGGCCACGCCTTCTTTTCCCACTCATCATTCCCAGCATTATTGCATTCTCAAGTGAATCAGATCGTGACACATGTCCAAAATATTTTAGCTGCATTCTATTTATCTTCCCGCCAAGTGAAATTTCAGGTTTCATGCGTTTCAAAACCTCCCTGTTTGTAACCTTTTCTGTCCATGGAATTCGTAAGAGTTGTCTCCAACACCACAGTTCGAACCCATCTATTCTCCTCCAATCAGCTTTCTTCATTGTCCAACTTTCACATCCATACAATGCAATAGGAAACACTATGGCATTGTCTAGTCTGCGTTTAGTTGAAAGACCGATGTCCTTACTTTTCCACACTGTGTTCATGCTTAGTTCTCTCTAAAAAGTGACTATAAGTCTCATGCTAAAAATGACCAGAGTTCCTGTACCTTTTTTTCTAGAAAAAAAAAAAAGCCCTGGATAAAGCTATTGCTAATCATGAAAGATAGAGGTTCCCTGAACATTGAATTCAAACCACCCACAGTCTAAGAAACAAAAATCTTATTAGATACAGAGACTATTCATTTCAATGCAATTTTGACAGTTTGAACAGGTAAATGAAATTGTAATCTATCATCGACATTTGTTTAACATAAAAGATACTGATAAAAAAATAATTTTCATCTCGACACACAACAAAGTAGACAGATTTTGATGCTCTTTTGGGAGATGAAAGTACAGATGGAATAATTCAAAAAAAAAAAAAAAATATATATATATATAGGTTTGGGGGCCAACCCTCCACGGTCAAGGTCCTTGGATTAAATCTGCTGAATGATTTGTTGTTGTTTTTGTTTTGTTTTTTTTTTCTTTTTTGCATTCTTCATTATTGACTTATTTTTCTATCTTGGTTTTGTTTTTTCATTTTCTTTATATTAATATACTGTTTTTTTTATTTATTATTTTTGTTCTTTCTGGCTTAGATAGCAATGCAACTAGAAATTTTAAATATTACAGTGAAACTTGGATAATTCGAAGCTGAAGGGACCAGAGAAAAAGTTCGAATTATCCAAAAATTCGAATTACATATATTCTCTCAAACAGAAGAGATAAATAAAAAAGATTAACTCCATGATCAAAGATTTAACACTTAAACTTTATCTAAGAATACTGCTACATTTTTTATCATTAAATCAAACATTTTTTACTAGCTTAATTATTCATCACTTTCAAAAAAAAAAAAAAAAGGCAGATATTTTTAATTGCTTCATTGAATGCAATCTTTGTGTCCTAGCATATGATTCCAACCTCTGGGTTGCCAGGTCCTCTCGTTCTTTTTCTATTTTTTCCATTGCCATTTTTGCTGCTTAAGATTTTATCATTGTTCTTCAAATAAGTCGATGACGTGTTGGATGGAATTCCAAATTCCTTGGTGATTTCCGATTTCTTTTTAAGGCCTTTTTTCCAATTCCTTAATCACCGCTACCTTTTCAGCTAATGTTAATGACTTATAAGGAGCTTTAGCTTTTGACAATGGCATAGTAAGAGCATATAAACAATACTTAAAGCACAAGCACAAAAACTAAAAATGTATATAACCGCATTAAATCATTCACAGGAAGCGCACGTGACTCTTAAGGCCGAAGGGATGTGGGAGGGGGAGGGTAACAACACAGGGTGGACAGAAAAATGCTCGGAAATCCTCAATAGTGACATTCCAACTATCGCTTTTGTTTGCTTCAGAAAGACCATTAAAATAAATAATGTATCTTAGCTGAGAAAAGTCTCAGGAACAATTTTTGCCATAATATTTTAAGGACAATCGTATGAAAAATTCGAATTATCCACGATTTTTAACATTATTTTAATACAGAATTCTAGGGACAGAGCAAAAAATTCGAATTATCCAGAATTTCGAATTAAACAAGATCGAATTGTCAAAGTTTCACTGTATCTCCTTTAATTAGAAGATACAGTAAAATGTTACTTTATTTTTATGATACTTTATTATTTATATAAATGATGAAATATCAATTACTTTTTTCTTCTTCTTTTGCTTTCATTTCCTTTTTCTTTCCATGCTTAGTTTTTCTGTTTTCATTATATTAATGCATTTCTGTTTGTTACTTACATCAAAAAAAATAAAGGGATTATTATTTATAGATTCTAATTCTATTTTTTTTCTGGGTTATATTAATAATGTTATATCATTGTCATTAAGTCATTGAAGAAAACTTGAAGTCTGTTTCCTTTAGTTCTCTCAATCACCTGACGAAGGAATCCATTCATGGGTTCCCATAACATGTAGTGTTTTTTAATATTATAACATTTGTATTTTTAAGTTTGCTTGGATTTATCCACAGATTAAATTGTCACACATCTATTATGGAAATCCATTAAATGTTGCTCCTTGTTAGTAGTGAAATGAATGTAAATACTTTCAGCAGACAACTAAGTTATGAAAAGCACCGTTTTGAACTGTTTTCAGTAATATTAAAAAACTACAATAGAATATAATAACATGCAGAAATAATATTAACATCACAATATTAAACATATACGCCAATAACAAACATACACGCATATATCAGTAGGATTCACTGAGCTGTTTTTAGCATTTTAAAAACTGGGAGTCTAGAACAGCTGTTTCAGGTTTCCTAACCATCATCAGCTGATTCGCTAATAGAACTATAATAGAAGATATCAATTTCTAAAACAAAATCTGTTTCCCTTTCCATTTATAAAGAAAGGAGTGATTGAAAAAAAAAAATCATTGAATAGAACAAATATCTCATTTTAATTATCTTTGTCATGTGATATTTTGTTTAAAATGACTGAAATTTCGATAGTTGAGAATCTTTAGCTTTTTTATCTGCTGAATTTTAAGAAGAACATTAGAAAGAAAGACAGCAAAAGTCACAGTTAAAGTTTTATTACATAATAACAATACTTTTCTTACCATAAATAGAGTTGAAACTTAAATTATGAAACAGAAGTAGAATCCAAGCAGCCAAAATGAAATATTTATGATCTGCCAGAGAAAAAAAGGTAATGTTCGCTTTAGCAAAGTGCTAAATATCTTTGCCTGAAGTGATGAATTTAGTAAAAATAGGAAATAATAGAATGGGAAAATTTGAAAGAACAGAGTTTAAAAACCTTCCAATTCTACGTCCCCCAAAGAAGGAGGAATTGTATTAGACTTTAGAAGATGCCGACAGTGAATCCAGAACAGACAACTTGCTTTGGTGTTGGTGCTGATGATAACAAATCCATTATAACAACTGAACTCTGAATCATGAGGATCACGGGGAATTTGCTTGCAATGTTTAGATGTTTATAAAACCCCGACACCTTCTGCTTATCCTTACTGTAAAAATAAATTTAAAATTTCAGTTACATCAATACTAAAACATCAGCTGTAGTTTTCAATAAATCCAGTTGAATTTTTTTCATGAATTGTTATTTTCTTTTTAATCCACTTCAAGCTCATATAACTCATTTAAGTAACTTTATCTGATAATAATTATATTTAATGTCAAACTTGATTTTTTTCCCCATTTAATTATTTACATTTTTTTTTTTTTTTAGTTTACTGTTTGGAAATTTGTTTGTTTATTTTAAATTCCAAGGCATTGAAAACGTTGATGCCCAGTTACGGTTCACTGTATTCCTAGTTCTACTAATCGGTTGCTGTTTAGGGCTTCTGCTGATGTTTGCCTTAAGAAATATTAATCAAGCAAGTGAAGTGGCTGACAGGTAAGAAATCCTTTTTATTACTATGAACCCTTCATATGATGCATGTTCCCAAATCATTATTATTAGGGTTGACAGCCCTTAGAAGTTTTGACTGGCATTTTGTTAAGTTTCACTGGTTCAGATTATGGAGCGTTGAATTAGTTAAGACGGCACAAATTGAAATGCTTGCAATGCTAGGACAACCCTTTCCTCCACCATCTGTTGTGTTCAGTGTGATGTCCCTTGTTCCAAATAGTAGTTTGACGCTGCAGTTTCCGCTATAAAAGGCTGCGATTTAATTGCTCTTTAGGTATTGCATCCCAAGTCTGTACACAGACTCTCCAAAGACCTTCCACCATTGTAAGTCGATGGTCTATGATGCTCCATTTCAGTTATTTAAAGGCACGGTATCCATTGGCAAAGCGTTGGGGGACTTAACAGGAACCGAACTGAAGGATATTATTCCATGTCATGTGCTTTTTGTTCATAAAAAGCCATTGATGTTTGCAAAGTGTGTCTGGGCACCTTGTCCATTTGGATATTGATCTTTCCCATGTGTTTCCATAGAGTCTGGGGATATCTTTGTCCTTCGTGTGATTCATCACATATCTTTGGAAATAGGCTGTATTTATCTTCACTTTTCTGGGAACTTTATGCAATGTTAATTTGCTACATGAACTGTAACCAGCCAGACACATGAAACCCTTTGAAAACTTTGCCTTGCACGCTTGGACAAATTCAGAGCATCCATTATCTGCTTTGGAGCCATAATATTCTCTCCATTTACAGGTTTTCTTGAATGATACGGCCTGTAGTTCTCTTGATGTTCCCAGCATTGTTGCAGAGGGGGGGGGGTTCTTGAGAGTCATTTCCTTCACATGTCGTTCATGGTGGCAGGTTATTCATTTCAGGAGCAGGCAAACATGATTTTTATGGACGGTTGCATGAATTGAAATGGACACAGGGTCGCACGGCTCTTTCAGATGATGTTTCTGAACCAACAACAGCTGACCCATAAAACCTTTGCTGCAACTTATCAGCAACTTGGGGAGACAGGATCCCTTGTACCACCAATTGGGAATCAAGGACGACCAAGAGATGCTCGTATGCCTGACCTGGAGGAAGGGGTATTGCAGAGTGTTGACGACAATCCAGGTATCAGCACACAGCAATTGGCTGTTGCAGTTGGTATATTGCAAATGATCTCATGGTGAATACTACATGAACAGTTGCCGTATCCATATCATCTGTACCTCGTGCAGGGTCTGACGCCTGCAGATTACCAACCATGTGAAAACTTTGCTGATGGTTCATTGCGCAAACCGCCACTCCACTGTTTATCGCATCAGTCCTGTTTACCGATGAGGCAACATTTGGTAGTGATAGTTCAGTAATTTTCCCAAACAACATCTCTAGGCCATTGAAAATTCACACGAAACAATTACGGCTCGACTCCAGCAGCAGTTCAAGATCAATGTGTGGGCTGGTATTGTAGTTAACTGCCTGATCGGACCATATGTCTAACCATCGACGTCTACAGGATGTTCATCATAAACACGCTTCCAGACCTTCTCGAGAATTGTCCCCTTGGATATCAGAGCAGCAATATGGTTTATGCATGATCGTGCCCCCGCACATTTCAGTCACAGTGTTTGCGAGACGCTCACTAATATCTATCACGATCGATGATAGGTAGGGGTGAACCAATTCATTGGCCTGCACGGTAGCCCGACCTCAATCCGTTGGACTTCTATCTGTGGGGACACCTCAAAGCTCTCATGTATGCAATGGACAGTGCAAATGTTGAGATGTTTCATAATCGTTATGTCGACGCCTGTGAATCCATCCACAATTGTCCTGGGATCTATGAAAGTACGACAGTCCATGGTCCGTCGTGTCCATGCTTGCGTCGAAGCAGGTGAATGATATTGATGTCGGTGTTACAGCTTAAGATACACACACTTTATTTACAATTTATATACATTTTTGGTGGATTGCCAAGATCTGCTTGGAGCTTCCTTTTCGGTCGGTCACTGGCTGCTCGGAGCTTTCTGTTCGGTCAGTCTCTGGGAGAGAGAGCTATCGCATACTTGATTGGCCTCCCGGTACAGCCAATCACAGGGCAGATTAACTGACCAATCCGGGAAGGTTTTCAACTTTGCATCAATATTTTGAACATTTACTATAACATGTGAGGTGACCACATTATGGTATTGTACGAACTACATGCTATTAATAAAGATACTGTTCATGTCCATTGTAGTCTGGCTTTGTTTCTTTGGATTGGAATAACTCAGGAATCATGCACTTCCGGTCATATGTTTATCTGATCATCTTTTACTTCATTTGGCCCCCCCCCCCCCCCGCAGTTTGTTCCTTATTTTAGATTCACCCTAGGTATATCTACACTTATTTTCAGTTATTATTTTACTGCAATAATAAAAAATAAAACTAATTAAAGAAACTCATTATTACAGTGCTTTAACAGAAAGAAAGTGTTTGATTGTCAAGATCTGACTGGCCAAGTTTGATTGTCTGTCAGATATATATATTTGTAATTAAATAGAGGTCACAGCCTTTAAATTACGGAATTTTATGTCCTTATGTGAGATGAAAGTACACAAAGTACTTCAAAAATATATAGGTCTGGGGACAACTCTACCCCGTTTTCGAGATATTTGTCATTGTTTTTATTGGATTTCCAATATTAGCTTAAATTTTAGAAATGCAACTAACTTATTTAGTTGTCAGCAATGGCATGTTGGGTAAGGTTGCAGACTCATTCTCGAGCTCCTTGGTTTGAATCTGATGCATGTCTCTCTTTTTTTTCCTTTTCTTTTCCTAACTTTGTTTTATTTTTCCTTACTTTAATGTATTTTCTTTTTATTATTTTTCTTTAATTTTCTGACTTATATCCGTAAAACGATTAAAAGTTGTAAATAACATCCACTTTAAAATTTCTAATTAAAGGAGATATTAATTACAGTAATCGTTTCACTAATGTATGCCAAAAAATAAAAGATAACATAGATAAACATAAATAAAATAAATTAGTGTAGTTAATTAAATATAAGCGATCTGTTTCCCGTTTTTATTTTTAAGTATTATGTTGTATTATATTATTGGGTTTATGTTTATATTCGACCTAAATGAAGAAATAGATAAGAAATTTGAAGATTACACATTGAAGATACACACACAAAAAAATAGGTATATACATAAAGGTAGGCTTTCGAGCTTCATTTATAAACCCTTGACCCTCTTGTTACAAAAAAAATAAAACTTCGTTAGTTCAAATTTTAAATAAAAATATATATCACAAGAGGGTATTAAATTCCATAATATACAGGCTGTGACCTCTGCTTGTAGTCTTTTCTTTAAAATTTAGCTTTTTTAATTTTTCAGTGTCACGGGACCAAAAACTTCTGGACCACTTTATGCATTTAGTAAGTTATTGTTATTTTGTTAGTTAATCATCATTAAAAAAAAATTCCAGCTTCAATAAATTATTAGTTATTATTGTTTATTTATTATTAATCATTGTATTTATTCAATTAATTTAAGTTTAATGTTAATTATCAATTGTGTTCACTCTTACTTGTTTATGAAAATTACTTCATTTCTTAACCATATTACATTAAATAAGCACCTCTTGATAGAATTTTTTTTAATCCTAACTGTAATAAGATTATGATTAACAAAAAAAAAAAAAAAAAAGGTTATTTATAGTGAAACTTTATACCTCTTCTTAAGAACTTCTTTATTACACACAATATTTCGATCGGTTCCATTTTCCGATCTTTGTCAGGCAGAACAAGTTTAGTATATTATACTGAACTTGTTCCACCTAAAGACGATCGGAAAATGAAACCGATCGAAATATTGTGTATAATAAAGAAGAAGTTCTTAGTGAAACTTTTTACCTTTCTTATCAGATAGGAAATAGAGGTTTGTAATCTATACTATTATTATAAAGCAGAAGAGTTTGTGTCTTTGAACACGCTAATCTCAGGAACTACCAGTCCGATTTGAAAAATTCTTTTTGCGTAAGATAGCCCGTTTATTGAGGAAGGTTATAGGCTATTGATGTTATATACACCTCCCACCCCCGGGGGTCGGGGGTGGGCTGTATGTTTCCACATAATTTCCAGATGGTATTTATAGTTAATGAGATGCACATAGTTATGTACACATAATGTGTATGAAACAGATATGTATAATCACAATTTAATGCTGCAAAATCATGAGGCAACGCTAGTGTAAATACAGTAGAACCCCGATTATCCGCGAGTGCCGTGAAAATTTTTATGATTACTAACCTCAAAAAAAACAATTTTAATCCAAGCCAACAACAGGGAAAATACAATAGGCCCTACTGTGCGAAGATCGAAAATTACTGACAGGTTTATTGTGCATCGTGATCCTATAGGCCTTCTCGGAATTTGTGGATGCAAACGTAGAGCAAAGATTTCTGCTTTACTGTATATATTTTAAAAGTTTTACATATTATGTTTTTGTACAAAAAAGCATAGTTTTTAATGGTGAAATATGTTTTTTCATGTTTACCCCTCATTTTAAGTCTTTTTTCGGATTATCCGCAAAGCTCTTGCCACCCAATTCCGCAGATAATCTGGGCTCTACTGTATAAGGTTATTGATAGATTTACCCTAACTCCCAATTTTTCAATGAAATGTTGTGTTCCAACCAGTATTCGCCAATTGAACCAATAATAATTAATTAACTGCAACTTATTTATTGTCATCCATTCAGTAAAGCTTTTCCCTATTTTCACAATGTGATGAATAAAAGAAATGAATCATATTTTAAAGAATTCTCCCTGTGCAGATAACTGATTAAAAATACGTATTTTGTTAAATGTATTTTCTTAGCAATATCTTATTGTTCTCTCTTGTTATCTCTGTCTTTATTTAGAAATGTTAAATCTATTATTTCCTTTAATGTTTTGCATTCCAAGCTCTGTATTTAATCACAAATCCCTCATTGTTTTCTAGAGCGAGCTGGTCAGATGTTTTTCACAAAGGAAATGCTGCTCTTGAGCGTTACGTTTTTTTATACTGGTAAGTCAAAATTTTAAAGAATCTTTCATTGTAGGAAGACTGGCATTTAACAAACTGTTAGGCTTCTTTCAGTTAACATTTATAAGTACTGTGGGTGGCATTCTCAATGTCACTTTAGCTGCCCGATGCTTCCTTGCATGCCTCAAGCTCTCTGCTCTGAGACTGGTTTAAGGAAAGCAATGCAGGAAAGCACTACTTCGCAATGTGACATTGGAAATGCCACCCACAGTACATGTTTAAATTGTGGGTTCAGTGCTATTGGCATTGGAGGAGTTGGCTTCAATCATCGGCTGAGATCAGAAACTTTTCCCCAGGTTATTCCTCTTGCAAATGGGTCTTAAGTTTTATCCATCTCTCTGTAAAATGGAAACCAGGATTTTTTGTGATGCTTGAAGGCAAACTGAGATATTAATATATGTAAATTAATAATGTCTGTACATTAAGATATACGTTAATGTATTAATCTAATATTCAATTGCATTGAAAAGCTTTTGCAAGCAGTGCTCAGAATCTGATCATTGGTTGGAGTGGCTGCCCATGTGTCTAAGTTGAGTCTCTTACATAATGTTCTAAAGAAAAATGTGCAAATAGAAAGTGCTCTTAAAAAAGATATGAAACATGAAAAAGACAATCTACAAAATGCAGTCATTTGCTTTCGTGCTACATTATATGCAAGTTAAACTTAAAATTTAAAAGCAGTAGTAATTTGTAGTT
>JAFIDM010004315.1:67081195-67098823 GCA_023159025.1 Thereuonema tuberculata | reverse complement strand
TTTCTAGTTCATATATTAGCATTTTATTTAATTTTTATTAACATTCCCTTTGAAGCTTCTATACAAGAAACAAGTAATGCTGCCTTTATAAAAAGCAGGTGAGAATTTTTAAGAAATCCACAAACTTTTCTGTTTTCAAAACCTTAACTCTATAAACGTAAGCAGTTGTATTAAAAGTAAACTGTCAAGGGTCGAAAGCTTCCCACATTCACTTAGCTTTAAATACATAAAAATGGAGGATTACAACAACAACAACCAAAAAAAAAATAATATTAAAATCAGACCAGTGCAGTTCCGGCATTGCCAAGCAGTCTCAACAGTAGTGTGGCCTGGGTTCGAATCCCGGTAGTGGCATGGCTGTTTCTTTCTTCTTCTATGTTTTGTCTGTTTCTCCCCTGGGACTTACCATCTCAGGATTAATCTGCATGGGATGTGAATCTCGTCCCCCCCCCCTTCTTGAATTTCGTAGCCTCACCCTGATGTTGTCAGGTAGGGCTAGCAACGTAGTCCTTTGTTGGCCTGAGTCCATGTAAAAAAAAAAAATAATAATCAGACCAGGTTTAATAAGTCTTGACAAAGAAAATGCAATGAAATCCAAAGAGGGTAAATTTAATCAATTTCAATTAATTAAATTATATTCTGATAATCTTATATTATTAAAAAAAAAACACCCACAACATTTGCATGCTTTTTGCCAGGCAACAGGAGTACTGTACTGTTACAATTGGATTTCAATATTGTATTGCATGTAGTTTTTAGAATTTAAATTTTAATTTAGTTTTAGTTTACTTGAAGTAATTTGTTTTTTTTTTTTGAATAATTTTTTTTTCTTCAGTTATTTGGGCCAATCAATTTGTCTTAATAATATACCTTAATTAGGAATAATTAAGTAACTTAAGTTAAAATTTTAAGAGGTTGATACTCCTAGTATTTTACTAGGTGACATTCCAAGATAGCTATTTCATGGAGACTAAAAATAAAAAATTCACATTGAAAATAAAATATAGAAAATTTGTGTGTCAGTTTAATTATTGGAGGTTCCTTATTTCTGCTGATTAAGTTAATATTTCTTTGCACGTCAAGGCTTGTAATTTTAATAAATTCATTTTATTCTCTTTTAGTGCAGTTATAGCCTTAATCTGTAGTTTCCTTATGGGATTAGGAGATGCATGTTTTAATACACAAGTAAGTTTGTCTACAAAGTAATGGTATCTTTTGTTTCTCTGACATTTATAGGATAAGCTTTTAATAATTGACCAGGGTCTCTATTTGATCTTATTCATCAAACACTAATGTTTTTTTATAGCTCACTGTAATTTGTCTTAATTCTTGTGATTCAGCATTAGAAAAAAAAAAAAAAAGGTCATCGTCATTAAGGCATAACATATTCTTAACCATTATCTAGCAAGAAATCTCGAAGTAAAGTAGCTCAAAAGCTTAACTAAGTTCAACTTACTATTTGATCGTTTTATCTTTTTACTAATTTTTAAAATTACAAAATAAAAATTAATTGTTCTGGAATTTTAAAAATTAGTTTGCTACTGTTTTACATTTTATTTACATTACAATTATATATACAGTAGCAGCTAAAACAACATTTCCTTTGAAATATTATTATTATTATGCAATACTAGAATCAAAACCACTAAACCTTGTAGATGGCACTTTTGACACCTTTGATTTGAACAATGAATTATCCAGTGTTTCTGTTCTTGATTGAGACTGGAATAGAAATGTCCTCTTTGTCTACATTAGTAAATGAAGTCCATAGAAATAAATTCATTTTGTTGTGATGCCTTAAAGTTAAATAAACATTGATCACATGATTCAACTGTATTGTCAAAATTCAGTTAATTCTGTTGAACATTTTGCTGTAATTTGTTTTGTAAATTTGAATTAGGAAATCAGACAAATTACATTAGTAAGTTTCCTTAGATTAGGAATTACTTTCTAAATTTTGTAAAAAAAATCAATAAAATTAAATGATGATGGTCGATTGCAATTAAAACATCTAGTAGGATAACAATAGTGTGTTTAATGCAGCAATTTAATTAAAATTATGAAGGGATGGTTGATTGGTGCATTTATATCTTCAGTATTGTATCTATTGAAAGCAAGTTTAACGTCCGTAATTAATCATAAATGGAGAGAGAAAATCGCCAATCGGACAATAAATATGCCTTCGCACATTGAGCCAACATCAACGGGAATTCTGAACAGCTGTTTCATCCTTATTAGGAATCATCAGCAGAATTTACCCTTGATGTTTGGCTCAGATGCGCGAAAGCTTTACCTAAAAGCATTCTCGATCCCGGGAATGGGCCGCCGAGATAAAAAACAATAAAATAAAAAATTATCCTGAAAGATCCAATGTTTTAACCCCTTGTCCTTTCACTGAAAGGCACTAAGGAAATTAATTACAAAAAGGCAACATCAAAATTTCAATTGAAAGCAAGTTTAACGTCCGTAATTAATCATAAATGGAGAGAGAAAATCGCTCCCGTTGATGTTGGCTCAATGTGCGAAGGCATATTTATTGTCCGGTTGGCGATTTTCTCTCTCCATTTATTGTATCTATTGTTTAAAAATATCATTTTCTAAAAATCAAAATATTAAATGTATTTTTCTTTCCTCCTTCTACAATTGTGTAAGCGAATTAGGATTAATCGAGTTGAAATATCAATAATAAAATAAATCTGCTGATTTTTCTTTTAATTTTATAAACTTCTAAATGTGTCTTCCTTTTTTATTTATAAGAAATTCCCATTCAAGACTCCTTTAATTTAAATACGTCTACTTCAGTACTAAATTCTTAATGTAAACAAAAAAAAAAAAACTTACTGCTTTGAATTAATTTAGTTCAAGAATTCAGTAATTTTTCTTTAGTTTTGGGAAATTCAGTTGTTAAGATTTTGTCTTCTTCTAAGGATTCGTTTTATAAATTTTTTAACAAGTTAATGTATATTTTTTTTTTTACAGATCTACTCAATTTTAGGATTTGTTTATCCTGAAGACAGTGCACCAGCATTTGCATTATTTAAATTTATGCAGGTAAGAAATCCTAGAATCTATTTAATGCATCTTTGAAATACTTTTAAATTTTAATTTTCAGGATATCCTGACCTTAAGTAATAATTGACTGCACAGATTATGTTTGCAGTGTGAATTTCTTTAGCATTTTTTTTGTTCATTCCTTTTCCAAACGGATGACTTCTGTCTTAACATATCTTTTGGCATTTAGAGATGCGACATTCAATGCGCTTGAGAGATCTTGCCTCCATCTCATTCAATTTTGAGACCCTGAATATTTAAATGAGACATTGTGTTCATATTTTTAGAGAATCTAGATTTTAACTTTTGGGAAAGCAATCTTGATAATTTAGAAACATATCAAAGAGCTTATTATCACAAAGCGAATCGTCTGTTTGTGGTAGGAAAGGAAAAGAGTGATTAGGACCATCTGTCATTCAACGACTAATGTTTTGAAAATTATTTGTAAATTCAAAGATTTTTGTTATGAATAAATAAATAATTTATTTTACTGTCATAATGATAGTAAAGACCAATAACAGTACCAAATACATACAAAAAAAAAAACATGTTTAAATATTTTTTTTATTTTTTTTGAGTCTCTGACTTTTATATATCTTTTGTAATTGTTCTCCGTTATAAGATCGATTTCCTCAGAAACAGTTAAAGCAATGATATGATGGTTAAATAGTTATTTAATTAACAACTGTGGTTAACTTTTCATCAAGAAGTTAGCCAGTGTATCTGGCAAAGCAACACTGACATCAAATAATTCTTTTTATAGTTTTGGATCTGGGATTTTCAGATATTGCTACTTCTGAAATTTTAGGATATAGTGGTCAAGACAAGATCTTTTCTCTTAGTTGTTCTTTCTAGGAAACTTCAGTAGATGAGTCTCATAATATACGTTGATGGTCCAAAACAAAGGACCAAAACAAACAGTACTGAAACACAGTGCCACAGCCCTCAAGCGGAATATGTCAGAACTATGACTCCCAGGCGAACACACTTTGCTGTGGAAGATTCCATTGCAGTGGCTGTTACTGGACATGTGATAACAACAGAGGAAAAGGTGTTTATTGTGAAGCAATATAATTGCTTATATGGATTAGGCCATAATAACGGTCCTACTATACAGTTAGTGAAGGTGTTCTTTGCACAACAGTTCCGCAAACCTGCACCCAGCAACAGCATCATCCTAGCAGTGATTAGCAAATTTAGATGAACAGGTAGTGTATTGATGCAGTGCTGAGGATGTACAGGGCATCCCAGAACTATAACAACCAATGACAATCAAGAGCATGTACTGGATCAAGTGTTGCAGTCGCCACGGCATAGTCAACGGAAAACAGCCTTGAACCTTGGCATGTCACGAACACCCTTACAAAGAAACCTAAAGGGTCTCAAGAGTCTATACTATCCAGACTACACATTGGCTCAGGGAGGGCAATAAGGAGACCCTGAAACTGTGCTGTGCCCATGTTCTCGCCACGACCTACGAAATCCCGGAGTTCATGAATAATATTTGGTTCTCAGATGAGACGCATATTCATGTTGTAGATTACATTAATTGATGATCGAAGCGATTTATAGGCTTTGCCCTTTCCGATATTGGGCAGGAATGTCCGCTGCATTCGGAGAAAATAACCATTCGGTGTGCAGTATTAGGGTACGGTGTAATTGGTCCCTACTTCATTGAGGAAGATCGGTTTCCAGTGACACAAAAGCAACGTCACTACAAGAACATGTGCCTACTCCCATTCATCAATGACCTTCGTGTCTTCTGCCGAGGGAGGAATATTTGCTTTGCAGATCAATGGTTCCAACAGCACTGAGCAAGCTGCCACACAACACTGATGAGCAGAGACTTTCTCATCAACACCTTTCATGGAAGTATCATCTCTCAGTTCAGATTTTCCATATCCATCATGTTTGCCAGACCTTACTCCTCCTGATGTGTACATTTGGGGAATGCTTAAGGAAAGTGTCTTCCGTACACATCCCACCGATACTGCTGAACTCAAGAGATGGTTTTCGTGTCTTCCGCAAAATGCAGCAGCCACTATTTCGGGATATGCTACAAAATTTAGTGAGCAGCTACGAACTCTGGGTTGTCAGGGAGGGGGCCCACTTGGAACATGTGATTTGCAGATGCCAAACTAACTTCACTGGTGGAATTGAAACCATGATGTTCGTGTTTCAGTACTGTTTCTTTTGGGCCATAATGTATTAAAACCAGAAAAAAAAAAACGTCTGTGCAGTGAAAAAAAAAAATATCTAAAAAAGGAAATATCATTTTGAGTAATTAAAAAAACAAATTAAAATCAAGTTTTTGATAATACTCTATTATTCTTTCTTTAAATTGAGAACTTTTTTTTTTTTCTATCCATTGGGCTTTTTTTCCTTTCATGGCAAAATGTGGAATTAGTAGAAATATCAATTGTCTCAGAATTTTGCTTTTCCCCATATATTCCTTGATATTTACTTACATTATCCTACTGGCTTCATCCTTCAGAATATTTTCTCTAAAAACTTTATAGTACTTTGATGGCAAATATTGATACATATTCATTGGTATTATTTTCATGAAATTTACAACAATGATGGTCTTTCTCTTGACCTTCAAAAGTTGATGTTGAAACTATAATGGAAGTTTGTAATGTTTGAAAAACCCAGTGCAAGTGGAGATAGATCAGAAAGACTGACAATTGCATTTCATTTAAGAACAATTCCTATCATTCATTCAAATCTGATCTTGCAGTCCTTTAGTTTGTGGAGATTTATCATCAAGATGAACTGTTTGGTTTTGATAAAACATTCGCTATTGCAGTTTATTTCAACTGCACTAGCGATTCCTTAGCTATTTATAAATATGAAGATATTGTCACATATGCTTTTCACATTCTTGAAAACTTGCCCACCATGTTGCTTGTAAACATTTGTTCTAAATACAAATGCTGTAATTTCAGGCAGGTTTTGGAAGCAAATATATACCAGTGCCCTCGAAATGAGAAAAACTTATTTAAAAAACTGCAACAGTGCTGAAACCTGGATGTCCTTTATTCCTGTTGCTCATTCATGGCTTCATCCACCATCTTTTTTTTTCTTTATCTCTGCTATCAGACGAGTTGAGAATAAATAGCAAAACTAAAAGCTGCAAAACCAAGCTGCACAACTAAAAGTAGCAAAAGCTATTTCTTTGTCACTTCATCAAACAGCGTTTTTAATTGCAATGTCAAAGAGAGCAAAATGAGAATTATCACTGGAAAATGGCAAGTTTCGAGAATGTGTAAAGCAGCCATAAAATTATTTTTGTTGAATCTAAAAATACATAAAATATCTGAAAGAATGCCTAACTGTGATTGATATGTTTTCTGGCTCAATTGTCATCTACAAATCTAAACAATCTAATTTTTACCTAATCTAAAAAAGGGGTAGGTAATGCTTAACTGGGAATGCAGGTAAGAATTGGAATGACCTTCTGATGTCTACTTAATCCTGTTATCATAATAATATTTATTTACCTCTACATTGTCACGTTATTTCTGAAGATATGGCAAAATGTTTTAAGATCTCAAAAAAAAAAAAAAAAAAACCGAAAAAGTTGAAATCATCAGGCATTAAATATTTTTCAGAAAGCTCTGATTATAGTTGAATTGCTTCTAAATAAATTTAAATGTTTATAAAATTGATTTTTTTCTTTTTTACTTTTCAGTCTCTTGCTGCAGCGGCGTGTTTCTTCTACAGTACAAAATTAATGTTGCAATGGCATCTATTGCTTCTGACATTTTTTGGTACTTTAGGTACCATTTCATTTTTTCTTGTGGAATGGATGACATACGTCAGAGTTCAAAGAAATTTCCGTCTTTCCATCAATGATTCGCCATCGAAATTATCTGATGGACAGAAAAGTTGAAACTTTTAAATAGGAATAATTAAAAAAAAACACAAATGCTGTTATTTTTGGTGCTATGTTCAAACATTCCATTATTGAACATTGTCTGATGTTTTAGTCCAAGATAAAGAAGCAACCATTCAACTGATTTGCTCAAACTGCTCTCTACTCAAGACTTTTATCAAACTGTGAACTTCCATTTCTTTCTTTCTTTCTTTGCAGCAACTGATGATTACAATAAGGTATTGATTTTAATTTTGACACAAATGCGTAACATTCCTAAGTTTAACTGCAGATTACATTTTCCAATATTATGCAGTTTAAGAAAAATAATTACGCCACAAATAGTATTAACTAAAATTTTACTATTATGGTTTAATTATTTTCCTTAAAGAGTGGTTTTAGTTCAACAGTTTAATGAATAACTTAAAAATTTTATTTCCAATATTTTATGGATTAACATCTTTATTATTTTACATCCGATTTAAAGTAGTTCTGAAGACCAATCTAACTATTTCTGTTGGATTGGACAAATTCCAAGCCAGGCCATATAGAAATATGGCTGTTATTGTTTAAATTCTTTTTATGTTTTAAACTCAACTTAGGATCTTTTCTATATAGTGATATTTTATTTGTAACCAAGTGTAGACAAGGAAACATTTCATTTCTTCATTTCATTCTTATTTGTTGTTGCCAAAATACCAGCCTGTCATTAGAATTACTTTTGTGGAAAAGGATGCAAATAGTTTTATTAAATCTTGAATAATTTTAAGTACAGTGCGATATTATAAATGAGCTGGCTTTATTTTGAACTTTGATTGGGTGGCTGATAATAAATGCCATTAATTTTTGATGGATGTGTTCTTTTTTCAAATGTGAAAAGAAAAATTTAAAACTATTCAAGAGCAAGTTGAGATCTGTTATTTAAAAAAACAATTCCATCTCAACCAATTAATAAGGTTGCTGTCAGTGGGAGCATTTGATGTTTAAGTAATGTTTAATGGGTTCACTGTTGTTGTTGTTGTAAGTTTCAATAATTACATGCTCTGAAAGCAATATGAAATGGATAAGACAATTTTTGCTTTTAAGATGGCAATCGCTATAATAACATTATTTCCAATCAAAACTCATTAGCAATTACCTTCTCAGATTGACAAAGGTTCAAGTTCTTTCTCTTTCAAAGTTCCATAACTTCAAGAAAGCTTTTTAGTGTCTTATACTGATATTTAAGTTTTGACAAAAGCTGCCATAAATGGGAGCTGTAAAAGGATCCTAATGTCTATTCACTCAATTCTTCAGTTAGAATGGAATTTCGTCCGTCTGCCTTCAACATGACTCTTGTTTTTTCTAACTTTCATATTCAGATTGTGGATCTTTACCATCATAAAGACATTTAAGTCTTCCTTTCTATATTTTCTGCCTTTGCACTTTGAACAGCTTTGAATTCATTCAAATTCAATGAAAAATAATCCACATTTTTCAAAAAGAACTTCCCAGCTTTAATAGTATCTGAATAGACACAGATGAACATTCAGTTGCAAGCAAACAATTAAAATGATGAAAATTGTTTTTTTCTTTAGTCTTTCTTTAATCATGAGGCAGTGCAAACTTAAGCTGTCCCAGTGTCTTTTTTTTTTTTTTTTTGACAATATCTCATAAATAGATAACAAAATAATTGAAGAAATAAGAGCATTTCAGATGTAAAAAAAACAAACAAACAATAAATTAAGTCTGGGAACTTTCTAATAAGCTATATTTTGTAATTGTAAGCAATAACTTGAATACATTCAAATAACTTCTGCAGAGTTTTGTTCTAGAAGCTGAGGTAATTTTTCTTGTTCATTCATTTTAAAAATTCCATTTTCTGTAGACGAAATGTCACAATGATATAAGTAGCATTTCTCAAATTTATAAGTCACCAAGCAATATATTTTTAATGGAGATTCTAATATTTTTTTTTTATCTATCATGAGAAGTATCTGACTTGTAATTTTGATATCCTTTTTATTAGTCAGTGACAGTTAATCATGTTTCTGTGATTTAATATAGACACTTTTCCTTTTAAGAATGATGTATCAGTCTTAATAAAAATAAATAGTACAACTGTTAAAAGCACATAGGTTTATATATAAAGGTAAAAAATTACAAAAATATATAATTACATGATTTATAATTAAGCACGTTAAAGTTCTTACTTATTCTAATGTATCAGTCTTGTTTCTTCAAAAATATTTGATAACATTTCTTTTCTTCCAACAATAGAAACACTGCCTCTTTCCAATCATTTGTGCCTTATTGATAAAATCAATTAGAATGATTTTAAACACTCCTAGTTTCACATTTATTTATCATTATATCCATTTATTTTCAGACAAATTGAGATTTTTGTAAATTCATTTTATCAAAAACTTTTTTAACAGTGTTTGACACACCTCTTTGGATTAATGATTGTCATCTTCATTTTAATCTGTAAAGTTATAATGAGATTTTTCTTTCACAATGATATCAATTACAGATTGCTCTTCAATCTTTTAGTTTAGCAACTCATTTCTATTTTGAGGAACAGTAGAAAGACTTTGCAGACACGACTGCAATTCACTAAAAAAAGCTTTTCAGTGCTTTTAAAAAGCTTCTCTGTCCTGTTCTCCAGAACATTCTTTCATCTAAAAAAAGTAATGTTTTATGTAAAAATATTTGAAGCTACAATGAATATTCAATGCGACAGATGTAAGAAATTCCTTATAAAAAAAAAAAAAAACAAACTTGAATAACAATATTAAATTAATGAGTACAATCAAAAGTAAGCTATATTTAAACACTATTTAGAAATGACAATTATTTATTTTCTGCTCTTTTCATAATATAATTTATCCAAAAGTCATTCACATTTTTTATTACCAAATGGATGTGGAATGGGAGTGTTTTTAAAGCTAACTTATTCTAGCTCACCAACAGCTTAGAATAATCATGTTGTAGAAAGTATTGTATAAAGTAGGTATTTATTAAAACAATCATGTAATCCTTTATCAAAAGGAAGCTACCATAGAAAATTGCTCTTTCAATCATGAAAATAAAACAAAATAATTTTAATTTGATTTGCTAAGTATGCAGTTTGTAATATTTGTCAAATTTTTGGCATGAGATTTTATCAAATTTTGATGACTTTTTTTTTTTAATTAGCACAATATTCAAATTGTATACATTTTTTACCTCCAAATATAGGAATTATTCAACTTTACAAGATTTAAGATTTTCAAATCAGTAATAAACCTGATTGATCTTATTACACATAAATATTCAAAAAATATATTAGAGAAAGTGTTTTCCCAATTATTTGTATTACTGTACATATTTTATAATAATTCTTTTTACAAATTTTACATAAAATTGATAATAATATTAATAAAGTTAATAGGGATTTTAACTTACTTTCTTGTATAATCTTCATACATAAAAATTGTCCTTAAATTATATTAAATTTGGCTCAAATAAAAATTTAGTAATATTTCTTAAGCAAAATTTGGGTCATATCTAGATAAAAGTTGGTGTATTTGGTTTATTAATATTGTATTCCTATGAATATTGGGACATCAGAATCACAAATTCTAATTGCACTCAATATTGATAAACCAAAACCAGGGTAAAAGCAATGAGGGAGGTTGGGAATGGAATTAAACTGAGTTTTTTTTTGAAATGGGTGGAGGACTCTCAGTCTACTTGGAATATTACACACACCAACACCATGAGCTGTTGTGAATTTTTAAGTTTTCTTTCATTTTTTTTTCTGTTATATTTCAAGCAATTAATCCTCAAACTTTCAATGGTATCAAAATTTAGTTTTGTTTTATATACAAACAAGAAACTGTGTTGCCAATATGAATTTGTACATTCCATTAATAAACAAGAGTAATTATTTTTATTGTTAATTTAATAAAAATGTTATATAAACTTGGTTATTTGAAATATTTTAAGATTCTACAAATGTAAGTTATTTAATAAATTTATTTACTTTATAACAACTGGCATTTTGAACTTTATTTAGGTATTTTTTGTGCATGAATAGCTTATAACTCAAGTAAGCTGATAGATCATGGGTGGGGAAACCTGTGGCCTTTTGTGATTTGAGTGGTCTTTCACGTTGTATCATGAATACAATTTCAAATTTATGTGTTGGTTTTTTTTTTTTTTTCCTATTTTGATGCAGTCATACCTCCCTTAACAATATAGTTAGGTCCCTCAAAAGCATGTCTTGATACTTATTTTTCCCTAACTATTTAGCAAATTTACGTATATCTCCAATCTTATAAAATTGATATTTACTTAATACAGGGACATTCACAATTAGATATACAGAGTTTTTAAAAAAAGCACCATATGTAATATAAATGAGATACAAAGACCACACCTTGGTTGTTGCAGTTCTGTGCATAAGTTCCCTGCGGTGGTGGTCATCAGGTGTTGCAACAGCATTAGGTGATATGGATTCAATCGTAGACACTTCCGTAACACACACCACACAGTAGGTGCAGGATGTAGTTCCTGCTGTCTCTCACAGTTGATTTTATAGTACTACTTAGGAAGGTTACTTTCTCTTCAGACACGGAGGGATTTCCCATTGTTTCTTCCCTTACGCAGACACCCTGTCTCCGCAAATTGTGCATACCACCTGCATATGGAATTATAGGAGGGAGGGATCCAATCCTAAATTTCGTACGAAACTGCCTTTGGACATTGGTAACGAAACGACTGATGATATCGTGGAAAATGCCTTCTCCCCACAGTTGGCCACCATTTGCAATCAATTACTCCTGGTCAGAAACTGAAATTTTAAGAGTACCTGCCACTGAATGTCTAAATTTGTTAAATATTCTTATATAAATAAATAAGGTGTTGTCATCTCATTTGTACTACATGGCAATTTTATTAAAACCCCGACAATCATTTTGAATAACCCTGTGTATGTCTTTAATGACCTATCTGGAATATTTTTATAGTATACATACACAGGACGATTCAACCAGTATGTCCAAGCCACCCAAATGTGCTAGAGGGGCACTGTTTGGCAGCACATTAGTTGGGTAGTGAGAGCAAATACCATACAGAGAATACCCGATACTTTCTGCCTTTCTTCTTTAACATGCGAGACAATTTGACAGCAGCGCACCTTCTGGCAAGTCCTGGCAAATTCAAATTTCAATACATATGTATGCTACTAAATAGTACATAATGAAGTTCATATTTATAAATATTGACCTAGACAGAACAAGAAAAGGAATTTAGTAAATGAATACAAATAAATATATAATATTTCATTGTATAATATAAATTATTTTATACAAATAAAAAAATAAATTTTCTACACAGTCTTGTGTAAGCAGTCTCTCGTGAAAAGATAATTAAATCCAAAATTACTTTTAAGCTTGGTCCACAATACGATACGGCAGAAATATACATGTGTTTCAGTATTTTTTTGTTTTTGTTTTTAAATGTTAACCAGTCTTATTAGTATTTATAAAATTACTCCTGTATTATAGTTACTGGAAATGTAATTTGTCCTGATAGATTAAATTAATTAAGTTTGATTACATTCGAAATTTCTTATAATGTTATTGTATACAACATCAGAAATTAATTGATTTTTTTTATTACTTTAATACTATTGCTATCATAAACTGATCATTTGTTCTTAATCCAAAATTATTTTTAATTTTTGAAAAATCAAATGCTTGTAGTCAACCAATGCTTTTTAAATTATTGGAATTTTTAAAAAAATTAAAGAAAATTATATTCATAAAAATTGTTTAAGAGTTTTCTAGATAAATTTTTCTTCACTATTTAAAATTTCATATTTAATTCTTAGTTTTAATTTATTTTCTATAGTTTGTTGTTTAATTAAATATTATCAAAAATTTTGTAGATTAACTTTTTTATATTATATAATTGTTGGATATGCAGATACAAGGTGTCGTTCATTCAGGACATGCCGCTAGGAGAGCTGCAGGTTTTTGTCTTGCTGTTAATTGTTCAGTGTCGGGTATTCTCTATATGGTATTTGGCAAGTCATCATTTGAGATATTGACTTTGTAGAATGTATCACTTCACTAATGCTAAGATATGCACCTAATCTATGTTAACGAATGTGCAGCGAACGGCAAAGGACAAGCCACTGTAGGATAGTATAGTGAACTGTTCTTCAACAAACATTTGCATCAGAGATTGTTGGTGGAAGGAACTTTGAGCACCTACTTTGAACTTGTAATTATACATCTTACTGTCATATTTCTTTGCTTTCATGCATGAAGATATATCATAGGCTGGAATCTGGGACAGCTGTTTCATCCTTATTAGGACTCATCAGGCAGATTTACCCTCAGTGATCAAACTCAGAAAGCCTATGAATCCTTCTCCTGCTCCTTAAAGTGGGATCCCAAAAAAGCAAACAACATTAGGAAAATCGTTGTGATTGGTACAGCATGAATACCTTAGCCTGCTAAGCACAAAAGGCATTTATTAAATGCACAACACAAACACACAAGCAAAAAAATAATAATAAGGCTTAACGTATAAGGCTGAATGTGCATGAAATAAAACATGAAAAACAGAAAAACAATGAGATGCACAATCATTTGATTTTACACTTTGAGAGCTACAACTGCAGGGAATCTGGGACAGCTGTTTCATCCTTATTAGGACTCATCAGCCAGATTTACCCTTGATGATCAAACTCAGAAAACATGAAAGCCTATGGGAGTGGGAGAAGGATCCATAGGAAAAGGAGTGCATTTCATCGTTTAAGCCTTCTTATTAGTGTCATATTGTAAACATAGGGCTAATAAATAAGTTGTCTACCTTACAATCTTTTATTTCTGAACCTTAGTGTATTTTCTAGCATAATCTGGTGGCATTTGCAGACATACATTCCACTATGAATATGGTTTGTTTTGTATTCCTGATCAACTTTTAAAATTTGTACAGGAAATTTTGAATACAATGCTCTAAAATTTCAATGTTGACATATGTTAATATATTCAGCACAGATTTGCAGCCTATTAAGTCTCTGCTATTTGTAGCTGTTTAAAGCAGTAATACAATGGTGGTAACCCTGTGTTAGGCCATGGGTTTTCTTTATAACTTTGCTTCTTCAAATAAGTATTTGATGTTGAAAGTTTCTATTAAGCTCTCTACACAGCATAATTCTTGATAAGAAAAGAAGAAAGATTTAAGACGATTTCTGGTCCAGCTCCTTCTATTTAAAACTGATTTTTATCTTTCATTAAACAACACAAAAGAAATACAATGTTACAACACAAATGTACATACAACATTCCAGTTTAACTCAATATAAATTATTAATGTCAATTACAATCAGTTAATCTATTTCTTATAAAAGAATGACAAACCGTTACATTTCAAAATAGACAAGATTAAAGAAATCTATACATAATCAATGTTCTAGAAATTCTGTTAAAATGTTGTAATGAATCAATGCTCTCTGGCAATTCATTATCTTGCGACAAAATGAAGTTTAGTCACAAAAGTTTCGTAAATATTAAGGACAACTGAAGGAATTTAAAGGTTTTTTTTTTAACAATTTTAAGGTCAAAATTACTTTGTGATCTTATCTCTGTTGGGGGAACTGGCAGCTGGAAGAAGAGGTGTGGTGGGAGAGGGCGGAGTCACCCAAGGCCTAGCTACTCCGTTTTTCAACCGCAGGTCAACCTTTGTTTTAAGTTGTGGGTCAACGTTCATAGATGGGATTTAAAGGGTAAAAATTTGGCCAATAATAGAAATGGTCATTGTCAGACCGAGGTGAAGTGTAAAATGAAAACTCTCTCTCTAGCAGTATACAGCGAGGAAGGAAGACAAATACTGGTATGTAGAAAGAACCCTGAGACACTCGATAGACTTGGTGAGTCCTCTTTTCATGTGGGGAAAGAAATTTATTCCTTTAGTTTTCTGGAGGGAAAATAGGGATAATAATCGAATCCTTACTTTAGATTAGCTGGTGCGTGCTTAGGTTACTTTCTGGATGGGATATAGGCGATAATTCCTACCGACTCGGAATTTTATTGAAAGCCATGTATTCGTTCGAAAAAGTGAACCAGCAACACTAAATAGGATAAAGGCTAGTCAGGAGGGCTCATAAGAATTTATCGATTGTCCTAAGCAGGGAAATACCAAGTACATTAGTATTGTGCCTAATGTAACTAACAATGTCAAACTCACCTCGGCGTAGTTAAATTTTAATTCATAGTTGCGGGGTTACCTCTCAATAAAGGAGTAAATATAAGTGAAAGAAATATAAATTCCTTCAGTGTCCTTAACCTATATTATCATTTACGCTGTATAATTTACTTAAAATTAGATTTTTTTATTGTTGTTAAGTTTGAAAGTGTAATAAAAGTAAAAATATTGGATCCAAAATTTCTCTGTTTGAAATTAATTTAATACAAAGTCAATATCCTGAGAAACTTAATTTAAATATAAAACATCCTGAGATTTTTAAAACAATTATGAAGTTAAATCTTTGAACACTATCAGTCATAGGGGTAATTTAAATTAAAAATTAGAGAATTCACAATCTGAGATCTTATTGTATTATAAGAAAATGATAAACAATAATCCTTTAATTATTAAAAAAAAAAAAAAAAGACTGACTTCAGAAAGAGAATAAGATGTCTACTTAATTATTATTAGTCAATGACTGATAATAGCACAACTGCCGATACATTTAAAATGGAATTAAATAAGATACACTTGAAAGGATTTCTTTTCTTCGAATCATTATGACAATATTTTCATAATTTTAAAATCTCAAAATAAAGTAATAAATGATATTCAAACAGAATTCCATCCAGTTTTTTTTTTTTTTTTTTTTTTTTTATGTAGACTATCAAGTTAGAAACTCATTCTTCAATGAACCCAATACTGTATAATTCATGTAAAAAAATTTGGCTCCTTGGAAAAAAGAGTGGAGTGCCTCTTGCTGCATATCATGTTGGATTTGACTTCAGTCTTCCTCTTCTGATAATGCTTTATTGCTGTCACCCCTATACAATGAACAAATGTGGTCTAATTTTTTTCTTAAGGTTTTGACAACTGTTCTTGAACATGATTGACTGAAGAAAGAAAAAAAAAGTCAAAAACAAGGAAAGGAGATATTATAGAACAGCTGTACAGCAGGAACATGATTTCTCTCATCCATGGTGCTGTATCATCCATGCCATTCTTTCTGTTCCATTTTTACATTAATCAGAACTAATTGTTGCAGTTCCATAATAAATATAATAACATAACAGAAGACAGAATCCAGCCACTGCCTTCTTCTGACCATATAAGTTCAAAGTCTACTACTAGGATAAATCATCACAATATCAGGAAAGAAAGGAGGGTTCAATCCCTGGCTTCCGCAGAGGGTGGAGATTTTTCCTCGCCCCATTCTCCCCCAAACGGGTCCTAGGGTCTAACCAGCCCTCTGCAGAATGGGTACCAGATTTCATTCCTGGAGGTACAGGTGGCGAGAGCCACACTGGCCACCCAACCTCATCTCCATCCCATTAGCCACAGAAACTGAGCCCTATCTCCAGCATCCATGGGCTGTAAGTCTTGGGACCAATCTTGGCCTTTTTTTCTTATTTATTGATGAATGAATACTTGGATACTCAATACAACAGCAACTGACAAAACCACCTTTAAACATTTCTGCTTTGAATACGCATTAATCCAGTCTACAAGTCTTAAAAGGAATAAGAAAAAAAAATAAAATTTAATTAAAAAATTGTGAACATCACATGTTAAATGAAACTTAAGTAAAAATACCTTTTTCAAATCTACTAAAGATTATATTAAAACAGGAAAAAAAAAAAAAAAAAAAAAAAGATGTATTATGTCTATCGAAAAAAATGATCATTCCTTTACCAACATTTATTAACTTAAGTAAATTAACCATTTGTTAAAATATTTAGTTTAACATACATTTATCTACTTTAGGCATTAATAACAATGCAGTGTAGCTTTAAAAAAAGTCCAAATGTTGAAAATGAAACATGAAAACAATGAAAATTGGATACACTGACAACAAAAGTTTTAACCATAGCAGGGTTTTTTTTTTTTTTTTTGTCCTCAAAATAATGTAAGATGGATTCAAAATTAGATTGATCATTTAAAAATTAAAATAAACTATGACCAAATTTACTTATAAATCCTTATCCCAATGATGACCATAAAGCTAATTAACACATATTACTCTAAGTCATTACTGAACAATATATTTTCAGATTTTTTCACAGAAGTTAAAATAAAAAAAAAAACAGCAAAGCACTCACTGACGTCTTATGGTTACCACGCTATCCTCAGCAGATGAGTGGCCTTTTTCTCCATCTAATGAAATTTTTGCTGCAGGAACTGTGCTGCCATATTCTTTTCAAAGCATCTTCCTCAAAGATTAAATGTTAAATATGTATCTATCAGGAAAGGATGGATAATAAGTAAAGGACAAAGCTGTGACCACAGGTTATGGCATCAGGAAGTAACAGCTCCTGCAATTTTACTTCAACATTTTTAAGTCTTTTGGTAATATTTTTCTCGTGGTTCTGGCCAAAAACCAAGAGGCATGAGGAGAATAGCCGTATAGAAGAAGAAAGTTAAAATAAAAACAAAAACAGCAAAGCACTCACTGCAGCCTCGTTGTTCTAGCCGAAACA
>JAFIDM010004315.1:67057839-67081185 GCA_023159025.1 Thereuonema tuberculata | reverse complement strand
CAGCAAACCACTCACTGCAGCCTCGTTGTTCTAGCCGAAACGAACAGGCGGGAGGAGGAAAACAGTATACAAGTAGAAAGTTACAATAAAAAAACAAAAAACAGCAAAGCACTCACTACAGCCTCTTGGTTCTGGCTGCAACAATTGATGGTATTGATGTGTTGTCAACGAGGCGCGACGACGCAATATAGACGGACCACGAAGAGATCTCCAAAAAAGAGAACCCCAGATGCCAGGTCGAAGGCCGTCCCGGATTGGCCAATTATGCCGCGTGTGATTGGCCAGGCCGGGGACTCTCAGAATCCGAGATCGCCTCCCCTCTCCTCGATGGCGGACCAAAAAGGAAACTCTCAGAGCGACCTGCATCTGAGAATCCCATATTGTATAAAATTAACCTGAATCCGAACTAAATAATATTAACCTGGATTTGAGAATCCGATGACCCATATAATCCTATATATAAATTGTAATTATTTGTAAATAAAGTAGTAGACGTAGTGTGTAATTAAGCTGAACCCATGACTCTGTCTGACTCATTTTGACCACACATCAGTATGCTTTTGCCCAGATCCATCCTTTCATTGTCTTGGCTTCCCTTCATCTCCTCTCCCGATGTCCAACAGAAGTATCTGCTTGTTGTCAGTCAGTAGGCCTATACATTCCTAGATAAAATATGCTCCAAAAAAAAAAATAAATAAATAAATAAATACTTTATAAATTTACTAATTTTATTAAATAATAATTACTCAAAGGATTCACCAATCCTACAAACCTTAAGCAGGCCGCACACGATGCAGCTTTTGCTGTGCAACTCGATGTAATTAAGTTGCACAAAAAAAGTTGCAAAAAACAGTCAGGGCACACACGATGCAACATTCGGACAACAAACGAAGCACACTACGAATTTGAATGACGTCACTTGACATTACATCAAGGAGACTGCGGTGATGTCGTTCCAAATCTAATATGTGAGATTTATATTAAACATATGAGAAATATTTTTGTAATATTATTAGCCGGTATGTAATCGCAGTTGATGGCAATAATGCGATTCACGAATAACAACTACCAACAGCCAATAATAATCCATTGCTCACTAGAAACAATGACGTCACATGTCATTTCTCGATGGCCTCGGCAGTTTCCGGAAATGGTGAATGAGCTACAATCCGCTTCCGATGTGAAAAATTCAAAAAATCTAGGTTTTTCAAACGCTCTGATACATTCTGCCGCATTAAATTACTGTATTTATGTGTGAAAGAAACTCGCAATACTCTGATATTCAGTGTGTATTCGCTAATCGCCCATCTGAAGCGAAGGAAATATGTTTAGACGCCATGTTTCCCCTTGAGCATGACGTCACCACTAACGTGTTCCAACGCTGCACTGTGATTGGGTAATTCCATGCAGCTTCCTTGCAGCTTTCGGAGTTGCAATCCTCGCCTTTGCAGCTTTTTCTCCATGCAACTTTGGTTGCAACTTTGTCCATGCAGCTCAAAAAAACGCTCTAGGCCAAAAGTTGCACATGCAACTCGGCCCAAAGCTGCATCGTGTGCGGGCTGCTTTACACCATGTTCTAAAGATATATTTATGTGTAGATTCAACCTTTTTAAACTTTGCGTGCCAAAATGTGACCTTCATGCGGTAATTCTATTTGTTCAAATTTGAATTACCATGAGGGGCAATAAAAACATTCACTTGGGGCAGGACAAAGTACAACTCATAAAGAACTAATTTAAATAAAAGCCAAGGTGCAGGGATAAATAATAATAATAAAAAAACAACAAAGATTTATTTACCAAGAAAATTTAACAATAGTTTGAGGTATGATTTAGGGAGGGAGTTTTGGACAGCAGATGATTAACAAAAAAGAAAATTTAATTTTTAAAAAAATGTACTAATTCAAATCAAGGAGTTCTTAAGAAAAGGGCAACAAAATGATTAAAGGGGTTCATTTTAAAACAATGTAGTGGATTATTATTCATTTTGCTTGGCAAAGTCAAATGGAGCCCACTTGCAATCATCAACAACTCTCAGTTCTTGGAGACTTGTCAAAAATTTACCGTATTGTCCGGCGTATTAGACGACTTTTTAACCCAGGAAAATCGTCAATTTGATATACGGTATGTCAATTTGATGGTTCATTAATGAAGTATGATGTACGAAAGAAATACACATCTATACGAGGCTCTGTCTGCCTAAAGATCTTACTATACTTTCATCAAAAACGTAGACCTCAATTAGATTGTCTCTGCACAAGGTAGCCAGCTCAGCAAAGGATCCTCAGTGGAGTTCCATAACTCCCACATCAGTCCTACTCGCTTACCTACAATTTTTTACGTTCACCTACTTCGCTTCCAGGATCCAGAGAGCAAGAGGAAAAAAAAAAAAAAAAACACCAAAAAAATTCCCAAAAAAATAATCCTTCCAGAGTACTACTGGTTGATGGATGTCAAGAGCCCAGTTAACCAATGAAAAACAAGAAGAAAACCCCAGGAGGGGGGAAAAAAGAAAAGATTAAATGACCACTGTCACCGTGTAGCAGTCCAATAAGCCCTTAAAGATTTCAAAACAAGTGGGCAAGAGAAAAAAAAAACTTTTCTTTTTTTACAATTAAATAAAAAAAATTATAGAATTTATACAAGTTCACAACTTACTGCCGGATTCACATTAGTGCCCATTGGGGGAAATTCAGTAATGGAACGGAGTGTTTTGTAGAGTTGACTGTCTTTTCCGCTCAAAATGTTTCAACATTTTTTTTTTTTATTTTGATAATTTTTTAAAAACAAAGATTCTTTTTTGATAAATTCTTTAAAAATAAAGAATTTATTATTTAGTTTTGCAAATGCAGACGTTCATGTGATTCATCAAATTTTTCTTCATTTTCAAGATTTTAATTATTTTTCAAAATAAAGTTTAGTAAAAAAAAACAAAAACAAACAATCATTTTTACTTCATATTTAGAGTAATTAGTTTTATACTTTTCCCTAATAATTAACCGTACCAACCATTATGTATGATACATAAATCTCATGTCTACCACATTTAATACCTTGTTCAATGCAGATTCCTATGCATGTAACTGCACTACGTGGGGTGCTTTTAGATCACGAACTCTTAAGCTGGTATCCAAAAACTCCAGGATTATTTTATCTTAATACTTTTTTGGATAGAAGACGGTCAGGCCAGATATCTTTTTTCTTTGCTTTGATTGGAAGTGGTCTTGGATTCAAAAGTATCTAGTGCTAAGAAAAGATTAAGAAGTAAAGAAGATCAATAAGATGGAAATCATTCCAGACGATCCAGACCCAAAAGTAGAAATACTTTTCAAAATACTGGATAAACATTCAAGGTATATCATGGAGGCACGTGTCATTAAAACTTTCAATTGTATTAATAAAGACAAAGGGTATTATGTTAATGCAAACACACACTCTTACTTTCAGGACATAATTAGAGGTAACGAAGAAAAATTTAAATAAGATATATGCTTCACTATTGTTTGTCATTATTATATTTTGTTATTGTTTACTTATTAGAACAATGTTTTGAGGTAAAAATTCTTATAGTTATATGATTTGGATATGATAAGATCTTCTTATTGTTTTTGTTATATTCTTAATAAGACTTGAAAAAGCAGAAAGATCTATTGCTGCGAAATATTGTCATACGAAGGAGTTTTAAGAAGATGATTTGTATTTTATTGTTGTACTTCTAATTCTTATAAAACATTAAAAAAAATATATTTTTTAATGCAAACGAATTTTCGAAAGCATATTCCTTGCTTTCTTTTTCAAGTTTGTTTGTTAACAATATAACAAAACACCATTAAATTTAAACGAAGAAGAATTAGATATCCTCAGGAAAATTGGAAAGACAAAAATATACACATAACAAAATCAGATACAGGAAATAAACTGATAATCATGAATAAATAAGATTACATTGAAAAATTGGATAAATTATTGGAAGATGGTCATTATGAAGAAGTAAAGGAGAACCCAACTGTAACTTTATACAACAAAGTGAAAACAAAATTACCACAACTAGAATAGAAATGGACCATACAGAAAAATTGAATTCTAAAAGTTGCTTGTAAAACCCCAATGTTAGAAGATAGTTAAAATACACAAAATTAACAACCCTGTTAGACCACTTCTGCCATGACTCTATAGAAGGGATTTCCTAAAATGCTATCACCATCAAAACCAGTGTATCTACCTTTACGAAATAGGTGCATTCCAACTCTTCAACCATAACCCTAAAAGCAGTATTCCAAGGTGATTTTTGGCGTCATTGATTAGGGATTTTTTTACGTGGATCCTTCAGATAACGTTCGTTAAATCATTGCAGATCAAAAAAGTATGTGGTTTCTCATCTACATCTTAACCCCAAAGAAATCAAATGATAACAAAGGATTAACAATGTCTTTCAGTCTATCATAAAGGTTTAAACTGTTAGCTAATAATAAATTCCCGTAACTGATGTTAAAACATATTATTTTTGAAAATGTTAGTCAAGAAGTGTAATATTTATTTAAATTCTGTGTTAACTTTTGAAAAGGAAACAATATTTTAAGCAATTCAAAAAAAAATTTCAAGAAATTAATTTGTGGACTTAAGAAGCAATGAAGTCCTAAAAATGTAGACCTTAATACGAAAGAATATTTCCACAGTTTAATTGTTCTTTATTTGGATATTTAATGTTCTTAAATATTTCATTAATTCAGTGTCCTAGGTTACTTCTGGGTTTATAAATATTCTTTATTTATTGCTAATTTATGAGAATTTTCCAGTCAGAAGTGATTTAGGTTAATTACGGTTTTATCAATTCATTAATTGAAATAGCTGGAACACTTTTTCATGCCACAACTGAGAAATAGACTTAAATCATTGTGGATTGTCATGATGGAGCAGGATGTCTCAAAGAAAAACTTAAAAAAACCCTCAAGAGATAGTTGCATTTGGTAGTTTCTAGTGAAACAGAACAAATGACCAAAGCAATGACTGCAATCAGTTTATTTTCATTGACCAAGGGGCAGCAGCTTAAGGAAGTCCAATATGACTGAAAAGTTGTTCTTGGAATGGAAGCTGGAGGAATCTTATGTGTGATGCTTGAGACTATGTCCTATGACCAGTAATTATAGAACAGCATACAACTATTAAAAGAGTTTGTGTTGTTTGTGTTGTAATAAAGAAATTGTAAAGTTAAAATTAAAATATTATATTTTTTACAATCAGTGGAAATGTGATCGCAATAATTATCTTTCCAATTTCAATTTGTTACGCTTCTAATTGTTTTATTGTGACAAAGGTTTGATGTTATTTAGTTTAATGTCTATTTATTGTTTAAGTCTCTTTTTGTTATATTTGAAGTTTTCATTTGTATTTGGTATACTAAGCCTGAGGAAGTCTTGATGTTAAATAAAGACGAAATATCGGCAAGATTGGAGTATATTATTATTTCTTGTACTTAGTATGATGTTAAAGATATCGAAGTATTGAATATCTAGAGTCTACGAGATATTGGTGGGTTTATTTGAAATGAATTCAGAAAGAAGACGTTAACGTTCATCAGAGAACACAAGAAGTGTGTCAAAAAAACTGGCAATATGGGAAGCGCACGACAAGTTCCTTGAAGAAAGTAAAAAAGTGTTGGTTTTTCTGAAACCGATTAATAACTTAAGGATCCCTTTAATCCAGAAAGAGAACTCTACGAGAAACAATTTCTGATTTTAAATGGAACATTTTCTTAAACCAAGCATGTTTGGTTAAACCAAAAATAAAGTCATTACAGAAAGAAGAAATGTATATCAATAAAGCAATGAAAGCCACTATGCCCAATAAATATTATGAAGATATTATGAAAATTGACTGGTTATCTTATAAGAGGGAGAAAAAGACTAAGTAATAAAAAAAGATCTATATTACTTAATAGAATCAAGGAAGAAGATGACTATAGATATGAGAATCAGACTTGTGCTTGGTCGAGAGACCAGTGGTGCAAAGCTACCATCCGGGGGATTATGACTGAACGCCTCTAAGTCAGAATCCCACCTAGAAGGCAACGATACCGTCTGTGCATCGTGCCCAGGGAGGTGGAGCTAGGCGGCGGTCTCGAAACGAGGGGGGCGAACCCCCGACTCGCCACCGGTCTTACCTCGGTAAGCAGCAACTTTATTCCTTTTGGGCGGACGAGCCACTGCCGCCCGATCACGGAGCCTTACTACGGATCCCTTTCGCAGAAAGCTAGGGCGCCAAATCCTCTGCAAACGACTTAGTTACAAGTCGGGGTGTCTTAAATAGTAGAGCAGCCACCACACTGTGATCTATTGAGACTCATCCCATGACTTGGTGATTTGTCCGCTGACCCACAACCGGACGAATTACAAACCCTCTCTTTGTAAGCCAGAGAACCATCCGCTTCTCCGACTGACCAGGCTATCAGGCGAAACCACTCGCTTTTGCCCCGGCCACAAACTGTAAGCTTGGCTACAAGAGCCAGTCAATTGTCTGCAGCCACACCGGCCTGACAACACCGGTTCTCGTCCAATCACCGAAGTTAAGCAGGCAAGGACCTGGTCAGTACTTGGACGGGAGACCTCCTAGGAATACCGGTGCTGCAGGCATTTTTTTTTTTGTAAGGAGTACTCTTTGCAACTCTGCTGCATTTACTCGGACCGAAGACGGCAGCAGGATGCTTAGGAAAACCGGCACAGGAACTGCAACTGCAAAATGGCCTGAAATTTTTCTAAATCCAACACGGGACGGATAGTATGGGCAAACATCTATTTTACAGCCGCCTTTCCTCCCCCCAAATGCAGCGTAAACATTCAATACCACTGGCACAGGAACTGTAACTACAAAACGGCCTGAAATTTTTCTAAGCCCAACATGGAGAGGAGAGTATGGAGGAGAAAGCCTATTCTAAAGCCACTTTTCCTCTCCCCAAATGCGGAAAAAAAAAATTCAATAACATCGGCACGGGGAACAGCTTCTAACGACTCTGTACCATTCCCTGCCGCCTCTGCTCACACCTAATGCGGCTGCAAACTCCTACCAACGTCGGCATGTTCTTCCTTCCAAAACAACTAGCCGGTTTCCCATCATATTTTTAATTTCCCCATACAGGAACACGGCCCACTGTGGAAGCACACAGGGCGGCAGCAAACAGTGTTTAAATCCGGTGACCCAAGCAATATTTTAAACTTAATCATTTTCACTAGCAGCAGCCGACTTTTCGGTGCAGTGTATAAGTTCTTTTGATTTCAACAATCATCAGCGGAGTTTTCAGTGCAATATCTTTTAACTTATTCATTCTACCTAAACGTTTCTGCTACAACAAGTTCACAACCTAGGCTTTACGTGTGTTTTTTTTCATGTAGTTTCTTTCCAATTCTGAAAAGTAACTGAACTAAGAAGGAAAAAAATTCCTCAGCTATCAGACAACCAGATTAGGAACTTGGAAAAAAAACCTTAACATCTTTGCTAGCTATTGCCAAAAGTGATCTAGAATCTCTATGGGGGGCAGGAACACCCCACTTGGGTGGGTGGATGTCGACATAAATGCCTACGTGTCCCACCCAGACCGACACCGGGCCCTTCTATGGCCCACCTCCCTTTCTCATTTATATTGCCAAAAGTGATCTGGTCTCTTTTATGGGGGGCAGGGATACCACACTTCCGACAGACACCGGTCTAACTGTTCCACTTCCGACCGACACCGGGTCCCACTATTCAGGGCTCCTTGTAGGGCCCACCTCAGTTTCTCTTGCATATATATATATTGCCAAAAGTGATCTAGACTCTCTCCAATGGGGGGCAGCGACACCACACTTGGATGGGTGGATGTTGACACGAATGTCTAAGTGTACCACTTCCAAACGACACCGGGCTCCCGTATTTAGGGGCCCTTGTAGGGCCCACCTCCCTTTCTCATTTATATTGACTAAAGTGATATAGAATCTCTGCTATGGGGGCAGGGACCCTAAGCGTTCCACCCCGACCGACACCGGCCCTTTTATTTAGGGCATCTTTGTCGGGCACCGAAGTTTGCCACCAGCATGGCCGGCTCTCTGCCGCGGACGGTGCGCCTAGATCGGCAGGAGAGCCGGCGGTAGTATGGGAACTTTACAAGATAATTTTAAACCATCAGAAGTGTTTAAAGAAGATTGCCAAATGGGAGTCTAACATATATTTTTTATCACAATGTAAACATTATGGTATTTTGCCTAGACCGTTAGAATTTTTAAAAATACCAGTATTGATAAAGAATGATTGGATGAATAATGTAATTCAAAAATTCAAGTGGACTATTCTTGCCAACCAACAATAAGCAGGAAAAAATGGAGAAATTTGAACGACCTGGAATACAGAATAAATAGAACATTAAATAATAAACTGAATGTGACATTTATGAGAGAATAATGAAAATTAATAGTGATATGTTTCAACCTACACTAAATAACGTGTTATATAAAAAAAATAAAAAAAATACATAAACGATGGAAGGCAATGAATGAACAGTATTTTAACAATTTTACCAAACACAAAAATTATGTATATAATTTGAGTAGAAGACAACTTAGCATAGAAGAGATGAACGTTTTAAGTAAAGGCATGAATTTCCAAGTATCGGAAAAAGGTAGATTTGTAAACATGTTGATGGACATAGAAAGATGTGGAAAAAGTATAAAGAACAAATCTCATATGATGCAAATAATGAATAATATAAATAATGAGATATCAAATAGAAACATAACTAGAAAACAAAATGATATTTTGAAAAACCTACAAAAAGATGCAAGAATTAAAAGAAAACCCAGACAATGATGAGATAAAAACAAGTCCTACAAATGAAAAATGATAAAATTATAACTTTTATTATAAAGAGTATATAGATATTACCAAAAATATGGACAAAGATCCACGCTTTGAACCAAGGCCTAAATTACATAAGAACGGTATTTTAATGAGACTGGTCGTCAATTCGTATGGGTCTCCCATTCAACGCTTAGCAAGATTTATGAACAAATTTTTAAACAAGTTACCTGCACTAGATAAAAACATAATGGTACAGAGTACGGATTAAGTCTTTAATAAAATAGAAGACTAACAAGAATAACAAGACCAAATTTAGGCTATATTCATTAGATGTTATGAATATCTACACCTCAATTCCGGTTAGAGAAACTTAAGAGATGGTTGGAAATACATGTGACAAAAACCCCCAAATCATGTTTAGTAAAATGGATGGCAAGCAAGTGAAAGATATACTGGAATTAATGTGCTTTAATTGTTATTTCAAATTTAATCATAAATGGTTTAAACAAGATATGGGATTCCCAATGGGTAGTCCTATATCAGGAACACTATTCAATATATTTTTTAATCTTTTTGAGGTTAATCATATACTAAATTGGAACAAGTGTAGGTTTGAATATATGAGATTTGCAGATGACATTTGATATGGAAAGGATCAGCTAGACAGTTTAAGATTTTTTTCAATACAATTAATAACATAAGGAATGAAATTAATTTAAGATGGAAGAGGAAGATAATGGACATATTATTTTTTTGGATTTAAAATTATATAACAAAAACAATTTTATTGAGTATGAACATTATCAAAAACCATACCAAAGTGCTGCAATGTTAAACTATAATTCCACACACAACTGGTCCACCTAAAAAAGAAGGTAATAATGAATGGCCTAAAAAGTGTCACGATTTTGTTTTGTGACTTTTTATTTTTTTCCCTTAATTTTTGGGATTGTTATTTTTTTTTTTTATTAACTATCCATGTGCACGCAGGATATTTTTTAGGCAATCTTTGTTTATGTTTGTTAAGCCATTCTTTGTTAAGTCCGTGGCGAGCAGTGATAAGTTTTTTTTGATTTTTTGAAAAAAAAAAAGGAAAGAAAAACCTGTGTTGGAAAAAAAGACAGGTGTTGCCCGATATCGGATGAAAGAGTAATGATATCCGAATTATCTGCAGGGAGAATTAAGTTAACCAGATTATGAAGAGATTGAAGCTAATAAATCCCACAAGCCAATTCGAAATGGATATTTCGTATGGAGCTGACGCCATATTGAACATTTATGGAATACGATATGAATCATTTTTTTTTCCCTGGCAGATTGGAGTACTTAAATGGATACGTAATCTACAAGAATAGAATTTTTGTACATCGGAAAGTGAAGTGATTATTTTTTACTTTTACTAAGGCTGGGAGAATTTCACAAATAATTTCGGAACTCAACTAGATGCAAGGCTTATCAGAAAGATTAAAGTTATACTCTAACGCAGAGACTTTCTTCAACCAACTTAGGTGGGCTTTTGGATAAAGACTCTTATCATTGGGTAGCACATAGTGAATCCAAAGAAGAATCTGATCAGCCAAGAGAACTTGAGATATGTTAATTCACGAACTCTTAATAAGTTGTTAGTGTTTGTGGTACCGCCCGGTCATGTATTTTATGATCTGATCCCATTTCGGATCGTTGGTTTTGTTAATCACCAAGCTGTTTAATTAAGGCTGCTTGCAATTTTTGTTTGTTTTTTTGAAGGGGAAAAAGTATAATTAATTATAAATAAGATGGACTTTAAATAAGATGAGTTTTAAGCTATGACTACTAGAGAATTTTCTGCATATACTTATAAGATCAATTGATTTTTTTTGTCTTGCTTTCTTACTTTTATTGTATATATTTTTTTTTGTGTTAGAATAAAGCATATTGTTATTTTTAATTTTAAATGAGATTTCATGCCTTCCTTGTCTTTTTCTGACCTTTTTTTATGGGCCCAGTGGGGTCAGGAAAGTCTTTTCTTCCTACTGCATGGTATGATGAAAATAAATGGTATGGGAAAATAAAAGAATTCAAACAAAAACTGCACTTTAATGAGTATCCTACTAAATTAGTGGATAGAGTTTGTAGGGATTATTTTCAAAAGAAAATAAAAGTCCAAAAAAAAGAAATCAAAAACATCATCCGGGTACCATATACGTCAAAATTTCTAAATGGATAAATACGATTTGTAAATCAAACGAGATTTCGATTGTGAGGGTGGCAAATAAAGAGTTTAAGATCTTTAATATGTAAAAAACAAGAAGAAATAGATAAATTAATGGATACTGCAGCGGTTATATATAAGCTAAAGTGTAGGACCTGTGATGGGGTCTATTTTGGAAACACGGGGAGGAAATTGAGTGAGTGGGTGAAGGAACTCGTGCTTTCCGCAATGACCACCCGGAAATTTCCGATTGGGCTTATCACTGTATAAAGTTAAATTATAACCCTGATCCGATTGTACAGATAATGTATAAAAATGTTTATGACAAGGAAACCAGGTTTATCGTGGAGGCATGTGTTATAAACAGTTTTAAATGTTTTAACAAACAGAAAGGAGTAGAAATTCGCCAAGCACTATTAGATAAATTTGGAAAAATTTCAATAATTTCAATTGTGAAACTCCGAAGGAGTTCCCCTTTGATTGAAATGTTTATTTTTGTTTATTTAGTTTTCACATAAGTCTCAATGATTGAAAAATTGTATACGAGTTATTTTAATATATGTATTTAGCATTGGTGTTTTTTTTATTGGAACACTTTTATTTTATTTGTTTTCAATTTATTACATTGTGATGTGCCTAAGCAGATTACTATTTTACTGATGTAATTAATTATGGAGAATATTATTTTATTAATGTAAATTTCTTTTATAACTTTCGTTTAAGAATTTAGAATGGGTTTTTTCCTAATACCTTTTTACCTAGAAGTCTAAAAAAGGAAATGTAAAGACGGATGTAATTAAGTGATTAAGGAGTTGGGCCATCGGGTGACCGTTGACCTTTACCCTAATTTTAACTTCCTTTGTCTAGTTAATTCAAATTCTTGACAGAAGGTGGCTAGGATTTGTAAATTTGTGGGTGTGGTTTGAGGATGGCATCGGTTGAGTGTTTATGGAAAAATAGGGAATTTGTTCTGGAGAAGGAAATTGGAAAGGTGTGGGAGCACTTGGAAAAGGGACACTCGAAAAGGGAGATGCAGAGTTGGAAGGCTGAAGAGGTAAGTAAAAGTCTAATGTAAAAGATATTGCTATGATTAATTCTGGAGAGAGTGGTGTAGCTTATTATCTTTTAGACTATTGTAAATGAAAGAATTGATATAGAAAGAAAATGTTAAATTAGGGCTTTCATGCAGTGAATAGTCTAATTTAATTTGTTTCTTTTATCCGCCTTTCTCCATTAAGGTATGTGAGTGTGAAATTTCCCTTTTGTGTTCTATCCGCAAATTAAAGTACGTTCACTATTTTAAGCTGTGTTTGACTTAAAATTTATTGTTTAAGATTTCCCTAGAATCTGCTGATAGCTTCGAGTGAATCGAATTAAGTAAGCTCCTCGGTTGGTCATTTCCGTGATAGAAATGTTTAAGTATTTTTGATACCATCTTATTATTGTCAAGAGCATTTCCTTTAAATTAGGTGTTGTGTTTAATTAAACTTAGCATAATTGTATGTTAACTTTTTACATCTGTTTTAATTTTGTTAAATAAACATTTTTGTTATTGTTAAATAGTTTCCTATGTAGTATCTTTATTCACAGAAAAGTTAAATACTAAGATATCAGTAATTAGAACTTACGCTCAGAGATAAGAGTTTGCTCCTCACATAAATAAAATGTGTTCTACAACATACCAGGCAAGTATGAATAATTTTTATGGAATCTAGTGGTCACACAATAATGAAAAATACATCATAATAACTTACATATATCTTCGTACTGTTTATGTATGAAATAACTCAACAAACAAACTCGTGACAAACAATATGAAGATGCAATGAAGGAAGATTGGTTATTCTATAAAGAGAAGAAGAAATTAATGTGGGTTCAGAAGAAGAAGAAATTCAACAACAGGATCAATGAAGAAGGCCAAATATTACAAATTTCGTAAAAACTCCAATTACGATGGTAATATTAGTGATAGAGTCCTGAATAGGCAAGAAATTATCGCTTTAAACAAAGGATTAGATTTTAATATAAGAGGGAAATTCAATACAAATAATGTAATAGCTGAAGTGGAGAAGAAATTATGGTATTTGAAGGATAAGAGAGAATATTTTTCAGATATATAATAATTTGGATTTGAATAATAATGAAAGACCAAACATATCCAAAAGAGACATGAATAATATTAAGAAATTAATGAAAGATGATAATTTAAAGATCAGTAAATCAGATAAAGGAAACAAGCTTGTTGTTATAAACAAAGATGATTATAATAATAAAGTTTTAGAAATGTTAAATTCAGATACTTTCAATGAATTAGATAGTGATAGAACTATAACATTATACAATAAAGTTAAAAAGGAAATTCAGAATTTAAAAAAAGAAGGCATTATAAAATGGTGTCAGTATAAAGAAATTGTACAAAATATGACAGAAATACCAATTTTTGAACCAAGGATTAAAATACATAAAGAAGGATATCCTATCAGACCCAGTAATAAACTCCTTTGGCTCACCATTACAAAACTTAGGAAAATTTGTAAATTCAATATTGAACAAAATGACACTTGACAACCCCAATTTATTAATAAAAGATACCAAAGAAATGGTGAAAACAATTGAGGATTACAGAATTAATAATACACATAAGTCGATCAAGATGTACACATTAGACGTAGAGTCCATGTATACAAATATACCTATTAGAGAAGCTTTGGAAGTAGTAAGGGATAAATTTGATGAAAATATAAAAGAGTAATTTAAAATAAACAAAATATGGTTTTGCAGTTGATTGAGTTAATTTGTAATAATAGTTACTTTATGTATGAGAACAAGATGTATATACAATGTAAGGGCTTTCCTATGGGAAGTCCTATCTCTGGTTCTATTTGTAATATTTATTTGAATAAGCTTGAAAAGGATTACATAACTAACTGGAAAGAAGCAAAATTTTTGTATAAAAGATATGTGGACGATATAATTGTATTAGGAGAAGGGACTAGAAGACAATTTTGTAGGTTTTTACATCACATAAACAATGTACATAAAGACATCAAATTTAAAGTTGAGGAAGAGATAGATGGATGCATTAATTTTTTAGATTTAAAAATTAAAAAGGATGATTCATTATTATTGAAATGTGAATTCTATAAAAAACCATTCCAAAGTAACCATATCCTTAATTTTAACTCAAACCATCTAATATCTACGAAAAAAGAGATAATTAAAGGGAATCTGAAGAGAATTATTAATTATACACATGACAAAGAAATTTGGAAAGATAAAATCAGGAATTTGAAAGTAATTCTATCAATGAATGAATATCCAAATGATTTTATTGAAGATACAAATTGGAGAATTTTTAAGAAAGAGGAAATTTGTAAAATCCCAAGGTCATTTGAAAGGAACAAAGAATTTTATGAAATGTATAAATTTACCTATAGGATTAAGAGTAAACAAGCATGTTTGCAGAAGTAATGATGTTAAGATTATTTTTCATAAAGATAATACTTTGTTTAGAAACAAGAGAACTAGAAAGGAGAATACACAATTAGATAGGATGTGAGTAATATACGCATTACAGTGTCGGGACTGTAGAGAAGTTTACATTGGAAGCACAGGCCGTACAGTAAGAGAACATGTTAAAGAACACACCACAGCATATGAAAAAAGGAATGACAAAATTTCAGAGTGGGCGAGGCATTGTATGAACAAAAATCACTGTCCAGACCCGATAGTGTTCAATGTTTTTAATGTCAAAAATGAGGACAAACGCCTTAAATTGGAGTCGTGCTTAATTAATAGCTGTGAATGTTTTAATAGGGATAGATCACTAAAGTGAATGATGTTTCCCTTTAAGAAATCTTTATTAAAGAATAGGAATTTAAGAATTAAATTTTTAATTTTGAAATAATCACGTCTGTTCAATACAATTAATGTATTGTTAATTAGGCTAACAAAGAAGAGATTGTTATTTTATTTTAAATTTAATATTTATTACTGATTATTGAATGTAATATGTTATTAGAAACACTAAAAAGATGAATATAAACAGAAATGAAGGTGTTGAAGTAAACAAATTTATTGTAGACATGGCTAAAGATTTTAAAAATATATGTTCAAATTGTAAGAATACAGTGATAATTGAAGAATTAGGAGGGTAACACATTGTAAGTATTGTTTGTTACAATACAATATGTTAATGTCATACGTATGTAACATATTCCTCTGTTTGTTTTGTAACTTATTGTTGTTGTTTGCTTTGAAGAAGAAAAGAAGATGTATGTCTTTTCGAAAATTCAGCTGTTTATTTAATAAATGTTTTTGTTTTTATACATTTATTTTATTTATTTGAAGATTTTGAAGACTTTTAATTATATAGAATGTCTAGAAGAGGAATGATTAAGAAGATTTATCGTAATATGTTATGTTTGTAATTTACTTTGTTACTTTTCGATTATGTTTTGAAGAGAAAGTGAAGGATTTTCTCTTTCTTTTTATTTTGTATTTCTTTATAATCCTGAAGAAGTCCTTTCGTTAGGATGAAATATAGATTTTGAAGGAATGAAGACGAGTTTGTTTGTCGAATTATTTCATATATAAATAATGAAAATAGTTTGTAAGCAAAATCTATTGTAATAATATGGAAGTTTTAAAAAAGTTTTACAATTATTATAAACAATGTTGTTAACAAAAAAACAAAAAAATGGATGAGACCAAATTATTTACAAGTGACATCCTGGAACAGCGCAGTTTGAATTTTATTGCATTAAGAAAATTCATTGGGGCCTGCGCAATGCAGGCACATGGGTTTTCATACTAATATTTCATTGCTGAATTTTTCTATGTTTATTTTATACTTTGAGGCACCACTGCGCTTCTGATATATCGATATAATATTGTTAACAGTTTATAAGTTGCATATATTACCGAGAGTTTTCTGATATTATTACCAAATTCTTTATTATATTTTACGAAGAGTTTTTTTTTCCATGTATATTATGCCTGATGAAGCAGTTAAAAGTAATAAATTGCGAAATATAGCATTGATAGGAAGAGGATGTGTCTTATATCATTATATTATATAGGTTTAATATTCTTAGTTATCAGATATTACTGATGTAAATTAACATGCACCATGATTAATGAGATGTGAGTCCAGCGATGCACAATATGAATAAAGTTTAGACCAACATGTTTCGATGTCCAATTGGAAACATGGACATTTTATCAAGGATACATACAGGAACACAAGGAAAAATATAGGTAAAAATCAAAGTTTTTAGACCAGTGAAAATAACAAAAGCATCATCATCAGTTGCGGCAGCCCTGCAATGTTGTGGGTATGTCTAAGATGTGGTAGGAGAAATTCACTGTTTGTAAGATTGGATGCAACAAGTGATGGAAAATTAAAAGATTTCATTTATGTCTTATTGTTTTGCATTGTTGATGGATATTTCACTATTGTTTGATTTCCCTTGTAGGATGATGAGGGATTCCACAAAATTGCCTAAGTTTGTATCAGTATGTTTTCCAAATACAATTGTAGCCTTTGGTGTGGGAGTGGGTGTAGGTCATGTATTGAGCGTTTGTTTTTTAATGCGAAATGTTCAGATAGGAAAGAAAGCTTAAATGAACCTGTTTCTCCCCAATAGGTGGCATTTGTCAGTGGGGTTATTTTGGCATTTGATTCCATAGTCATCCATGGGGGTCTTTTTTACACAAACGCTGTTTTGGTTTAGGGAATTGCTGGCTTTACAGGCTATTCTGATGTTATGCTGATTTAAGTTGGGTTGTATATGTTGATAAACCTTTTCTTGCTAAGGGAGGGATATATATATTCTGAGTTCTAGATATTTACAATTACAGATATTAAAGAATTATTTAGACCATTATCTTTGATTATAGAAAATTTTATTTAGCCACCACAGTAACAACTTGTGCCAGCATCATAATGGTTGAGTTTTTGCAATAACAATGGGACTAATTTTGTCTAGGTTGTTTTCAGTGAAGGACGTGAATTTCAGATCCTTTGAATACAGGTTTTTTTGTGAGAAAGTTCCTTCATTTATTCAGTAACGTCCTTGTTGATAAATCCTTTTGTATGGATCTCCCTAATCTAACTGTTCATACTTTTGTGTATGTTCTTCTTCATTCTGTTAATGGTTTCCCAATCTTTGATATTAAGTAAAAACTGTTTGCACACGTTTGTATAAATATCCCTATTCAGTAGCTCCTCCCTTGTCAACATTGCCGAGATAATGTTATTATTCATGCTTTACAGATAGGTGCAACAAGGGGAGAGTTTTGGGTGTTAACCCCTCCCCAGGCCTGAAAAATGAGTTGTATAAATTCAATTAGCCAAAAAAGGAAAACTAAAAAAAAAAAAAATTGTAGAAATGTTAACTAATGCAATGATTCAAACTCAAACAGCCAATTTGTTTACTCCCAAGTTTACTCCAAGAAATCATAAATGCTTCGAAACTTTTCTCTAACCCCCCCTTCCCAGCCAATTTCTGGTTGAGCCACTGCTTTATATAGGTTATTTAATTCTTGCAGCTGAATCAGGTTTAGGGTGCATCTTGTGATTATGTTTTTTTATGTTCTTAATTGTGTGTATTATTAATGAATCTGACTTGAGATTCAACTTTAGTAATTTGGTTGAAAATGTTAATTCGCTCATTACCAACGTTAAAATTTAACCTTTTAAAGATTACTTTAAACAGCAAAGGAGAAGCTTTGGATTCGTATGAGCCAAAGGCAGAGTTACTCTTTTAAAGAGTTAATCAGATAAAAATCTAATATGATTCACATTATGTTGATACAATGGCATCATCAGCTGGACACATTGTATTAGTCTTCTTCCTTATCAGTCAACTCCATCCTATTGAAATGATTTGGAGTAGGATATGTGGCAGCAGAGTCTTCCGTTGCAGCGACAGACGGTTGATTGGTGAGTAATTGAATTGTCAGGTTTGAGAAAAGGCCTAGAATGATGAACTGAATAGGAGTGAGCATTGTTCAACAATGAACACACAAGATAATGGAGCCGAACTACGTGAGAACCGAAACGAATCTCAAAGCGGAGAAGAAGCTCTAAAAAAATGGCAGCTTCCATGTACGATTAAGATCGATATCTTAATATGATTTCTGTAATTCTAAGAGGTACAAAAGAGTTCAGAAGTTCCATGCATGTACGCATATTACTGGTCAGTTGAATATTGAAAGATATTACCGTTATTTGTGCGATTCCGAAGAGAGGAAAAAAGGCACAAATAGAAATCCAGTAACATTCTGAATCGAAGACATAGAGATTCAACCATTAAGCATAATACGATTATCTAAAAGGATTAACTAGTGATCGTATCGATGACAAGGAAAAGCGATGGTACAAGTGAGACGATTAAACTATGTAAGTAACCATTACGATATCCTCACACGGACGGGTTAACTGAAGATTTAATCTCATTGCGATAGAATCGGAAAAGAACTTTGTATCTTAATAAATCAAGTAATTACGAAAGAGTTTAAAGTTAAACAAGTGATATTTACAGATTAAAGAACTTTAACTACTGTTACCTTGACAATGCAGTTTAGACGAGGGTTAACTACATCAGTTCCAGAAGAATCTCTACTTTCTAGATGTAAAGTAACTTGATAGAAGATCGAGTATACACAAAGCATAGCTGTAAATATATGTAAACTTTGGAGAAAAGATAATATAAGATTTCTTAAAAAAGATATTGACTTGTTTTATTTTTTTGAATATCCTAGGCCTACATGCGAAGTTCAATCACCTCTGCTAAAATCAGGAGTAAAGGTTTAACGAATAATTTTATTTAGATTCATTTCTAGTCTCATACAAGGTAATAAAATTATTTTCTTAGCGCTCCTATATTCCACAGGAGTAGGATATGTGGCAGCAGAAAATAAGCTTTTCACATTAAAAGAAGTTGAAAAATAAGCGCATATAAAAATTCAAAACATCATGGCAGAGATTTGGAAGAAATGCATCGATCACATACTCGCATAAGAAAAGAAGCTCTGGGATATTGACAATATCATAGACGATGTTCTGGAAATGGAGTGACAATTATTGTGGACGACACAACAGACTCTGATGACTAACAATTGAAATCTCAATGTTCCATCCGTTAAACTAAAATGAAATGAATCGTACTTACAGTTGATAAGTTATGTTAGAACACACAAATTTATTACTGAAAAAGAATTTATGCCTATCTTTAAAACTGGAGTTTATTTCAGAATCTTTACTATCTGTTTTTGTTTTAAAAACAGTCTCTCAAGAGTAGATATTTTTTCAAAGATTGAAAGTTTAAATCGAGATGCAAAGTCAAATGCAACTCGTTTCTACAAAAGGATGCTTCGATCTACACGTTGTTTGGTTTTTCATTTTATTAACAATATGATTGGTGGAAAACGATTACAACTATGTGTGTCTACCTGCCTTTGCATCAGTGCTAATGATTTAATGAGTTTACCAATTATTTCTTTTTCTTTAATAAATGAAGGTAGGTTATCTTCATTTTCATTAAGTATCCATGCTATCTGTGCATGTGGGACAGCCGAGCTCGAGAGAAACACTGGACACAGAAGGAGAGTCCCATCCGTGAAACTCTGGAAGCAGGGATGCCAAACATTGTGAATGAACCAATCATCAGCCAAGACAGGATCACCCCCCCCCCCTTACATCAAGCTTGACTTGATGAAGCAGTTTATAAAGGCACTGAATAGGCATTGATGGCGATTTGTTTTCAACATATAGTTTCTGTTTTTCCTGCTTTGTCTTTCGAGAAGATCAAAGAAGGTATGTTCAATGGACTTCAAAAATTCATGTGCTTGTAAACGACGAGGAATTTGTCAGGAAGATGAATAACAAGAAGGCAGCATGGCTGGCTTTTATGGCAGTTATAAAAAAATAGTAACTTTTTTGGTAACAAAAAGCAGACAACTATGAGGTTGTGGTTGAAAGAATGTTGTTGGCTTTCGGGGATCTTAGGTGCAACATAAGTGTAAAGATTCATTTCCTGAACACTTATCTTGATCGATTCCCTTACAACCTTGGGGCTGTTAGTGATGAACAGGCAGAGCGCTTGCCTCAAGACCTGAAGATATTGGAAGAGCATTATCAAGGGCAATAGGACAAGAATATGGCAAGACTACTGCTGGGGCATCAAACAAGATTGCCCTGAGCAAGTCCACAAACGTAAGGAGCTACAAGTGCAAATTCTTGCTTGAACAGAACCCATTTGAACTTTGCATGCCATCCACGTCAATTTTTTTTGCATTATCTGCCATCTATATATAGACATACATGTTATTTTCAAGGAAAATGCCTTAAATTTATACTCATAATTTTACTATATTGGATATATGTTTTTAAAATTATAACTATACATATTGCATTTATCCAAATTTATATTTTAAGAACTAAAATGAAATATCAACATTTGTTCAGTTGCTTGTTTAGGCTGGACCAAAAATGATGATTTTATTTTTAATTAGAAGAAATCACCTGTCACTTAAAATAACAAGGGGAAAAAATGTATTAACATATGGCATTTTAACATTGGTCTGCTGAATTAATTGTAGCTTATCTTAAATATTTGTAACGTTCAAATGCATACAATAAATATGTAAAAAATCAGATTTTTTTTTTTTTTGTATAATATTCACCTTATTTTTTTTTTTTGCTTCATTAATTTGTATTAACAGAGTTCAGAGATAAGTACTTATACAATGTTCGGCAAATAGTTTTCACTCTATAGCAAACAACACTGTCACCAGTTAGGTCAAAACAGGTTTTACATGAAAAGAACTGAGGAGTTATGGGTATTCAAATACACACGTAAACTAGCCTAATTCATCGTCAGAGGTATCAAACTTTCTGTCCGTCTCCAGTAAGTCTGAACTGCAAGGTCCATCACAGGCCTGGTCTAATGCTGCTTCATTTTGCTGTATTTTCAAACTGTAATGAATATTGTGATGCACCTACATGTTTTTTTGTGAATACATGAAGAATATCTTTGCCAAGATGGTATCCAAGATGACATTCAACTTTAAAATGTTGAAATTGCATTTTGAAAAATTAATATTTGGGTGAAAAATTAAAATGTTGAATTGCAAAAAACCATAGCTTACAGAGAAAAACTAACTTCAGATATGAAATCAGCACATCCAAATTAGGTTAGAACAAGTGCTGGTATCAATGCAACCAATATTTTGTTCCCCAGTTTATTATCCATAGATTACTTAAGAAATAAATAATTTGCATTGTTAACTTGTTCAATTGAATTTAACTAGCCTATTTACTAAGAAATTGTTAACTTTTCTGTAATGAAGTCTTCTGATTTTATTATGTTTAAGTTAAAATAAATTGAAATATAAATTTTTGGATAGTATCAAAGTGATCAATTTAGTATTATAAGAAACAATTCTTCTTAAGTTTAAAGTAATATGTTTCAAGTCCCAGTTCCATTGAGCTATAACTCAGGCCTAGTCTGGATGAAAATAAATAAATTTTACTTAATAGATAGTAGGTTGGTTGGTTTTACCTTTTCCTTAATGTAGAAGGGCTCAGTATGCTACAGTACCTACATTTTTATTGTTTTTCAAAATATTAAACTTCCATCAAAAACCATTGTGAAGAAAAATATTTTTTTAATTTTTTAGTTTTATTTAAATATGTGCATTCTGTCTGAATTAATCCTCATCTGCTCGTGCAGACTGCAAGTTAGCCGTCATTTTGGAATTTTGCGCTCCTTTTCTCCCCCCAGAGTTACGAGCGGGGTGGGAGGGGCATGTATTCCCTAGTTCAGCCTTTCCCCGCTAGCTGCCACTGTAAAACAATGAAGCTAGTCGCTTCGGAGGCTCAGTACTTATCCAAAGGACATAACGTGAGTTGATGGCCAATTTGCCAGCAGTGCGAGCGGAACCACGAATTTTTCTAATGCCACAAAACTTAAAATGTAAGTAAACGTTTCATTATTTTTCACTAGAATTTCGCTTTTTTTATTTACTTTAGATTGTGTTATATTTTTCTCTTCTTATTTCTTAACAGTTTTTTCATCTTTCTTTCATTGGGTTATATTTTTTTTTTTTTTTTGTGAAAAATAAGAATGTGTTTGTTTTTTTGCAGGGTACGTTACCTAAATGAAGAAGAAATTATTCGATATCTTGAAGAGTTAACAAGAGAAGAAGAAATAGAGAACAAAGGTGCAGGGCCAGCTAAAGAAGGTAACATTTCTTTGACTGATGGCGATTCCGATGATCCAGATTACGACGAAGAGGAGATTATAGAAGATGTTCATTACAGTGACCCCTGAAATGGTCGAAAACATTGTAAAGTACACAAATATTTATATAGAAGAAAAAAAAAATCAAGCGAGAAACACTTGAACAAATTGAGAATTTCAATGTTCGAGCAAGAGATTATAGGCCAACCACAAAGGCAGAAATTTTAGCAGTGTTTGGTGCTTTGTTCTTGATTAACATTAAAAGAGGGAATCATGGCGATTTTTCTTGGAATTTTTTACTTCAAATGGAACAGGTCTAACTACTTTACAAGCCAATTTTAGTGAAAACAGATTCAGATTTTTGCTAAGGTCTATAAGATTTGATGACAAACACCAGATCACAACGTAATTTAACTGATAAACTGGCTCCTATTCGGGAAATACTAACTCTTTTATTGTCAACAGCCAAAGGTAATTCAGTTTGGGAGAATACACTACAATTGACGAAATGCTAGTTGCCTTCAGAGGAAGCTGCACTGCAGTTTCATTCAATACAAGTCTAAAAAACCTGTGAAATATGGTTTGAAAATTTACGCACCGTATGATGCCAGTTTGTTCTATACCTATGATCTGGAAGTATTTTGTGGAAAACAACATTCAGGTCCTAACATGCTATCAAATAAACCTTTTGATGTAGTGGTGAGACTGATTCAAGGTATAAAAAATACTAACAGAAATGTTGTAATAGATAATTACATTACTAGTTTTTTAATATGTAATTTATTTATGAATTGGGTTGAGTTTAATTATATTTCAAAATGGACAGAGGCTAAATTTATATATAGAAGATATGTGGATGACATTATGATCATATGGGAAGGGACTAGGAGACAGTTTGTAAGGTTCTTGAATTATATAAATGATTATCACAAAGACAAAGTTTAAGATGGAAGAAGAGGTTGAAGGAAAAATAAACTTTATGGATGCTACAATTAGGAATGAAAATTAAAATTTGACGTTTGAACATTTTAGGAAATCTTGATTAGACATTTCACCACGATGGGACTTCGCTTCTCCATCCAGG
>JAFIDM010004315.1:67032485-67057829 GCA_023159025.1 Thereuonema tuberculata | reverse complement strand
TTGTTTTTGGACTATACGTAGTGTGTGTAGTGCTCGTTTTCCTAACAATTTTAGGAAATCTTACCAAAGTGAACATGTTTTAAATTTTATGTCGAATCATCAGATTTCAACAAAAAAAGCCATTATAAAAAAAGCCATTATAAAAGGACATTTTAAGAAGAAAAACGAATTACACAAAAGAAAAAAAAGCCATGGAATAACAAAATTAAGGATCTAAGAAATAAGCTCATCATGAATGAATATCCAACAGAATTCATCGATTCAGTTTTCAAAGACTTTTTCAAAGAAAGAAGATTTAATAAGAGAAATAAAGACTCTTAAGAATAAAGACGAGTATAAGAAATGTATCACTTTACCAATTGGTTTGAATTCTATATTGGAGAATCGAAAAGAGCGTTGGCGGAGCGAGTGTCAGAACATGGAAGAGCTTTGAAGAACAGAGACCTGGACGCATCGGACATAGCTCACCATTGTATAAAAAAAGGACATATTAAGAACGAGGAAATCAAGATATTATATAAAGAATCGAATTGGAAACTCAGAAAAATCATCGAGAGTTGTATCATAAAAAATACCAGAGACAATAATTTTAATAGATATGAGGGTGTCAGAGTGGACCCAATCACCATTGGCTTGATTAGTAATTTTATTAAAACAGACAATAAAAAAGGAGTTACAATCACTGGTGCAAATTCATTAGATTATCAACTTATTGTTTTGTGAATATTAATTTCATGTATTATTGTCATTATGTATAAATTTAATAATTTGATCAAGTTAAATCACTTACCATTGTTACAACAATTTTATAGCATTCATTTTGATATGTACTTTTAAATTGATGATGTTCTTTCTTTTTGTATTATTGTTTGATTTGTTAAGTCTTATTTTGCTTGAAGAAGGGAATAACGCAATATTATGTTCCCGAAAATTCGCTACTTTGTATTTAAATAAATTATTTAAATACTATGAAAGAGTTGTGGAGTTACTTTTATACATTACAAGAATTGGGTTGAATGTTCACAAATATGTAAAAGAAGCTTGTATAGAAAATGGTATAAATTTAATTTATTATAGGGATAATGTATTATTCAAAAATACATTACTAGTTATCCATTGGCAGAATACCTACTAACCAAAGGCCTAACGTGTTTAGGAATTATGAGAAAAAATAAATTTGAAACCCCCCAGAATTTGTGGACGTAAATAAAAATTCCGTTCCTGTATGTCAAGATGACAAAACTTTGGTCTCTACAACTACAAAAAAAAAGAAGGAATTTAAAACCATGAGTAAGTCCGAATGTTAAATTCGGACGAAATATCAGGTATGAGTTTTTGAAGTAAAGTATTATTTCTTGTGTAATTTGAAGTTATGATACAGGAGTATTTGAGTGATAGTACTGTTCACCATGCACGATTAACACTATTGACGACGTCACAAAAAAACCTACTCAAATTATGGACTATAATTCCACTAAGGGCGGGGTTGATACAGTTGATCTCATGTGTTTGAGAATCAGCACTTCAAGGAGAACCCACAAAGATGGCCTATGGTAGTATTTTTTTGACTACTTGATCTGGCCAGTATAAATTCGATGAGGATTTTTCAATTCCATTTCTAAAACCTAAAGGAAAATACAAGAAGATCGTACCTATACGAATTGGAACTGATGAATGAAAACTTGAAAGACCATTCTCAAGTCTGCCGAGAGATTTGATGTTGTTTTTGGAACCTTACAAAAAACATGTAAGCAGTGATGGGCCAGACAAACCACTCAGGAGGGGTATATGTTACATTTGTGGATCGAGAAAAAGCACCAGAACCCGACTGGAATGTAAAGACTGCGAGCAAAACGTATGTAAAAAACACTCGATCAATTCAACTGTTTGCCGTAACTGCCAACAAGGAGCTCAGGATGATAACAGCGACATGGATTTAGTTTTGTAAAGTTGAAATATATCTATATTGATGGATTAGCAATATGCAATCATATATATGTAATTTGTTTTTTTTTGTGTGTGTGTGCAAACAAAAAATAAAATAAAATAAGCAAGTCTGAAGATCTGGTTCGAACAAAGAGAACTACAACAATTGAGTAATGAATCTGATATCAATTGTTGGTCCACGAGGAAGAATATAGTGTGAATGGTAGGAATTTTTTTAATTATTGGGGAATCCCAATATTGTTAGAGATTGTCAACTTTAAGTGGCTCTTCGATTGCGAGAGATCAGAAGAAAGCAACATATCTATGTGATCCTAAAAGCAGGATTATGAATTCCAGTATAATAATAAGAAAGTTAAGTATTACTTTGATGGAATACAATCAAAGTGAAATACTGTTGAAAGGACGTTATAGAAGCAAGAAGATATAACGATGTAAGGCTTAATCCTTTTAACATTTTATTTTTATCTTCTTCTAGCATAAATGGCTTATAGAATGGATATTCAGATGATGATAATGATGCAATGTCAACGATGAGCTGTGAGGACACAATGACGTAATACCGACGGACCGTGAAGAGAGCTCCAAGAGAGACCCCCAGACGCCAGTGTCAAAGGTCTTCCCGGATTGGCCAATTATGCCGCACTGTGATTGGCCAAGCCGGAAGCCCTCAGAATCCGAGATCGCCTCTCTCCTCTCCCTGACGGACTGAAGAGGAACCTACGAGAGCGACCTGGATTTGAGAATCCGATCTGTATGTCTGAACTATATTAACCTGGATTTCAGAATCTGTTGACCTATATAATCTTGTATATAAACTGTAAATAAAATTGTAAATAGGTGTGTGTAATAATGCTGAACCTTTGTCTCTCTCATTTTGACCACACATCAATAATAATCAAACCGATGCCATGTTGAATTCATTATCCAAGACTTTGATTTGGATAGATCCTGCTTATCTTCTGGAATATATTAAAGGATATGATCTACTAATGTTCAAGTTTTCAGCATACATTAGAATTTAAAGTAAGTGACTTTATTTTACTTTAATAAGCATCAGAGGACTTGTTGATATGAAACTACAAGGAAGGCTTATCATAATAGGATTAGCTGTTCACTAGAATAGTAATAAAATACTTTGGATACCTGAATGGTGATAAAATATATAGTTTCTTATTAAGAATAATTTTGAAGATATTCGCCCATTGATTTTAAAATGGAACTTGTGCGTTTTCTATTGTTGTGTGTTCGATAGCGGATCTTAGGACTTGTGCTACTAATTTTGGAACAACTGTTATTAATTTAGTGAAACTTAGTATAAAAATTGAGCAATTTTGTTTAAATTGACTTTTCGTCATATTGCAGCAATTTTAAATGTGAAACTGTGAATAAACAACATATCGAATTAATAATGAACAGTAATTATTCTATAACTGCAATTAATGTTTTATTTGGATAATTACCAAAAGATATAGTGATAGATATTCTTGAATGTGAAATCTCAAAGTTGATTGAACAGATTAAGTTACAAGCTCTTGTAACTCTTGTAAACTCTTGTAACTGTTGTAAAATATATCCCTGCAGGACTGTGAACTATAAATAAGTTTTCATATTCTAAGCAGCAGTGAATAAACAATGTGTATTGATTATTATTCAATAGATTCTACGGATTAAAATAATCAATTTTATTCATTTTTCAACGGTGCCTTATCATTCATTTAGCTATGTTGAAATTTATATAATTTCTCAAGATTAGTTTTTGTATTTAACTGCTTAATTTTTTTTCGTATTTCACATCGTGTTTTGAAACTAGTGTCAACTTAAGTTTAGTTTTAGTTAGCTTCTTTTTAGATTTTATATTTTGTTTGTTTCAATAAAAAAATGTCATATCCTGTTTTTAAGAGTACTGTGTTTTTTTAACAAAGATTACTCATCAAAATTGAGCTTGCAATGTTGTGTTTATGTTCATTTATCGTAAATATCCAAAAATATACAATTTGATCGATGGAAATTGTGAAAATCATTGATGGCCAAATTGCCATCAATGCTAGTGGAGTGTGACACTAGAGGGCGCGAGTGGATGAAGGTTAAGTTGTATAAAACCAAGACAACAGCAACACCAGTATACTGCCACATTTTTTGAATAGATAAGAAACAGTTTGGGCTATTTTGAAGTGGATTTTAATGATTTTTTTTATAACATTACTTATGTGATTTCCTAGTTCACTGTGTAACAAGTAGAGAAATATTCGTAAATAAATTTCCTAACCTATCTATAAAGTTTTTGAAAAGTTTGTCATTTATCTCCAAATGACTTTGGTGTGGTATGTTCTTTAATTTATGAGATTAAATAAAAATGATTTGTCTAAAAAGAAAAACTTCAATTTTAATCAATTTAATGAATCTGTTACAAGGTTGAAATTAGCTGGATTTGAACTGTTAAAATACATCTTTCTGAATTTTTATAATGGCTTCAAAACAAATTAATTCATGTATCTAGATTGCAATTTATAAGAATTTTGAATTGGATGAAGACACAGATAAGGGATTTGTAAGAAAATAAAAGATGGCAGGGATTTGGACAATTCAGTTTAAAAAATAGTAGTATTGATATAGAAAGACAGAAAATACTTTCAATAGATAAAGCAAAACAAAATTTGTGGGAAAGAAGGATATCATTTCAGAAATGAGAAGGATGTAGAAAAATTAATGACACTTAAGTTTAAAAAAAAAAAAAAGTTAAATATGAGACTATTCATAAAAATACATATATTTTATCCAAAAACAGTTCCAATTTAAAGATACACGAGTGAAAATAAAAAAAATCTAACAAGACTAAGCGGTTTTGTAAAAATGTTATCACGAGTCCTATTTGCATTTTGAATTATGTTTATTAGGAACTATATCAGAATCAAGAATTACATAAAAGAGAATATGAAGCTTCAGATATTCTAATAAAAGCAATTGTAATAAAATAAGAAGAGTTGAGAATTCAAAGCAAGATAAGACTCGTTACAGAAAGTCTGAACTTTACAAGAAGTTTTCAAGTATCTTTAATAGAAAACATTATCAAAGACTATAAGATATTTGAAAATAAAATGCAACAGTTAAGTATAAATGAAGGTTTCAAGATACTACTCTGAACTTTTGACTATTTTCATAATGACTTTTCGAATTTCAAAGCATAAAAAAGAAAAATTGTAAAAATTAAATCATGAAGCAATGCCAATTGTGGCAAGAGACTGCACCATACACTTTGAATAAATTTGGCTTAATCAATGAAAATTATTACTCAACAGATATAAAGTATTTTATCAATAAAGATTCTGTGAAGCATTGGTAATGTGATCAATTATATATATATAAACAAAAGATGAGATGATTATTAATAGATATGTGGCAATATAAAATTAATAAGCCATCAGACATTGATCGCACCCACCGAGTCGGCCGTCCTGGTGACAAACCGCGCCCCATCATCGCGAAGTTTGTTACATATAACAAAAGAGCTGAATTGTTTCAGAGTAAAAGACAGCGGTATAACAATCAGGGAAGATCTAACAAGAAACAGATTAGAACTGTTACAGGCTGCCATTAAAAAATATGGCATTAATAATGTATGGACAAAAGACCGAACAATTGTAGTGAATCATGACGGCAAACGCAGTTATGCCACCACTGTTGAGGAACTTTAATGATTATATACAGATACCACTTTAGTAGCATATATATGTTTTTCCTCACCAATGCTGATTGCTTCAATTTTATAGATATGGATATGTAAGTGTGTATACATTCTTAATAATAATGGTGCTAGTGAAGATAATCATAATGATGATGATAATACCCTTCATTATTGTTATAGCTATTATTGTTACAAATATTCCTGTTATTTTTGAAAGGTACGCAGCTTACATAATTTTCATCGTATCTTTAAATCATATAAATATATTATAGTATAAATATACGTCTCAATATTTTGATGTTTTAATCTTGTGAAATTTGTAGGCATAATTTAATTTATTCTTTTCCTTTCCCTAATTTTAAGCACTGGATCCATTTAAACTACTGTTCTATTGATGTTGTTATTATTTGTCATTGTTATATTATTTTTATAGATACATAAGTTTACATTTTTTAGCTTTTAACTCATTAGTATATCTGTTTTGTTTTTCTTCATCTCTGCATATATGTCTAATTATTTTGTTGCTTCACAACTTGTAAAGATTATTGGTACACTTAAGCTGCTGTAATATAAAGCTATATTTCCATTACCTTTTTATTGTTTTTAAACAACATCTAAACTACATCTCTCCTCTTTGTCCTTAGTATTCAATACTAAGAAAAATATTCTTAGTATTGTCCTTACCTCAGTTCACTTTCTCTTTTCACTTAATATTCCTTATAAACAAAAAATTACCATCCTTACTTGGTCCACCGTTTTAACTATTACTTTGGTAACTAATCACGGAATTATCTGCTCATATAACTCGTATAATGGACGCCTCTACCGTATCGCCGCACTTGCTTTCTTGCCAACACTTTTATCCCTTATTATCTTCTCTACTTTTTTCTCCCTTTCCTTTTCTATTTTATTGCTCTCTTTCTATCTCATTTTTATTTCTCAATGCTTAATTCTAAACCTTTTTCCTTCAATATCTATTACCAAAATGCCAGGGGTCTATGTACAAAAGTGAATCTGTTTTCCTTAAATTTATTGTGCAATAACTATGATGCAGTTATTATAACCGAAACCTGGTTAGATGACTCCATTGATAACTTTGAACTATTTAAAGATGAGTACACTGTATTTCGTAGAGATAGAGACCGTGTGAAAACTGGTAAGAAACGTGGTGGCGGTGTACTTATCGCCATCAAAAAACAGTTCGAAGCTTCCAGAATACATCACCTCGAGACCACTGCCGAAGTTCTATGGGTCAAAGTAAAATTTAAAAATAATGTCAAACCGCTATACATATGTGCTTCCTATTTTCCTCCCAACTCTAACACTGACCTCCTCAATTCTTTCTACCATAATTCAGAAACCAAAATGTCCATCATTGGCGACGAGAACATTCTCATCACAGGTGATTTTAATATTCCTAATCTCAGTAATTCCTTATCTCTGTCAACAAGTAACTTAAATATATTCAAAAGTTTATACAACTTACAGCAATTCAATAATATCTTAAATTACATGGGTAGAACTCTCGATTTAGTTCTATCTAATGTGAACACTACTGTAGAGCAAGACACTCATCCTGTTGTTCCTGAGGATAAATTTCATCCTGCTCTTATTATCTCCCAAAAATTTATGGTTTCCAAACTACTCATAGAAATCCTATTAAAACTATTAATAAACATTATAATTTCAAGAAGGCAGATTTTCTTCAACTTTATGCTAAATTAGAAAATGTCAATTGGACCATACTTTTATAACTATACAGATATTAATGATGCTGTTACATTACTTTTATTCCATTATTTAAAAAAAATTTTGTGGATTGTTTTCAAAAGGTGTCTCTAAGAATATTATTGCATGCAATACTTCCCTTCCAGCATTAATTGGATTACCAAAAATACATAAGGAAAAGCTTAATTCCCTCTATAGGGTCAGACCAATTATAAATTGTAAGAGAAAAGCTAGCCGTGCTGGCGTGGTCGTGCGGTCTCGGCGGCGGCCAGCCGTGGCGTCCAGTGCGCCAGTTCCTGGGTTCGAATCCCGGCAAGGGCATGGCTGTTTCAATTTCCTTTTCTGTGTTGTCCAGCCTCTTCTTCACTTTCTCTCTGGTCTGACGTCATTCCTTAATGGCGTCCTGGGGGAAGGCAACGGGAAACCACCCCCAGTATCTGTTCCCTAGTACATCTACGGCTTCTCCTAGGGGTTCGCCCTTCGGGGGTCACTAGGTTCCGTAGACCGCGTAACTTCGTATATACGAAGATCGCACATCATGATGATGATGAAGGGAAAAGCTATTACGGCAATTTCAAAAATGATTGAGAAAAAGATTAAAAGTATTAGCTATCGCTCCAAATATAGTATTGCCAACCGTGATCCGTTATTGGAATTTATTCAAGCAAGCCCCGTCATCCCAAATACGTGCATGATATCGTTGGATATCGTTAATTTATATACTTCGTTAACGCCTACGCTAATAATGAATGCTATATATCATGTGATTGAAAGTGACCCCCATACTATAGAAGGCAGATTTTACTTCAATATACAAGAGATTGCACAGCTTGTTAGCTTATTATTTCAAATACAGATTTTTTCTTTTAATGATAAGTTGTATACCCAAACCTCTGGAGTTTTTATGGGTTTGCCTTCATCGGCAGTATTAGCAGAATGCGTCATGTCCTATATTGAGTATCACGTAGTCACCATCGACAATGTGTTTAATAACACACACTACATATGTAGATATGTTGATGACACATTCTTAATTGTAAATAGCCATTACGTAGATACAATATTGGAAGATTTTAATAGCGTGAATAATAAAATACAATATACTTTGGAAAAGGAAAAAAAAGGGGAACTACCTTTTCTGGATATATTGATTAAGCAAAAACATACTGGATATGAAACGAGTGTTTATCATAAGCCAATTGACGCACGGATTACTATTAATTACCATAGTTCTGTTCCCAATAGCTATAATAAAAAGAATTCCGTGCATATGGCTCTTGATAGAGCAGTTAGAGTATGCTCGAACTCTTCACTTTTAAACCAGGAGATCGATACCATCAAAGAAGTTTTTATCGGTAATGGATTCCCGTTGACTATCATCAATAAATATGTAAAAAGATTTTTACAAAACATAAGATTTAAGAAGTATAGTCAAGTTAAAGTCGTTGGTAATAAAAACAAGGGTTACAATGAAAAAGTACAAAGATATGTGTCCATCATTTACGATGAAGCGTTAGTTAAAAAACTAAAACCTATTTTAAGAATATCGGATATTGGTATAGCGTGTCGACCAAGAAAGACCATTGGATCCATCCTAAATCGGAGAAATGAATCCGACCATAGTAGTAATCGTACATCGTTAATTTCCTTCATTCGTACATAGTAGGACGAAAGCAGTTTGTGTACTATAAGGGTCAAAAATCTTCCGATTTTACAGTAAACTCCGGAGTACCGCAAGGGTCTAATCTTGGTCCACTACTCTTCATCCTTTTCATCAATGATCTTCCGGAAGTTCTGACTAACTCACAATGTCTTATTTACACAGATGATTGCAAAATCTTCAAAGAGATTACGAGTACTGAGGACTGTCTCAATTTTCAAAAAGATATTGATAATCTCTACACTTGGTCTATCACTAATAAGCTACACTTCAATATTCCTAAATGTTCTATTGTTCCGTTCACAACAAGGAGTAAATGAACTTAACGGCAAAAAACTAATTTCTCATAAAGAAATCAAAGATCTTGGCGTTATCTTCTCTTCTAATCTCTCTTTTAATTCTCACTTTGAATTCATTACAAATAAATCTAACAAACTTCTGGGTTTTGTGATTCGCCAAGGCAAAATCTTTAACAAAATCTCCACTCTCATTCTTCTTTACAATTCCTTTGTACGCTCCCATTTAGAGCAGGCAGCTATAGTTTGGGCCCCTTGCAAGCAAACTTATATTAAACTAATTGAAAAAACACAGAAAAGATTTCTTAAATTCGTTTTTTTGAAGACATTCAAATTCTATCCTGATGAAATCAGTTACGATACTCTTCTACATATCTTCTCTTTTGATTCCCTGACAGTTAGAAGGCGAAAAGCATCACTGATTTTTCTATATCATCTTAATAATAAAATCCAAAATCCCAGTCTACTTGCGGAAATTAATTTCAATGTCTCTACCATTCGTACTAGAAACAGATCACTTTTTTTACACCCCCTCTTCACATACTAACCGTCACAAAAATTCTCCCTTAATCAGAATGTGTGATGAATACAATAAACAGTGTAGTAATCTTGATATTTTTAATATGACTCTTAAAGCCTTTAAATTAGCAATTACGTAATTATACTTTTTAAAGCTATCTCTCTCCCTCTCTTCAGTCCCTTCTCTTTTCCTTTCTTTTCCCTCTCTTCTTTCCCTTCTCTCCTTTTCTTTTCACCCACTTTCTCTCTCCCTAAGACTCAAGATTTCTACCTCAATATATATAATTTTGTATAACTTATTTTCATCGTATTTATTTTTTCTATGTACAGTACTTGTTTTTTGTTTTGTTTTGTTTCTGTGTTTATACTAGATACTGTAACTGGGTGTATGCCCGTTGTATCTTCATTATTAATAATAATAATAATAATAATTTTTTTTAACTTTGACTATGAAATTTAGGCTGCAGTTGTTCATCATTAAAATATTTTTCTCATTTTTCTAAACTTTGTTAAAATTCTGATTGTGTAAATTCTCAATAAAAAATATTCCACAATGTTCTTTTTAATATTAATTGAATTTCCAGATTGAAAATTTAGAATGTGCTTACTTTCATAAGTTTTTTTTCTAATTTGAATGAGATAATTTAAAACAGTTTTTTTTTAAATTCAAGTCCAGGAAAGTTATCAATTCTGATATGATGAAGGCTAATCAGCGCAATGTTTTCATATTTGTAATCCAACGCATTAAAATATTGTTTTAATAAAAAAAAATAACAAGAACGGAACTTTAAACATTTAAAGATGTCGTTCCAGGACATTATTTTGTGAAACAATAACAAGGAAAAAGTATAAAGTCATTAAAGACATTTGTTCTTTTTGCTGAAACCGAAAGAATGAAGATTAAAAGAACATTCTAAAACAGAGGTGGATAACTAATGGATAAGGATTTGACTAGCCTTTGCCAGACTTCAGCAGTGTGGTAGGTTGCAAATAGAAATATATAAATTTAACTCGGAAATACTAACTTCAAACTTGGTAGTTTTAGAGTAAATTAATGTTTTTTAATTCTTATTATTGGTGCAGAATGTTAGTTCAGAATTGAATAAAGAATGAAGAATTAGAAACTATAGACACAGTTTAGTAACAATATTTCTTAAACATTCAATGTGAAAGCAGAAAACAAAATTTCAAATTTAAATCTTATTACAGGACCCTGGGAGAGGGAAGGTAGAAGCTGCCATTGAATGAAGCCGGGTGAAAAAGGTTTTGCACGAACAACCAGCTGGGAAGAAAAACCAAAAAAAGCTCTTAATCCCCCTTATGAAGATCACAAATCAAAGCCAGCTCCCATTCAGTCCATTGCACTGGAACTACTGATCCCATCACAAACATACACAATGTGAATGTTGAAAAGAACACTAAATGAAAATGTAAAAGAAATTCATTTGCTGTTGAAAAATGAAACAATGAATCGTAGCATTCTGTATCAAAGTCATTTTTTATGTGACACAGTTTCTTAAAGTTATTCTGATTTACAGCTAAAATGCTCACTATTATTCAAAGAGATTCATAAGAACAAGAAATTATTAGATAAATTGAAAAAAAAAAATTATAAAGTAAGTTTTTTGTCAAAAGAAATAGTAGACTATCTACTTATTATATCAGTTATAATTTTATTACTTAACTATTAATGTTCCCATTTTCATTTTGAAGATTTTTTTTTTCTTTTTTTTTTTTTACAGTAAAACAAAGATTAACTAATTAAAAAAAAAAAGATGCATGATAACATAAAAGAATGAAGTTAGCCAAAGCCTCTCTCAATTTAACAAAATGGCATAATGCTAGGTTGTCATAACAGTTGACCAAGAGGACTAATTGATTGGCATACTTTCTATACATCTATTCACGATTCCCACACAAGACTCAAGTCTCCAATGGCATAAGTCTAAACAGCAAAACTTTAAAAAAAGAAAAAAAGGATAATATTGTCTTAATTTGTTTTTTTTTTTCACAGTGGATTACACAGCAGTTCATTCTGTTCCTAAATATACAAAAAATTCCATTGTTATGTAATCTGCCTTGAATACTGACCTACCCAGTGGCTGACTAGCTGTTGGGATTCGCCGTGAATTTCAATATTTAATCTCTTGCCATGTCAAGTCCTTGGAATCTTGTTCATCAAGCAGCAGGTAGGAGAGAGAGGCTGCATTCACAATAGCTCAATTTAAAGTTCTCTTTCGATTTCTTCTCACACTCCCAAAGAAGCAAAAGCAAAAAAAAAAAAAAAGAGGAGGTAACTGTTGTTTAGATAGTTTCAAATGGATGAGGAGGAACAACTTGAAAATGACTTAACTTTACAAAAGAGTTTGGAATAGAAGAAAAGTGAATCCATAGGCACATATTTCTTTTAAAAAATAAAGAAAAATGCATAAAATTAAAAAAAAAAAACTGAACATGGTTCTCTGCAAAAATAGCAGTTAAAAATTTAAAAAAATAAACTAATTAAACAGTGAAAGGCAAAATGTTAAGTACTTAAAAATCCTTGCCATTTTTTAATGAGATTTCCATATTAAAAAGATACTATCACTAATTTTATAATACATCAATTGAGAAATAAATTTAAGAATTACACAACAGTGTCACACATCAAATGACTATTGATACATCAGGGAAGGAAACAGAAACTGAAGATATAGAGAAAGGAAGCTCCAAAATTATATCATGCAGCATTTGTCAAGAAGAAAAATGCCCAAATGAAAACAAAATGAAGAATATAATGGTGATTGAAGTGCATCTGTTTTTAATCTAAATAATTTCAAATGACCTTGATGATGATGATGAATTAGATGAAAATAGGATAGCATAATACAACCTCAATCTTGATCTTTCTTGTAGAGGACCTTGGATATGCTGGCCTGATCTATTTTGCCAAACAGGATACAGTAGATATCAAATGGTCAGTATGAAACTTGTCTGTTGTTACTCCTGAGAAAGCACCTGGTATCAACTGAAAAGAAGGCTAAGGAAAACATCATAACTATTCAAAGAAATAGCCATAAAGGAACAGTCCTTACCTCCACCAAAATCAAACCTAGCTCCCTCATTTCATTAGACAAATGGATATTTATATCAATATAAGATCAAGAAATGTATAAGAAGGATTCTGAAATAATAGATTATAACTGATTATGACCAAACCTCTAAATTATTTATGCTAGAGGGACATCCGATTCTCTGGTTTGTTTTCATATGATGCCTTTCTTCCACAGAGAAGGCATGATATTTTTTTAAATTTAGGAAAACTTGATAAAGGACCCCTACCGAAGGGTGGTTTGAAACGTACGTAGTTATTTCCCATTTTTTTATCATGTTTGTTATTTATGTGCTATTTGTAGTTGGCATTTTTTTATTATTAATGATTTTAGCAAGTTAAAATTTCCTCAATTATTTGTTAGATTATAAAAATTCTGAAGAGATAGACCTGGATAGACTAACTTTTACAAAGAATGTTATACTAAATAATAAAAAAAAGTTAAAGTATCCCATTACAGCTCAATGTATTTAAATCCCAATTTAATTGGACTAAGTCAGATGATCAGACAGACGCCTTTCTGCCTTTAATCCCCAGAAAAGAAATCTGGTGCTAATTCTTTAGAAGACTGTGTGGATCCTAGGACCCATGTGGAAAAGAATTCAGTGTGGAAAAATCCCCAACCTTAGTGTGGGGATCTAGTTGCTGTCCAGTTGTTGCCATTTGGCTACAGGGTCCAAAACTAAATGCATTTTCAATAAAACTATAGATTCTCGTTAAGATATCTACTAAAGGAATGTTATAACTACAAAGAAAGTTAAAATCCGAATTTGCCATAATGTTAATAAAGCATAAGTCAGAATTGGCAACAGAAGTAGGATTATTGATAGTCAAATTCATGAGGAGAAACAGCACTAAAGCTTTGAATGAATGAACAGAGGAAAAATCTTAAAACTGTTTTTGGAGTAAGATGATAAATGCAATATGATTCTATATAGTTTAAAATATCATGTCCTTATTAGAAGATTAACAGCACTGGAGCTCAATCGCCAGCCAAAGAGGATAGAGTTAGAAGGAAGGTCGTTCTGCTGTGAGGAAAAAAAAATCACAGCACAAAAAAAAAGCTTGAACCAAAAAAAAAAAAAAAAAAATTATATATATATATTTTAATAAGTCTAATATTATAAGACATTATATCAATATAATACAGGACATAATTTTATTTTATTTTTGAAAAGTTTTGATTAAATAATTTGGTAAAAACATTCTTTGAAGTACCATTAAAAAAAAAAATCCTGTGAAGTCTGTTCCATCCCTTCTTTTAACAGATCTCTCCAAAGACCTGATTACTATATAAAAGACCTATATAAAATCCCCTGAAATGAGAAATATTTTAATGAGAACAGAATTTGTAATTTCTGAAATGTCAATGCTGCCTTTTGTGATCTTTTATATTTCCCGACTAGCTTTATTATTATATAAACGAGTTAGTCTTCTTAAAAGTGTGTATTTTTATTATTTTATAGTTAACGTTGTTTTTTAATACTTGTAAATAAAAAAATACATTTAGCAGAAGAATAACTAACAATCTATTTTTAAAAATTTACTTTTTAGAATTTTTGTTTTCCCATAAAGAAAATATTACCATAAAGTAATTATTAATTAATATTGTTTATTGTCTCCTAGAAACGATGTTTGGTGTATTTGAGAATTTTTGTTGATTTTGCTAAATTTGAATAATGTTGCTCTGCTCATTAGATGGCCTTTGATTTAAGGGATGTTAATAGAAGGCCTCAGATTAGATAGGGGGAGGGGGGTTAAATGTTTTATTACTTGTCACCAATACAAAAATAAGTTCTTAGATTGTAATGATATAATTATACATTTTAATCCCATGAATATAGATGTGCAATATGTACTCAAAATTGTGTCATATTATTATGTCCAACTAAATGCCCCATTGTTTTAATCCTATCTCAGGAAAATATCTACTGCCTTTTATATTTCATGAGGATAAGTCCTATCAAATAAATATGACCAACAATCTTGTCGCCAATTAACTGTCCCATCTCCTATCAGAGCCAAATATGTTACACCACCAACATCAGTGTCTTTAGGAATCATATAGACATGACCTACGAGCAAAGTCTCCTCCATAACCTTTGTAAAAATCACCAACATTGAACAAACTTCAAAGACCTACAAAATGGGATAAAATGCAATTGATGATGTACTTGACTGTTCCCATATAATTTTCTAAGAGTTGATAACAATTTATAAAAACCTACTTTTATAATTCCAGTGCCACAATGAGTTATCACTGCCAAATCCAAGTAAAAGAAAAGATATTAAGTGTGTGATAGTATGAAGTATGATGAAGTGTGGTTACAGTACCCTTTGCACTATTATTACTTTGAGATAGGTGCATGAATAATAAAGTAAAAATTAACTTCCAAGCAAAAATAATGGAAGTGGGAAAGAACCATAATGTAGTAAAAATATCTTTTTGTCTTAGAACAATGATGATGAGCCCAGTGTTATTCAGTCACGTTCATTCACAAAATCAGTGGAAAACACCTTAACAGAAGAACACAAGAACTTACATAGTCTATTGGAGAAATACCAGGACAGGTTTGCAAAACCACACGAAAAGTACGGGCAGGCGAAAGTGGGAGAACACATTATTGATGTCGGCGATGCAAGGCCGGTTCATCAGGCACCGTAAATAGAAGATCTCTTAAGGAAAAAGACTCAGCAAGTTCATGTAGTCAGAAAAAGGATCAGTTGGCTATTTTGTGTTGATTATAGAAAAATTAATCTAATTACACAGATGGAAAATACCCATTAGCCAGGGTTGATGATTTCATGGATTTTATGGCAGGTAATACTTATTTTACCCCTTTGGATCTCCAGGCGGGTTATTGGCAGATGTCCAAGAAGAAAGTAAAGAGAAGTCAGCAATTATAATTCCTGATGGACACTATCAGTTTTGGGTGCTTCCTTTTGGCTTGGCCAATGCGCAAGCCTCATTCCAGAAAATGATGGATAAGGTTTTAGCTGGTCTGAAATGGATCGATTGTGTGAACTATATTGTAGTAGCAGGTAAAACTTGGGAACAGCATCAACAAAGGTTAAGGAAGGTACTATGTTTCCAACATTTTAATTTAAAACGTAAATCTTCCAAATGCTGTTTTGGAAAATGGGAGATCCAGTGTATGGGCTTTATAGTAAACAAGGATGGAATCACGCCCGATCCAGCAAAAGTCGAAATAGTAAAACCTTATCCTAGGCCCACAACACCTAAGGAAGTAAGAAGCTTTGTTGGATTACTGTCTTACTATAGAAAAGGCATAGAGAAATTGCGAGAAAAGCACAACCTCTTCATAAATTAACAAAATGTGGAGTTCCCTTTACATGGACTCCAGATAGAGAAGAAGCGTTTCAAGAATTAAAAGCTGCCCTCAATAATGTGCCAGTAATACAACATTTCCAAGAGAATGAAAAAGTGTACATTCATACCGAAGCGAGCGATGTAGCTGTACTGGTGCAAAGGAGAAACAGACAGTAATATCCAGTGGCTTATGCCAGCCGGGCGTAGTCTACAATAGAACAGCAATACAGTATCACCGAGAAGGAATGCCTGGCAGTAGTATGGAGCTTAAAAAAATTTCATCCCTATGTGTATGGGCAATGGGTTAATAGTTACAGATCACAACCCCTTGGTGTGTCTTAAAAAAAAAAATAAGATTCACAAGAACAGTTAACCAGATGGAAGTTGATTTTGGACAATTACGATTATGAGATCCACTATAAACCTGGCAAACAACATATCGATGCTAATAAGTTTGTCACGCCATCCTAAACCACCAGAGGCAAAACCTTTAGCTGATGGGGAAGACTTCTTTTCAATCCCTTTCATGGACAAAGAAGAAATGATGGAAGCTCAAGCCCAGGATAGTCATTTGGCTCACCTTAAGCGGATTTTAGTAAAATCCACTCAACGACGGAATGCGAGAGAGAAAAAGTTGGTACGTAGTTATATCCTTGAGGACGAAGTTTTATATAAACTGAAATGGAGTAATCAACACCAATTGAAACTCAGTAGTACCTCAACAATTGGAGCAGTCCTGCAAATGTATCATGACGATGCTACTGTGGGACATGTGGGTATAGAGAAGAGACACTAAAGAATAATTACGGGATGATATTGGCCAAGAATGACCAAAGTAATAAGAAACTACGTTTCAGCATGTGATAAGTGCAGAGTAGACAAATTCCTATTCCAAGTCCGATGACTCCATTACAACCAATACCAGTCAGAGACCTATTTGACAGATGGAGAATTGATATTTTAGGGCCAGTTCCTATTAGTTTAAATAGAAAATTGTGTTGTAAGGCAGAAATGCTCTTGCCTATGTATTTGCCAGCAGATGGCATTAAGTGTTTCTTGGTAGTAGTAAAGAAGTGTTAGCCATAAAGAATACATAGCAACATCGTATTAAAGTTTTTATTTGTTCATCAACAGCAAATAACACATGGTGGCAGCAGTAAATTAGCGAAAATTAATGCAGTTACATCAGAAGTTATTTCTGCACAGTAAGTAAATACATTTTTACTTACACAGAATTGTTTATCTGCTGAATTCGACAGATCGAGAGAAAAAAAAAAAAAGAATAAGCCTAAACAGCCGACGTTTGTACATCAAACAGTTATCCAACTAGTTTCTTATCACCATAACTTACAAGAACCTGAACCCTTTGACTTTTTTAAGGCTTTTGAATGGGCTGATTGGAAAAAAATGCTTTAAAAGGTACTGGATTGCAACTAAACTGCATAAAGAAACATCAGAGGAGCAAGTCAACATGCTTATTTATATCATGGGACCACAGGCAGACAAACTTTTGGGTGCATTGGATTTATCAGAGGCTGAGTTAAAGGAATATAACACAACAATGAATGCTTTTGATGGACAATTCAAAGTGAAACAAAACTGTACATACGAACGTGCTGTTTTTAATCAATGTCATCAAAAGGACAATGAATCAATTGAGGAATTCGTTGATCTTTATACATTAGCTGAACATTGTGGATTCGGAGTTCTAAAAGAGGAACTAATTTGTGATCGTGTTGTAGTAGGAATCAAAGACAAGGAGTTATCCAAACGACTTCAATTGATCAACAATTTAACACTTGATGTTGGCATTACATCGTTAAGTGTGTCATTAAGACTTTTAAATGTATGAACAAAGACAGGATATATGGTGAACCAGAACACTATCATTTTTCCAGGATTTAGTCAGAAATCAAAGAGAAAGATTTCAATAAAGATAATATACCAACAAGGAAAGAGAACTTTAGATAATAATGATGAACTTTAAATAATAATAATAATTAATAATGATGAAGCAATACTTGATTATGTTAATGTTATTTCGTTTACTGGAAATAGTATATGATTATTTTTAATAATGACATGATGGTATGTCAATATTATGCATTGTGGCATCAGTATTAAGTCATGTATTGGAAGAAAGTAACTCAATGTTATTATTAGAAATGGTTTGAAAAAGCGGAATGATGTAGTTTCGCGAAATATTACCGATATTAAAGGAAGTACGCTAAAGTGATGTGGTTTTTACGAATAGAGATATATATGTATGTGTGTGGACTATGTAAAATTAAATCAATTTATCAAGCGAGAAATTCATCCGATGCCAGTTACAGAGAACATTTTAGGCAGATTGGGTAAAGCTAAGTTTTTCAGAAGCTCGATGAAAACAGTGGGTTTTGATAGTTTGAGTTAGAAGAGGATTCTCAACTGCTCACAATGCTTATCACAACATTTGGATGGTATAAACACAAACGCTTACCGTTTGGAATATCACCAGCGGAGTTTTTCCAAAAATGAATCTCACAGAATCTCAACAGACGGTCTTGAGAGTGTTGAAGTCAACAGTGATGATATTTTGATAAATGGAAATTCAGTGGCAGAACACGATAAATGTTTATTTGCCATATTTCTGTACAAGTTGCATCAAATATCTGGGTCACATTATTAACAAAAGCAGTATTTACATTGACGACGATAGAATTGAAGCAATTAAAGCGATGAATTCATCAAAAAACTTATCGTAAGTTAGGAGTTTGATGGGTAGCATCAATTATTTGTTACAATTCATACCACATTTAGCGACTAAAAGCTACACCATTGAACGATTTGCTGAGTCCTAGTTCCCATTTCAGCTGTGGTATTGAACAAGGCCAGGCGATTAAAGCAGAATTGATTTAGAGTCCGACACTTGCATGGTTCAATCCGAGCAAAGAAACTGCTGTTTCATCAGATGCGAGTTCTTATGCTATCGGTGCTGGACTAAAGTAGAGAGATAAGCATGGTGGTTATAAGAACTGTAGCATACTCATTGAAGATGCTGAGCAAAGCTTAACAAAACTGGGAGCAGATCGAAAAAGCAGGGTATGCACTAGTTTGGGCATGTGAACGTTTTAGGGATTTCATTAGTGGATTAGAGGTTGAATTTGAAACTGACCATAAACTACTCGTTCCCATTTTTATGTCAAAGCTGTTAGACGAGTTAACACTGAAACTACAGCGGATGCGTCTTCGGTTGATGCATTATCAATATACGGTTGAGCACATTCCTGGGAAAGAATTGGGAATTTTGTCTCGTAGACCGTTAAAAGTTATGGGAAAAGATGAGGATCTCGAAAAACATATTGGGGCTTATGTAAGAGCTATATTGCCAACATGCCAGCCACCGATGCAAGATTACGTGAAATTATGGATGCTCAATGGAATGATCCTGTTTGTTGCCAGCTGATTTACTTTAGTAAACATGGTTGGCCAGTTCAGACAGCATTGAACGTAGACCTAGTTGACTATTAGCAACACCGAAGCGATATTTAGTATCGGAAGGACTTTTAATGAAGTCGTCGCAAATCATCATTCCTAAAGTGCTAAGAAAGGACATTCTAGATAAGATTCACAAAGGACACCAAAGAATTGTTAAATGTCGCGCTAGAGCGAGAGAAATGGTATGGTGGCAGGGTTTGTCAAAAGAAGATGAGGCACTAATCAAGTGGTGTAAAACATGTATTCAAGAGGCAACTAATCGCTATGAGCGTACTAATTGAAAATCTAAGCAACATAAGAATTGTAATTAGGCTAACAATGTAAGTGTTCTGACTTTCATCAGAGATTATAAATATAATTTAAACCAGTATTTCTTAACGTGAATATATCTTAAGAGTTTCTATATTGTTGTTGTTTGTTTGTTTATTTGTTTTTTTCGAAAGATATATTGAGCTTTACTAGTATTCGTCAACCAACAAACTAAAAGATACACACATTAATACAAAAATAAATACAATCTGAACATTTTCAAATCGACTCAGAAAACTTTTTTTCTACATAAATACAAGTTTTAATTTACATTGAAAGAGAGATTAATAAATAGATCTCAACAAACATTCAGTTAGTATATATTTTTAATTTATTGTATTTTGATAATGGATATCTTTAGTTTTATCATTATTATACTGTGGTGCGGTTTGACAACATATTTCAGGGATTCCGCAATCGATAAAAGATCATGAACCACTGCTGTGCATAAGAACAGTAAGATATCATCAGTGCCCTCTATTACCTCTTTAAAATGTAATTGCTCTTCTAATCTGACATATTACGTCATGTGTCCTTCAAATTCCAGCATAATAGCAAATTAAAACAATTGGCATTCAAACATACGTAGCAATGCCCATAAAATGCTGATTTAATAACAACCAAAGGCAGCGAGTTCAGACAGGATTTGGACCCGCAGCTAAAAATATAAATCACGAAATCATCACAAAGTTACAAAGGAATCGGAAACAAAAATGAAGGTTCAGATTAAGATTTATTCTGTAGACTTGAATAGAATGTAATCTTACAATTCAATAAAAACAAACGAGCCTCATTCATCATCACTTGTAAGGAATCGGGTATAGTGCATGTACACTACTGATGATCACCCGGTTCTCAGTGTATCGTCCAGCGGCCCTTATGACTAATCTACCACTGAAAATGATCAATAAATCTGGGGGCACGGTAGTGCCCCCGCCAAGACGAGCCGAAAGAAGGAAGTAGGGCACTATGTACCTTTTCTCGAAGCGTTTCGTCGTATTTTCGAACCCTCCTAGCTTCGGTCTGGATAATACTAGAGCGAACTATTAGATAAGTACTAGATAATTAAAAGGTTAAGGTTAGGTAGGTACTTCTTATATTTACAGGCTTATAGGTTATAGGTTTTGTACGTAGCAAAATACTACTACCTACATTAATTCTTAATGAAATAAGGCTTATAATATACATAAACCGCTATTACTTAGTAAAAGAAAAGGTACCAGAATTTCTGCAAATTTAAAATACAATGGGTTATGAAATAGTTGCAATGGAAGTAGGGCTAGGACCCCACCTTGTAGTTCCCATGCCGAGAGGTGGTTCCTGTCTTTTCCATTCCTTGACATACTTAAAAATGTATGGCAAAATTGACTTTGAAGTAGCGTTGCAAGTTAGGTCTGCTATTGTTCTCTATGCTGTAGAACATTGGGATGAATTGCAACTGTATTCTTGTGCTGAGGACGGAGAGACCTACCGTGATTCCGAGTCTTATTCACGACTCGTATGGCGCTACATCCGAATTGAAGGCTGCGGCAGCTATTTATCCATTCACTTTTGAGGTCTATCATGAAAATATTTTAAGAGGAACTTTTTCCAATATCGATGGTCCTGTGAAACGCTTGCGTTTTAGTGGAAGTTTTTTAAGTGGTCATTACGATTTTCTCCTTCCGGTAGCCTGTTCTCCAACATTGAATAATAATGATGTAAGTTCTTAAAACGACACATGTTCCAATATTGAATGCGTAAGTACCACTACCGAAAGTACAAGTGCGAAGAAAGTAGGGAGAAGAATATATAAAAAATAAGGGAGGAAGACCTAAGAGCTTCCAACTATCACGAAGTTAACAACTCCGACAAGCTGCAGCCAATTACCGTAAAAACCATCCTGAAGAACGAATCCCACCCAAAACATTTCATGTAAAGTCAATACGGCTTACTCTCAAGATTGACAAAAGCCTCCTCATGAGAGCAAGAGGATTGGGACCTTTCATAAGAACAGAAATATGGTGCCCGAGCAGAATATTCGCTATCAACTTGTTAAGCGAAATAGAACAGAAAGCTAAACACGCATGTATTGATTAGTACAACATTCAAAGAGAGGGATAAGCTACGAACGCTTAATAAATCGAAATGCGTCCAACGAATAGAGATGGAAAATAATTTAATAGTCATGAATTGGAATGCAAGGTCCCTACGGAAAAAGTCTGACGAATTAAAGAAAGTACTCATGCTAGAACATGTCAAGATTGCTTGCATTCAGGAAGCAAATGAGAAGTACCATCCCAGATTTAATGGATATAAAATGTATAATGCTTGAAGAGAAGATCGTACAGGAGGAGGCATTTATAAATATATTTAATAAATGAATTTTTTTAATATATTTATTGGTAGTCAATGTGGTGTTTTGTAATTACTTAATAACAAATTAACTGTCAACTAAGTTGACACAAACCATTGTAAAAATCATTTGTGTTATGTTATTAATAATTGTTAAATGTTTGTTTTCAAATTATTTTTTTTTTGTTTCTTTAATCTTTAATTATATTTAATAATGAAATTATTAGAGAAATATTGCACAGTTATGATTTGGCAAAATTCTGAAAAGCATTATATAAATATTCTAAAAATAACATTTTTTTTTTTTTTTTGTTATTAACGAGGTCCGTAACAGAATTGTAAGAAACTTAGATGTAAATTGCAATGCCAAACTTCTAGTATCTCTTAAAAATATTTTTGCTTTATTGCACATAAATGACGTCATGTAGTCCTTTACTGACTGCGGGAGAATCAATGAAACAACTGTAATAAACACATTAAAAATTCAAACAAAGAATTAAGTCGAATTTTGAATAATAACAAAAAAACAAAAGTTATCATGAATCAAACATATTTTGAAGAAAAAAACTGATTTAAACTAATTTTATTAATTTAAATTACACATCAAAATTATGCTAGGTGTGGGAAGTAATGGAGAACATGCGGTTGGATAAAGGGACTGTAAGTAGAGTGAAAGAGATATGAGTGTGGAAGTGGGAGTTGTATGAAAGGGAAGGAGAAAGAACAGAATGGTTCAAACAAAGGAGTGGCCTCAAACAGGGCAGTGCACTGTCACCACTTCTCTTCATTGTGGCCAGGGATGAAATTTTGACATGGGTGGCGGAAAGAGTTGGAGAAGATAAGATGAAGGCAATGGTGTTTGCAGATGATCTGATGGTTTGGGGAAACAAGGAGGAGAAGATTCAGGAGCAACTGGAGGCTTGGGAAGATACGGTGGGAGAATAAGGGTTGAAGTTCAACAAAAGTAAATGAGAGATACTGTTGACGACCAGGAAAAAGAATAGACCGGTGGGCGGGATAACACTTAAGAGGACTGCTGAAGAGGGTGGAGAGTTTCAAGTGCTTGGGAAGTGTGGGTGGAGGAAAATGGGAGAAATAACAAAGACATAACGGAACATGGCAGATAGGCAGAAGCTTTTCTGAGAAGAATTAGGAGTTTAGTGTGGAATAAAGATGTCCCACAAAAAAGCAAAAAAATGTTATACCAAAGCTACTATATCCCTAAACTGACATATGCATCGGAAACGTGGATAATGAAGAAAAGAGACATAGGCAGGTTACAGGCTAGTGAAATGAAATTCCTGCGAGGAAGAATGGGAGTAACTAGAAGAGGTAGGGTGAGGAATGAAAGAATCAGGGAGATAGTGAAAGAGGAGCCCCTGCAGAGAAGGAGTGAGACAACTAGATAGAGATGGTATGGACACTTAAAGAGAATGGAAGAGGATTCCCAGGAGGATACATGAAATGCAGATGCAGAAGAAACGACCAAGGGGAAGACCAAGGGATAGATGGATTAAGGGAGTGGAGGAATGTGTCTGGATGAGAGGAGAGGACTGGACCAGAGTGACAACGGAGAGGTGGTGGGAAGAAAGGACTAGATGGAGAGGCTTGTGTTCCAAACAAACCCAGCCTGAGGTTGGAAACTACACAAGATGATGATGATGATCAAAATTATGCCATCAACAGGGGATGAATGAGTTTTCAAAAATACAATGAATTAGAACAATAATAAAAATCCAAAGATAAAAATAAAAAAAAATATGAATCTGTAAATATACAAATTCACTGATTTTTTTATAAATAGTATTTAAAAAATATAAATAAATAACTCAGTATTTTTAAAAAGATGTGATGATTTCATTTTTAATGTATAAACTTGTCACAAAAACAATTGTTTCGTAACTCGTATTTTTTCCCATGTTTGTTAATCTGACAATCCTGCAGTAAATTACCTCTTTCACAAAGAATTGTTAAAGGAGAATTGTGCGAGGTTTCATGCCCATTGTTGGCTTGCGACTGCGAATGAATGATATAAAAGCAGCTACGAGCAATCTGAAAAGAGATTTTTTTTTTTTTATTTTAATTTTTTTCTCCCTTTTCTCCCTCCCCTTTATGTGGAGGTTTGTCTCCACTTTTTATGATATTATATCCGACTTCCACGTCTAGATAGGAAGGTTTTTTTTTCTGTTAAATCAGTTATGTAACTTGAACCGTTAACTTAAATTTAAACTCATTTATCCAGTTTCATCTCTCCGTTTAATTATGATGTGGTCGGAAACTTCTCCGTATGCTTTTTAACACTACTTCAAGATTCAACCCGAGCTCATGGGGAACATTCGATGTTAACTGCTTCGTTTCGAAGATCATGGAGTCATCGAATTGAAGATTTTAACTGAGTGCAGCCACCATTCCCAAAGAACTGCGTCGCAATGGTTTGGGGATAGTTCCAAGCACTGCATAGGAGTTTCTTCACTTTGGTTCCTCGTCATCGGACATATTTGTAAGTACAGCTAAACCTAGAAGACTACGAGTCTTCATACGTAACCGCCATCGCTTCACGGGGCATCCGATGAGGCCAACGGTTAAACCTAAACTAGGGGATAGAAGCCTCCAAATCTCCGCACTTTGCTGCCATTATTAAATGGGAACGTTCGAAGGAACGGATGGTTAAACCTAAATTAATGTAAGACTTCATAATATTTTTATTTTGAGTGTAAACTGGAAAAGCTTAAATTTAGTTTATTTTAATTTTCTTTAGCGGTTCTGTATATTAATGCTGATCTTGATTTAATTTAATCTTTATTTTCAAGTTATGCATCTGCATTTATTTGGGTAAAGCCTTACCTTTGTATAATTTAGATTGTAAGGGGATTATCCTAGGATATTTAGTTGATATTTAGTTATTATCTATTTGATAATTATTTGATATTTATTTGGAATTTATTAGATATCAATTTAAGTGTTCATTCA
>JAFIDM010004315.1:67019477-67032085 GCA_023159025.1 Thereuonema tuberculata | reverse complement strand
TTCCATTTAAGATTTCGGAATACACTTAATATTTAGAAGGAAATATTATTTTCCCTTGAACTTGATTAACTGAACTGTAAGTTCATATTAGTGATTATTTAAGTCTAATTTCTCTTTAATTGTGAGTTTATTAGGTTTTTTTTTTTTTTAGCAAACCTTAAATTTACTGTTTTTGATTTTTGAGTACATTAGGAAATAACACTTTTTTTCTAAGAAGGTTTCAATCTAAGCTTAATTTTATAAAAACTTTAGGACCAATCGTCCGTTTTCTTTTATCTTCCAGATATGGGTATTCATTCAGATTAAAAACATTACTTATTAAGGTTATCTAATTGAATTTTTCTCTTCTGTGTATTGTATATTTGAAATTAAATAAATGTTTATTTTGTATTTTGTTTCTGTTTTTATTTGAAGGAACTGCATTCTTTTACTGCCGCTTTAATCTCTGTAGGTTAGTACTTATCCCTATTACCTAAATTTTAACTTAATTTCTACTTTAGTCTAATGCCCTAAAGGCATTTGGTAGCAGAGCGCTTTTAATCATTTTTTTTTTAATAATTTAACTCACCCCCCCCCCTTTTACTTAGATTCTTCCCACAGCATTAAAAAGGTTTTTTTTTTTTACCGTTGCTACAAACTGAATCTAAAAGAATAAATTTGGATTGGATGTGCACCAATTAGTGATGAACAGCAAGAATCTCACCCAAATTTTGAATTCGTTGCCATGTAATCTACAAAAGCTATGTGACGATGATGTGATGTTTTGTAATAATATGACTACAGGTAGAAATTTGCAATAATTTATATTGCAAGACCAGAATAGGCTTATGCATAGATTATCGAAATTGATAATTACAGAAATTTCCAATTACCAAAAAAGTGACAGAAATCAAACAATATATTATCAACTTGAGCTATAGAAATTTTAATAAAAAAGAAAAAGAACTTATGAACAAATGATTGAATTATGTATATGAAACAGAACATTGTATGGACAGCAAAACTTTGGCAGTAATAGGAAAGGCAGAGGAAAACTTGAGTCCAGAAATCAGAAGGAAGCTTTATGAGGATTTACAACATTATAAAGATAATTACATAAACAAAAAGCAAAATTAGAAAGAAGAAATAAAAATACTCAAAGATAGGTAATGACAAAACAAAATACACACAACGAAATCAGACAAAGGTAACCAATTAGTGTTTTCAAATAAAGAAGACTACATTAAAAACCTAGATAAACTTACTATAGATATGAATTATGTGGCAAGTGATAAAGACTCACCAGTAACTTTATATAAGAAGGTAAAGAAAATAACAAAAGAATTAGTAGAAAATAAAGTAATGAAAGAGAAAATAAACAGAAAATATTTTGCAGGAATCATGCAAAATACCAACACTTGAAGGATGAATAAAGACTTGTAAAGAAAATAATCCAATAAGACCCCTCATAAATGCATATGGGAGTCCATTACATAAGTCAGCAAAGTGGACATTATGATTTGAAGAGAAAGAGAAGGATGTTCTCTTTTTTATTTGTATTTTCTTTTAATCCTGATGAAGTCCCTTAATTGGGATGAAATATAGAGTTTTGAAGAAATGAAGAAAAGTGGGCTTGTTTCGTTATTTTATAATTAATAAGGAATTTTAGATTACCAATGGACGAAGGGATATTAAAAAATTCAGAGGACTTAGTGAAAAAAATCGGGTTACATGTACAAGAACAAAAAGAGTTTTCACATGTTTTTGTTAAATATAGATAACATGTATTCTAATATACCTGTAGATTGAATATTAAAGACACATGGCATACCTCAAGAAGTTCTGCCATCTGAGAAGCCACGAGCACAGCAAAAGAAAACAAAACAAAGGTATGAATTTGAGTTTGTCATTACCATATACGTTAGGTAATGTTCTGAAAGAAGCAAGAAAGAAATGTCTACTGAAGCTAAGACAACTACTGTGCCCACAGTTCTGGAAGATGTTCAGACACATAATCACCAATAAAACTGGTGCAAGAGAAAGTGAAAGAATAGTAGGTTCTTATAAATGACTGGAATGTAGAGGCTACCCGATATATATATATATATATACACACACACACACACAATGGAGTTATGTTCTATGTCTACAGGCATCTGACTAAACTGATGCATGGATTCTATCGTGAAAGAAGTCCAAAGAAGCGACTTATATATCTACTTAAGAAAACAGACACATGGCATACCTCCAGAAGTTCCACCATCTGAGAAGCCAAAAAATGCAACAAAAAAGAAAACAAAACAAAGATCAACTTGTCATTACCATGTATGTTAGCTAATGAGATTAAGTTGACCAAATATAACTTGATGAATCTCTATGGAAACAACATTTTGTTGTTAGAAAAGATAGAATATTGAAGCAATATTCTCATTAATTCAGAATAAATAAGGAATATTCTGAGCTGATTTAAAACCTTCTGAATTGAAGTGCAAGAAAGAAATGGAAATGGCAAGACAAAAAATGAACAGCAGCCAGGAGAAATCCTAGACAAATGGTTGTGTTTAATGTCCATTTCCACCTTTACCATCATCGTGTTCTACATCAGAGACATCATAAAAGGAGTGATCCCAGCACAAGCTTGAGTATCGACTGGATTTAAATTAACGGGATCAGACAACAGAATCGAATTAGGCCTACATCTTGAGAGCAGCACACAGAAAGAAGATTACAGATAAATGTGAACTTGATAAAGATATTTACACAGGTTTTGTTAGAACTCATTTCTAATCATTAACTGTTAGTTAAAAGTTGCCTCAAGTATTACTTTTGTAACAGTGTTCTATTTGTGTTTTTAGGTACTTCATTTATGAATAGAAAATACAGAATGGCCCAAAACAGACAGAACTGAAACGCAGTGCCGCACCCCTCGAGCCGAATGCATCAAGAACCATGACTTCGCATGAACACAATATGCTGTGGAACATTCCATTGTCGTGGCTGTTACTGGACATGTGATAATGGTGCTGACAATAGAGAAAAAGGTGTTTATTGTGGAGCAATATAATCCCTCATAAGGATTAAGATTAGGCCATAATAATGGTCCTAGTATACTTCCAATTACACACAAGAAATAATAATTTATTCCAAATCTTAATGGTTTGATGTTGTTCAGTTGTTACATGCTTTATTTTGTTAAATTAAGAATAATTTTCTTCTTTTCATTTGTATTTTTTATAAAAATCATGAGTAAATCTTAATGTTAAGTTAAGACGAAATATCGACATGAGATTTGGAATAAATTATTATTTCTTGGTGTAATTTGAAGTTTATGATACAGAAGTATTTGTATAATTACAATAATGCTTGTTTGGATAATATCACTTTACTCTATATATTATTCTTAGTATACAGCGAGTGAAGTTATTGTTTGCACGGCAGTTCTGCAAACCTGCAGCCAGCGACAGCGTCATCCTAGCAGTGATTAACAAGTTTAGACGAACAGGTAGTGTATTGAAGTAGCGCAGAGGATGTATATAGAACTGTAACAACCAAGACAATCAAGGGTGTGTACTGGATCAAGTGTCGCAATTGCCTCGGCGTAGTCTATGGAAAACAGCCTTGAAGCTTGGCATGTCAAAACATCCCTACAAAGAAACCTGAAGGGTCTCTGAGCGTTCTCCTACACCATCCAGACTGCACATTGGCTCAGAGAGGACATTAAGGAGGTCCGGAAACTGTACTGTCAACAAGTTCTTGCCAAGACCTATGAAATACTGGAGTTCATGAATAACATTTGGTTCTCTGATGAGGTGCATATTCATGTAACAGGTTACGCTCATCGACGATCAAACCGCTTCAAAGGTTTTGCCTGTCCCAATATCGTGCTGGAATGTCCACTGCATTCGGAGAAAATAACCATTTGGTATGCAGTATCAGAGTACGGAGTCATTGGTCCCTACTTCATTGAGTAAGATGAGGTTCCGGTGACACAAAACCAACATCGCTACATGAACACATGCCTACTTCCATTTGTCAATGGCCTTCGTGCCTTCTGCCGAGGGAGGAATATTCACTTTGCAGATCAATGGTTCCAACAGGACAGAGGAACTTGCCATATAACATGGATGTACAGAAACTTTCAAATCAACAACTTTCATGGAAATGTCATCTCTCGGTTCACAGACTTTCCATATCCTTCACATTCATCAGACGTTACTACTCCTGATTGAAAGGACCTTACGGCGTTTCTGTTGGTGCTTTTTTTTTGCTTTACCTGAAAGTCCTCTATTTAGCTTCAGCTATTCTGATTGTTGGTTAAGAATGAGGAAGTGGTTGTAGCGTGACAACATAGCTTTGTTACAATGGAATTGGTATCCAGAGAAAGGTAAAGTAGCAGCAGAGAGTCGATTGAAAGCTTTCGTCATGAAAGGATGTTTTTATTTCTGTTCCTGTCCATTGGTTATAATGGAAATTTAGTTGAAAGAACGCTAGAAGTTCTCTAAGTTCTTATTTCTATACGAATGACAATATGGAATCGTTGGATATGAATATTTTACAGTTATTCATATTTGTTTAATTCTTTTTTTTTTTTTTTTTGTTCTTTAGAAAAAGCTATCAAGAGTTAATTTATTTTGATTTCTCCCTTTTTTTTTATAAAAAATTTAGAAAAGGAAATTTATTATCCTTTATAAGTCAATTTTTTGTGAAGAATTTTCAGTTAAATCTAGTTTTTTGAGAACGTTGTTCAAACAATTTGATTAGTTTGTTTTATTTAAGTTAGAGTAAATGATTTACTGAATATTTAAGTTTTTAAAAGTAACTGATTTTTTTTTTTCCCTCTTCGTGAAAGTAAATTCACTTCTTAATAATTTTTTTTTTTAGTAGTTTATCCTTCATGTTTTGCAGTCCCAGTAGATTAACGGACTTCTTTATCAAGGTCATTAAGAAAAAAAACAAAGAATTAAAAGTCAAAATTCCAAGTCCCCATGCAATAAATATGATCTTCATCCTTCACTGTTGAAGGAAGTGCTGACATAATGTGGGTAGGCATAAAGGGTGATCAGCAAGTTCAGTGTCTATAAGAGGAGATTTGACATGTGATGTGAAATGGAGATTACTAAAAGAGATGAAGTAAACTGGATCATTGAATCACTGGCTCTCTTCAAAATCAAAACTATACATTGTTCAAAGGTATTAAAATTCCAAGGCTCTTTTTTTTTTTTTTTCAATTCCAAAAAGGAAGGATGGGTTATAAACATAATAAAACTCATTTCTTTTTCTTCAGAGATTTCCTTGGTATGTCGTCCACTTTCAGTCTTTGATCCACTTCGTCCTTCCCCTACATCCTATCGAACTCTTGTTTAGCCATATCTCCTTCACCTCTCATCGACTTCCACGTGGAAAACTTTCTCGAAGAAGCTGATGACACCAGGCCATAAGGCACAACTCGGTATGTTTCTGCCACCAGTGCTCCCACATAAAACTCCCTTCTTCAGATCATGGCTATTTCTAAGATGCTGTCCTTCTAAGGTAAAATGGATACAGCCTGTTAGATTTCCCAACAGAGTTCACCAATTTGTATTAGTGCCAAATCCCATGTTCTCATATCCTTTCTTGTAAGTGCAACCACCCTGGGCAGAGAAATATCGTCGACATTACGATAAACGAAAATTGTGATGGCTTCTAAATTTGCTAATTCCTGTTTATAACGCGAAGCTACTTTTATTCTATGAATTACAGGTGTTACCTCCATGTAGAATTGTCTCTTGGTGGGAGAAACATACCGAGCTGTGCCTTATGGCCTGGTGTCATCAGCTTCGAGAAAGTTTTCCAAGTGAAAGTTGATGAGAGGTAAAGGAGATATGGCTGAACTAGAGGATCGTCCTGTTTGACAGGATGTAGGGGAAGGACGAAGTGGATCAAAAACTAAAAGTGGACGACATAATAAAACTCAGTCTTGACAGTATTCTAAGAATCAACAAACCTAAAGGGGATCGTATTGTATACCTAAATCACACAATGTCTTTCCTGGAAAGGTTCCATGGTGAACTGTTAGCAGGACATCCAAGATGGGAGAAATGTTTAGGAATATTAAACAACTATTTGGTGGCATGCTAAAGAATTTGATCTTTCACACTTGAAATTTCAGGATATGTCAGATATTCAAAGGGAAGCCTGAGGGACAAATTCCTTTTTTTTTCTTTTTTTCTGTTGTTGTTTGACTGCACATATGGCAAACTCTTGTGCCATTTGTTTTATTTTTTGTTAATGCTACATTGGAATATAATTTTCAATTCTCTTAAAACCTTTATTTTGAATTGTATGCTATCAGACTCTCAAGGTTTTACATGTCTACAAAACATCAATAGAAACAGAATTTTAATGACTGTAAATGTATAAAAAAACAAAAACAAAAACTTTCTTTTTACTGTCAATAGATGACACTTAGTTCTTCAAAACAAATAGATTGAATGATAATATCTGCACACAACAACTGTTGACAATGTACAAAAATGTATATATTTTTGACAGCCAAATACACACATTAAATCTGTGATCAAGGTAGCTCTTTTGAGAAGATTTTAGTACCATTAACAAGAAAATCAATATATATTTAGAAATGTAGGTAAAGAGTTAGGGATCAATATCAGCAATTATTCTTATTGATATTCATGCAATACCATACTAATATACTAGAGTGAAGAGATTTTTGAAAATAAAAATGTGGGACACTTTAATGTAGCAGACAAAGTCAACCAACACTTTAGTATTTGTATTACTTATTGAAACTCTTCATTACATCTTCTACCACAATTTCATTATACATATAATAGATCGTTCGGCTGTAGATCATTCACAGCCTTCTTCAGGTGATGTTAAGTCTCATTTATATTGAAAATTTTTACAATACGAGACTTACACAAAGAATAAACATATGACAATTAACATGAAGTTGAAATGCATATCCAGAACAAAAAAAATTATTCAGAAACAAAAGGTACCATATTGAAATGGACATAAATGGTCTCATTTCGTGTTTTTTTTACCATGGACTTGCATGTTAGTACGCGAGTATTGAAAGGTGTGTTGGTTGAAGTTAAACTCAGATTTGCCTTTTATTGTTTAGATTGTTGTCGTCGAGACGGATGGGGTTTATGGGGTTTATTGTTTGCAGTTGCTAATGTGAGTACAGGGCATTGTTGAAAATAAAATTTTGCTCGACGGTTTTTTTTTTTCTTTGCAAGCGGAATATTTTTTGGAGCTCTTGTAGGGTTTTTTTTCCCCCCGATCCTTTCCTCTTAGAATAGAGAAGGACTTATGCTTGAAGGATGAAATATTCCTCGTGTTTTTTATTACTTAACCGTTTTTTCTTCTTGTAAGAATAGCTGTAAAGGATATGAGGTATCCCTAGAGTTAATTTCCTATTGTCAGTAAAATAGTTTTGAAGAACAAAGTTCGTTTTTTTTTCCCTTTCCCTGCTCTAGAGTTTTTTTTTTGTAAATTATGAGTCAGTTGATTTTAAGAAGTGAATTTCACGGAAGACGAGGGCTAGGAAAATCTGCCTAAATATCCATACTAGCCTTGCCAACCAATCCAACGTCGGAAATTCGAAGGTTCCAATCGAGGTGGCTCCGATATCTCCTGTAAGTTTGCTGTTGGCGAAGAAGTTGGTCGAACTAGCAAATATCCTAACCAAGGGAACAACCGCCTGACCCAAAGACGTAGCTCAACAGTCTGCGAACAATTAACAATCCATTCAGCGGGAGACCACGTAATGAGAATAGGCCCAACTTTGAACTGGCAGAGGAAGTCATCTTGAAATTGGAACGTTCGAAATCACAGTGTCAGAGGTCAATAGACGTCGTTGACCTCCATATGCAAGGTGTTATCCTCCTTTAAAGACTCGTATCCGTGATTCATCAGAGATTGACCTACATCAGTGAGTTACAGCTAAGCTGTAAGACTGGCTTTTTTAATCCAGAATAGGGATAAAATTACACTAAAATTTTTATATTAGTGAATTTGTTTAAAAGTTTACCAGGGGAAAATAAAAAGGGAATGTATTAGTTGTTGTTTGATTAAGACTTATAATCTAATGTAAGTTTTATGTCAGTGTGTCCCAACCTTATAGGATTTGATGTTTTAATTTGGTGTATAGATTACTTTAAGTTTAAATGTTTGGAAGTTTGTTATAATGCTTAATTTTTTAAAATAAGAAAGTTTGATTGAGTATAGAACCTTCATTATACTTTGCTAAGTTATTCCCGTTTTTATTAGGAGTGTAAATAGATATTTAGTAACATAATTTGGGAAAGCCATGGCTAATTGAATAGATTTATTGATAACTTGAGAAGTAGGATTGTCCACGTTTTGGGGAGGTTTTAAATTTAAACCCATTTGAACTAAGACCATGTATATAATTTAATGATAAATCATAAGTAGATGTTAGGAAGTTATAAGATTCCTCATGTTTAAAGAATTTTTTTTTTTTTTTTTTTGGAGTTTGTTAAAGAGGGCTATTCTAGAAGAAGAAAATTAATTGTATATAATTGTTTGTAATTTGTTGAATAAAGTTGTTATTTCACCTTTACATTGTTCATTGCCAGCATTGCACGTTTAGAATTGGATGATTTAACTAGGCCTAAGACTGAAAACAAAAATGCCGAGGCAGAAGAGGAAGCTTTCTAAAGTTATTTGTTTTGGATTTGTCATATTTTGAAGGATTAGGGGTTTTTTTTTTTTTTTTTTTTTAACATTTACTTTAAATAACGTTTAGTAGCAGAGTCTGTTAAGAAGAAAAAGATCCACTAAATTTTTCCCCGCCCTCTTTTTTTTTTTTTTCCGCCTAATTCCGTAAAGGTTCAATTGGTTGGAGCCATTACAATATCTACGCTGTAAAATGTAAAATCCTGGACTGTTTCTACATAGGTGAGAGGAGCCAAACACCAAAAAAAAAAAATATATCAGCACAGTTATACATGTAAAACATACAACAAGGACACTTCTTTGATTGCTGCCCATTCCGTCGATCACAACCATTTTCCCCTCTTAAATGAAACAAAAAAAATAATAAAAAATGCAGCCATAGCTTAAAAAGGCAAATGTATAGAGCACTACTGGATCCATCTAACATATTCTTATAATGAATAATTGAAAAATAAATAAATGAATAAAAATAATTTTATTTCTTTAATTTAATTGAGAAAATTTAATTCCGTTGAGACTAAACGAGAAGCGGGTTTTATTTTAGAGTGAAATTGTTTTTTTGGTGAATTGGAATGTGGGATTGATAGTGAATGATTATATTTTTTTTCAGTGGGTTTCTTATAACATGAGGCACTGTAATTTGGAATTGACTTGAGTGACTAAGACATCCAAAAAGGGGATGTTATTGTTTTTATCTGTTAACTATGGAAAATGCTAACCCTCATACTTATCAACTACCGGTTATGTAGTCTTTTTAATGTGTTAAACTTTTTATCTACATGTGTATCGACGTCTCTTTTGTTATGTTAATTTTGGTATCATGTGAAATTGTAGTTTTTAAGGTTTATAATTGTTATTTATAAGGTGAGTGAATTAAAAGATAAATTACATTTCTAAATTTAGTATTATTAATAATTCTGGGTTTTTTTGGTTTTTTTTTGCAGAAATTAAAGGAGCAAGTTTGTAGTATCTTTTGATGTAGTTAACTTATATACATCTTTATCCAAGCCATTAGTAGAAAGGGCCCTTGATTACATATATGGTTTACATCCGCAGGAATATGAAAAGAAGGGCATCTTAGATATCCATAATATTTTAAGATTAGTAGGAATGTTATTTGAGTTACAATGGCTCTTACATAATTTTGGTGTAGTTTACCAACAAACAAAAGTTTTTATGAGATTGACATCTTCTGCTATCTTTGCAGAATGTGTAATGAACTTCATACAGGCTAAATTATGGATTTGAAACATGTTTTCCTTCTGCTTTGTAAACTGCGTGCAATTTAGTTTACTATTTAGAAAAAGGATTTTTTTTTTTCTTTTTTTAGTTTCAAACTGTACTGTTTGAATATATAAATGCAAGATTGTAAGAGTAAAGTGTCCAGAATTTGCATATTATTATAAAGGCACAGTAATTTTAAAAGAAATTCCTGTTCTCAACATACATCAAATGGGTCGCCTGAATATTTCTCAGAATATGCAGAATATAGCATCAAAAAATTCATCTAGATGTAATTGTAATAAGAAATAGGGGCATTTTTCATACAACGGTTTATAGGAAGGAGGTAAATGCAGGCATTACCTTAAACTTTAATACTGCAGCACCAATCTTTTATAAAACCAATGTAATAAAACTGGCAGTTGCAAGGTCATTAAGGATATGTTCAAATAAAGAATTATTGTTTGAGTTAGAAAAAAAAAATCAAAAGAATTTTTATAATGAACAATTATCTATTAGATTTTATAAACAAGATAATTTCCAGGGTTATAAATAAAGAAAGGTTTGTGGCAAAAAATGTGAATAATGAAATTAAAAAGGATAATATGGTCAAGTATGTTAGTATACCATTTGAAGAGGACTTACAGAATAAGTTAATACCAATTTTGGCAAATGTAGGTATTAAAATTGCAAACGAAGCAGGAAATGCTATTAGGAATTTCCTAAATAGTGATGGTAATAAGAAAATATCTGATGCAGAAACATTAAATGAAACAGGGGTGGTATACGGTATTAGATGTAGATCAGAAGAAGGGGGCTGTCGGCGAGATGAAAAGGAAGGTCAAAATTCGAGTGCAAGAGCATACTATAGCAATTAAGCAGGGCAATGAACAGTACTTAACAGTGGTCCACCATAAAAATACTAGTCATGATTTAACGGTGGATAAACCATTCATTTTTGTTACGATTGTTGATCCATACTTGCAGAAATTTTGAGTCATTATTAATAGAAGCCAAAAAATGTTATAACACAAGAGGTATCAGTCACAAATGCCTTACAATATTAGCTCTATTAATTAGATTATTGTAATTAGCTTCTTTGTTTGCCAACATTGATAAGATACTAATGTACATTGCACTTATTTAATATTTGAGAATTGTGAAAAAAAAATATTAATGTTTGATACTATATTTTGTAATTTAGGAAAAGCTTAGTTTGTATTCTATTATTGTAGTCTGAAGAAGAGGCTTGTAAAGAGGCCTTGGAACATGTTATAAATTATGACTATATTAAATATATATGCATTGTTTTCCGTGTGTAAGGTCCACTTTTTTAATTTGAATCAACACACTTTCTTCATGAATAAAAAATGATGCTACTAATTTAAATAAGATGTGTGTTTTTTTTATGTCACTGAATGTGAAGAGGGAGATATAGGTTGCAGGTACATTGGAGAGACCAAAAGAAGGGTCAAAGTTTGCATGAATGAGCACGACAGGGCTATCAGACAAAAAAATATACAATATTTGACGGCTTTACACCACAGTGAAACAGGACATTGCTGATTAGTGGAGAATCCTATCATTCATGGTTTGGTGAAAGACAAATATTTAAGGAAATTTTTTTGAATCATTGTTAATTAAAGCAAAAAATTGTTACATCACTGATATATCGATAAATAATGCATTGCATTATGGATTTCCATAAGCATAAATTGTTACTGTTGTCTTTTTCAATGGATGTTAAGCATAACAATTATAAAATTGTATATAGTATATTATGTTTTCTTTTCGAAAATGTGTAATTCAAATTATGCCTAAATTTTTCCTTTAATATTTAATATTTATCATCTGATGAGGTGGTTTGCAAGATATCTTGTAACATGTAATGAAGCTGATTAATTATATTTATTTCTTATGTTTTGTGTGTTTGGTCCTTCGTTTTAATTGAATCTATTGAAAATCGTTGTCACATTCCCATTCCCTATATAAACAATCTTGACAAAGAAATAAAACTTCTCTTTAAGAAACCCCTCCTGTAAAAGATGAAATAAAATACAAATTCAAAACTTTCCAGAACAAAAAAAAAAATCCTTTAGAAACAAAAGGTACCATCTACTGTTAAATTTAAAATCATGGACTGTTTCTACATAGGTCATAGGGGCCAAACACCAAAAACAAAACAAAAAAATACCAGCACAGTTATGCATGTAAAACATACAATAAGGACACTTTGATTTCTGCCCATTCCGTAGATCACAACCATTTTCCCCTCTTAAATGAAATCATTTTTCTCTTTTTTCACGATTTTTGGATCACTGACATTAAAATGGTGGCCTGTGCTTAGTTTGTGTTGCACTATATTAGTTTTATCATTATTTAGCAAGGCTCGTTTATGCTCATCCACGCGGTCCTGTACCCGTCTGCTGGTCTCTCCAAGATAAATTTTTGGGCATTCGGGGCATTGCAATTCGTATAAAAGAGGCTGGTAAGCCACTCCAACTTCATGACTGAAGTTGCCACACTCAGTCATGGCGAAACTAGTCTGATTTTTATTTTATATATTCTTTATTTTTAACAAACTTTTTAATCTTAGACTGTGTGTTGGCTAAATGATTTATTGAACTGAATTCACACACGTTAATCTTATTATTTCATCATTGAATCTATTATTAATCTTAAATTACATATACATACAAAAT
>JAFIDM010004315.1:66965259-66978241 GCA_023159025.1 Thereuonema tuberculata | reverse complement strand
AAAGTCCCAGTATTACAAATCAGAGCTCATTTCCTGATTATAATACATGGGGTAAAAAGGTTATATTTGTTTTGATCCTTGAGGAAAATTAACTCTAGAAGATAATTTTGTTTGAAAATAAAATCTTGGTTTTATTCAAATATATGAATTTTTTTATTCCTTAGGATTTTGTTCAGCGTTTACCTGGAATTAACTCCAAAAATTGCTTTGCCCTTCTAAACAGAGGTGGCAGCATAGCTGACTTAGCTAATCTGTCCCAAGAAGAGTTAGTGGAAATCCTTGGTAACACTATTACAGCCAAAGATCTATGGGAAGCCTTTCATCGACCTTCAAAGGAGATGCCAAAGAATCCAGCCCCTCCAAATAAAGGGTTTAAAGGAAAGAAAAGATGAGTCATGCTCTTGAACAACAAAATGATTGTCTGAACCTCCTCATTCTCACTAGAAAACAATTTGGAGAAAGTTATCACTTGCTGCAGATTTCTCAAATGTTTACACTGTAGCTGCTTGTCAGGTGGACCCTGACTTGTCTCATTTGCTGCAAAAGTAAAGTTTTTATATGTAACATCTCAACTCATTTGCTTCAGATATATAAGAAAGCAAAAAATAATTGTTAACAATATAACTGAAGAGATTTTGAGTTATTTTAAAAATCCTTTTATTATTCACAATTTTAATTATTTAACAACTGTTACACTTTTCCATACAATAATAAATCTACAAAAAAAATGGAATGCATTTGATAAGAGACTGAATTGCTGTAATCAATTAGTTCGTAATTGATAATCACCATTTTGAGTTATGTATCGAACCCAAGGCAAAGCTTGATATCCACTCTTCTCAATAATTTTTAAATATCGAACCTGGAAATAAAATAAAGAATTCAATCCGGTTAAATTTATGTGTGAAATAAAAAACGGCTAGTACTGTAATCTACATAGATGCTCATGCCAGTTATGGGAAACATCCAATTAGTTCTAATACTTTTTGATAATTGGTCAGCAGCGAAAGTATCCAATTAACAGTATTTTGTTTTCTTTTTCCTCACAATAATCTCCCGATTATCCGCGGACCTCTCCTGTTTCCATTTTTTTTTTTACTGTACAATAAATTATGGAATTAAAAAAAAAATTAAATCTAGAATAAGATAAACAACAAAAGAGGCTAACAAAGTGAAGACAAAAAATTAAAAGAATGACCTTGTGGGCAGAGATTAGGCCTGCAGGTTACACTAAATTACGGGAAAGTCTTCCAGGTAATAATAAAATTTAAAAATAAAATAATTCTTTATAATGTATGTACTATAACTCTACGTATTGCCATTTTAATGTAAATAAAACATGTTAAAAGCATTTTTGTGTTGATTTTCGTCCTATTTTGGATTATCCGTGGTTGCCGCACCACCCAATTCCGCAGATTATCGGGAGTTTACTGTATAACAATCTCTTCTAATGAATAATTACTTAAAAATCTTGCTTTTTCACTGACTTAAAACTATATTCATGCATAGCAACCATTGCATTATAGATGATTCTACCATTAACCTTATTTTTTCTTCTTCAATAATGAAATAAAATGGATATGTGAGTGGTATATAAATTGAATCGCAAATGTGAAAAAGGTACTAAGTCAACTTTTTGTACATTTTGAGTTAGGACTGAAAATGGGTTCAATTGTGTTCACCCATGCATCATTTAAATGGGAACTAAATCAGGCTTTTCCTGAGTCTCAGGAGGTCAAAAACTTAAATACTGCTTTACATTTTTTTTTTTATTTATTTATTTTATATCATACATTGCCGTATGATACTATATATAACATATATATATATATATAACTTATATGATTAAGTTTGTACTAAAAAAAATTGAAATAAAACATTTTATTTTAATTGCAAAATGCGACAATTCCAAAACAAGGAAAAAGGTACTAAGTCGAAATTTTTAATTATGACTTTGTACATTTGCATACTGACCTAAAAATAAACAGATGACAGGCATGGGTCGGCTTCACAGTCGTTCACACCACACCAATGGATTTTTAATTGCTGGCTCTAGTTTTGAATGTGGAAGGTTTTTTTTGTGTTTTCTCAGTTTGGTATTTCTATGACTTAGTACCTTTTTCATATTTGCGATTCAAAATTATTATGGAAGTACAGGCAAGAACCTTAAATTAGAAAGGGGATTGGAACATGTAAGAGCTTACAAAAATAAGAGATTGGGTGGATCACTGTAGGGCATCAGGACATAAATTGTCCATAAGGATCTCCATAATCATACAGTAAGTATTTGCCTGAAGTGCATAAGGCGTGGACATCTTGGCATTCAACCAGATAGAGCTCAAAAATGTCTACTGCTCTCATGTTGAGGATGTGGCTATGGCTATCATGGATTTATCAAATCAATCTCCATGTGATACAACGGGACTATACCCAGTTACAGTATCTCTAAAAAAGTTGCCTGTGAAGTGGACTTGTATATTGCACTGTACCACAAGATGCTAAAGCATGGTGATCAGATATTTATGTTACATTCGCAATTCAGTTCCTGGTGCTAATGACAGTGGATATCACTTGTCCACGGAACTTCATTTGGAGTGATGAGACCCACTTCTGCTTAAATGGGCAAGTAAATACACACCACTGTCACGTTTGGGTAACAGAAAATAATCAAGTAATCCAAGAGGTCTGTTGCATTCTCCAAAAGCAAATGTTGTGTGGATTTATGGGTACTTGCATCATTGGGCCATATTTTTTTTGAATGAGTCTGGCACCTGTTCTTTCACTGGACAGCGGTATTATAAAAAGTTGGCAAATTTCACAATACCAGAGCTGCAAAGTGGTGTGCCACCCCACATCTACTGTTAAGTGTCCACAAATTGCTAAGGTAGCACTTTACAGATGAACAGGTCATCAGCTGTTGTTTCCAGATATCTTGACCTCCTCAATCACTGAACCTCACACCATGCCACTTCTGGTTTTGGTGTTTATTGAAGAACCACATTAGACATCATGTTACTTTCTGGTATAGAAAATACTGTTCACCACACTGAATAAGCACTGAGTAATTGCAGTGCTATTTAAATGATTTTTATTGCCACAGCACCCATCTACTGACAAATTTTGTAACATTTTGCAGTAAAGAGAGAGTTTTTCTTCATTAGAAGTCTTAGAGGTCTCAGGAACATTTTAAATTTTAATGGCCCTGTATATAGTGCATCTCATTATCATAATAAAACACCATTGGAAGCAGGGTTTCTCTGAACCATTTTGTCACGATAAAGATGTAGATAATGAGTATTTAACCATTTTAGGAGTAGCAATTTTATAATTAATATGACCACAGTAAGTGTTGCAAAATTAGAATCTATATGAATCAACAGTTTCTGTACACTATTACTTACCTGGATACCTGAAGTGGTAAAGTAGGGAATTTCAAACTTCACATGAATGGGGGGTTTTCCTTCAGTTTCTTCACTTTCAACACTGGGAAGTCCAAAATGTGCACGCATCAAATATTCTTTACCACCCTACATGGAAAGAAGTTAAAAGATTGAATACACGAGGAAATGAAACATTGATGAAGTCACAATGAATAAAACCTTATGATTTCATGTATTATTATAATATAAAAAAGAAACAATGTTGCATTTCATTATTTAATTTCTTCAGTGAATTAATGATGTCCTGAATTTAATTTTCATGTAAACCTTCATAAACCAAATATTGGAAAATAGTGACATAACGAGAGGGTCATAATATACCCGTTTAATATATAGCATGTAGTAGGTTTTGTAATGTTGTCAATTGAATATATTAACTATAATACTATTAGACTGGTTCAACACAGGAACTTTCATAATTAACAATTGAAAGAATGCACAACAGATAAATTTATATCGATCCATAACTGGACAATAGGAATTAAGGTTATCAAGGTTTAGATCTAACTTCAGTAGAAGCCACATTAAATTTATCAACACAGAATCCATCAAAACTTGTATAGAATTTCCTTCATTACATAACATCTGAATGGGGAACAATTCTCTGAAATAGAAATCCCATTTGACCTTCTATTTCCATTAATCTTCATTCAAAAATTTACCATCCTAAAAATCTCGGCTGAATTTTAAGTATTTTTCAAGAAATCAGCCTTCGAAAAGACCCAAAATGGTGGTCTGACGTCATCAAAATGAAAACGCTCTGTGATTGGTCTGACATTTTTCTTGATCATCCCACTCCATGCTCAGACTATTTTTTTGCAACACAAAGCAACTCCAAAACTTTCCGATTTTTTTTATTCAGTTTTCAGACATGCCTCTGCTAGAGCCCTGTATTGTTAACACTCTGTTGGTGCAATATGTTCCGGAAAGAACATGTGTTGAGCACATTGAGCCTGGAAAGCACTGCTTGATTTACTAATCTTTTCTACATATATAAGCTTTTTTTTCTTACAAAAAAACAATTGTTAACTGTTGTTATTAAACACCCATGCATTATAAAAATACCCAAGAAGCAATAAAACAGTTTTATATAGTCTTCAAATTCTTAGTTCAATCAGATGATTTGTTAAAACACTCCGTCTGGTGCAACTGATCTGCTAGGCACACCTTGAGCTCTTTCGTTTACCCACCCCTTTTAAAGGTCATCCCGACTTCTCCATCCCAGTAGCTTCCCCTCTTCTAGTGCCACTAATTATTACTAACCAAAAAATGTAACACAGTATTAAAAATAACTGAGAAAACTGCAAACGTAATCGGGCGCAATGAGCCTATTAGATCGTTTGGTCTATCAACCGGAAATGAAGAAAGAAAATCACCTACTGACTTTGCCACTATTAGTGGTACTAGAAAAAGGGGAAGCTACTAGGATGGAGAAGTGGGTACGATGTTTAGAGGGAAAGGGACAAACCAAAGAGCTTGAGGTGTGCCTAGCAGATCAGTTGCGTCCGACGGAGTGTTAAGGGTAATTCAGGGAATTTGCCAATGGTAGATTTTCTAATAATCACTAGTTTTTTTGCTGGAAATGATTTTGTTTCTGCAGAAATAAAGGGCGTGAAAACTGAAAGGCAATCAATACTTTCTTAGCAAACAAAGACTTGTTGATTTTAAATATTATGCCATGCTGTTTATGAAAACTTAAACATTTCATTTATGTAATTTTAGATCTGGGAGAATTTTGTATGGCAATTCTGTTGTAAGGCTTCGTTCAGCTGCGTTTCACAGCTGGCATGAACTTTTGTGGGGCCAAAAACACCCATTTATGTACATCTAAATTTTATAATAATAAAACACACACACACTATAATATACACAGAGTATACTGTACAATATTACATAATTTTTTAAGCCACAAAATCTTAATTATGTCATCAAAATTGACCGATTTCATGGACCATGGGGCCTTTTACAGCATGATGCTGGGGGAACATGCTGAACTGTAGCCTTCGTAATACTATACCGGCTATCGCTGAGTCTTCGCGCAAATCAGAAGCAAAAGGATGTCAAAGAGAAAAAAATGTTCATAAATGTTTGAGTATTTATTTGATTTTAAAACCATACCGAAAATAATTTCAGCAATATCAACAAACGATTTAAATAATTCCAAGTTCTATCTAATGCATTGTAGTCATCAATAAGTCAATCGTAAGAACTAATTATTTTATTATTATTTAATAGTTTGCACATTTATAAGAAATATAAGTTATTAAAAAATAACTTATAAACTGTGTATAAAAATAAAATTTTATCCACACTATTATTGTGTTAATTTCTCTCAGGAAATAATTTTAGCTCAATATGGTAATTGTTCCCCATTCTTGAATGATGCCTGCATTATGATAGGCAGTTACTCAATAATGCTTATTAAATGAAAGTGACATACAGTGTATATATATATATATCAATATATATATATATTAGTAATTAAAATTATTCCTTTCATCGACTTGGCCAACTATAGACCACAGGCTAGCCCTACCTGACAACGTCAGGGTGAGGCTAGGAAAATTAAAATTATTTCTTTTTTTAAAGAAAAAAAGGATCAGCTTCAGAATAGCAATAAAGACAAGTTATATTGCATTTAACTTCATTTTCTGCAGTATAAAGATAATAAATGGCAATAATGCTTAAGTCAGCAGCTAGAAAAAGAAATTTCCTGCTAATGTTTAGTTTAAAATTAATTACACTCTGTTGCAAAAACAGAGAGAGACCCATGACACTCAAGTGTGCAAATGCCTTTCAACTAGATATGCAAATGATTACAATTTCATTGCCAATGAAGACATGGATGGTGAGTGCATTAGAAAGGCACATTCTGGGGCCTTTGTAAGAAGGAGTGATGTTATGTTAAGTAGTCTGAAGATGCCACTATTGCTAAGTGAAGTTGCACCTTTGGCTTAAGAGAAGCTGGGTAGACATGCTGACATATGAGTCGCCATCTTGGTTGGAGCAACGCAGCAGTCAGACAATATTGGCAGTAGTGGATCCAGGAGAGCACACATAACCGCCACGAAGGATCTGGACATCCCAGGGAAACATGCGCTCGAGGAATGATGTGATCATGAGGGCAGCCATAACAATACCAATCGCATCACTGTCCTCTATCTAAAAGAATATAACTTCATCTACGCATCTTGAAGTATCAAGGAACACCATTCAGCATAACTGGCAGAGGTGGGATTACATTCTTGGAGCCCCTCATAAACCATCTACCACTGACCACCCAACATAAAAAGCACCGTCTGAAATGGTGTTCAAATGCTATTCGGTGTCTAATTGGAGTTGTGTTGCAAAGAATCCCATCTTTCTCTTGGCATGGATGGAGGATGCGTGGTCATTGCTTCAATCTGGCTGCAATGGTAGAGTGGCCATCACACCTAAGGTTACCTAAGGTGGTCATCACACCTGGGGATCCATCTCTTATGATGGCCGATCTTCCATAGTTTGGCCACCAGATAGCATGCATATACAATGAAAACATTCTACAGCCAATTGTACCAGGTCTACCGGCTTAAATCCCCTGTTTGCTCATAGATGGCGTAAGTGGTCCTATAAAACGACTATCGAACCGTATGTATTGTTAGTTTCATGCGTTTGACATCTGGCAACAATAAGCAGTGCACAACAACAGCAATTACAAAGAGGAAATTAGTTTTTTCCTGTGTTAATCATGTCGAGTTTTGTGCCAAAAAAGGAGCATATGCGGGGAGCTCTGCTTTTCTGCTTCAATCTCAAGAAATCGGCGGTCGAATCGCACCGAATGCTTGTGGAGGCCTACGGCAACCGTGCTCTATCGGAAACAACGTGCAGAGACTGGTTTCATCAGTTCAAAGATGACAATTTCGATGTTACCGACAAGGAGTGTGAAAATCGGCCTAAAAAATTTGAGGACAGTGAACTGCAAGCCCTATTGGACGACGATGACACGCAATCGCAAAAAATGCTTGCCGAGGAATTGGGAGTTGCTCAACAAGCCATTTCCGATCGCCTACGTGCCATGGGAAAGGTCCAAAAGATCGGAAAATGGGTCCTGCACGAATTGACCAATCGGCAGATGGAGCGACGCCAAAACACATGCGAAATTTTGCTTGTCAGACAAAAAGAAAGTCCTTTCTGCATCGGATCATTACTGGAGATGAAAAGTGGGTCTATTTCGAGAATCCTAAACGCAAAAAATCGTGGGTTGACCCTGGCCAACCATCAACATCGTCCGCAAGACCCAATCGCTTCGGACGGAAGACGATGCTGTGCGTTTGGTGGGATCAGGAGGGTGTCGTCTGCTATGAGTTGCTGAAACCAGGGGAAACTGTCAATGCCCATCGCTACCACCACCAACTGATCAAATTGAACCGTGCTCTTTGTGAAAAAAGGCTGGAATATCAGAAAAGACATGACAAGCTAATTGTTCTCCATGACAATCACGTCAACAATGGTCCGCAACTACTTGGAGGCACTCAACTAGGAGCTGCTACCCCATGCCGCTAACTCATCAGACCTGGCACCTTCTGACTACCACTTGTTTTCGTTGATGGGCCACTCACTTGCTGAGGAACAATTCAATTCCTATGAAGACGTCCGAAAATGGCTTGATACGTGGTTTGCCTCAAAAGGGAGGGAAGTTTTTTGGCAAGGTATCCACAAATTGCCCAAGAGATGGGATAATGTGTAGTTAGCGAGGGCCAGTACTTAGAATAAACCATTTTTTCATTTTCTATTGAAAAAACGTGTTTTTTATTACCTAAAAAACAGCGGATTTAAGCCGGTAGACCTGGTATTGCTTGTGTTGTTACATCTTCCCAGGGCTATCTACAAGCATGACAAGTACAAGCAAGTTTGTGAGGTTCATATGGTCAGTCAGGTTCCCAAAACTCTTGTCAGTTGAACATGATTGGGATATGCTGGGATGGCAATTGCAGCAATCACAGAACCATCCTATTAATAGTCAAAAGTTGTACGATCTTTGTAAATTTGTAGTTTTGTAAATTTGTAATTTGAAATAACCAATCACAGTGTAGCGTTGGAACATGTCAGGCATGAAGTCACGCCCATGTTTAAAGATGGCGTTTTCTCCACTTCACTACGACGAAGTAGCGAATCGCGATTACATAAATACTATTAGCGTATTGAGATTTTCTTTCCCACATAAATGAAGTTCATGTGTCAAAATTTATCAGAGAGTTTGTAAAACCTCGGTTTTTAAATAATTTCGGCTGTGGAGTCACTTGCTCACTAATCAACAAGTAGGAGACAATGACGTTGCACGTGCAGTCATTGTTGTCTAGACAGAATTATTGGTATTGGCAGTTGGACATTCGTTACTGTTATTGTTGAAACTGGTAAATCAATTTTTTATTTTATTTTATTTTAAAAAAATTTGGCTTAGTCATTCAAATTACATATGGGCTGTTGTGGAAGTCATGGCTTTTAAAAAATGAGCTTAGAACATCTTTTTCAATCATGTGTTTTTCAAAAATGTGGAATTTGTTTTAATTCCGCGAACATTTCACGGGTCGCAACTAGTATTTCTTAACTACCCTAACAATTGAAGAACATCCACAGGACAACATTACACTATTATTTAACTTCACGCCACAGTTATTGGCTTGTATCATCATCCGAGCCACTGTTCTGTAATAAAAAAATTCTTTTGCATTGAAAATGTAATTATTTCTTTATCTTTATGTATTCATTGCATATGTGTCTCTTATTTTTTCAACAGTGTATTGATTGACCCTAGATTTTGTTTTTTAATTGTTGTAATGAAAGTGTCATTGGAATCAAACAACAATGCAGTTTTTGCTGTAAGAGAGCCTTAACATGCATTAGAAAAGTAATGAATGAAAAGATAAAAATGCACTTACTGGAAAGTTTAAAACGTGAATATTTTTCTTATCATGAGAAAAAGCGCAGGCACAATAGTGAAGGACGATGTAGAACAAGTTGTTACAGGAAGGGAAGCTTAACTGTCGTAGCTATAATTACTGTTTAAGTTTTCTTTCCTGTAAACCATGTTTTATTTTGTACCATTTCCTTCTTAGATGAGTAAGTGCTTAAGACTTCAAAGCTGTAGGAAACCACTTGCTTTTCCATCTCAACTTTGTTTATTTTTTCATTCAAGATAGTTTCAATTTGTTACCAAATATAAATGTACTTACAGGAAATGATTTAATACTCCAAATGACAGCATTTTGTTCAGGTGCATATTTTACACTACCAATAGTTGTTTTGAACTTGGGTGAATCAGCATCGTGAGGCACAGGAATCACAATTTCAACATTGTTAGCTGTTGATCGTCGTTTGAACTGGCTTTTAGCCTGAATATTTAAAAAGACATTATTTAGTGTTATACATATTCATAAAGTTTCCATTTAAGATAGAATTAAATTGAAAATTTTATTGTTTTTATTATAGAAATACGCTTACCTTAATCATGTACTCCACACGACTGTGTGCATGACGCTCAATTACAGATTCAATCCAGATTAATGGCTTTACCTAGTTAAAAAAAAATGTTTAAAAATATTTTTTAATGCTTATTTATATCTCAGACATTCAATATTCATCTTAGCTTTGAGAAATGGTTTAAATTGAATAATTAAAAAAAAAGAAAAAGATATTAAATGAAATGAATGTAATGTGTTTGTTATGATGAGACGTCTGATTCAAATCGAAGATAGCACTTTTCTAAAAGCACTGAGGAGGAAACACAACAATGAAAAGAAATTTCACCAGCTGGACTTGTGAAGAATTTGCCAGACTAATCTACATGATAGTAATATGCAAATAAAGTGAACAAGGAAAGAACTGCAGAGAAGGGATAAGAGTGGGAAAGATATTATTTGACCATTTCAGCATTCCCAATAAAATCATCATGAAAGGGCAGAGGCCTAACGGAGAGAAATGCTTGATAAGGGAGGTATATAGGAAGTACAGGTTGATGGGAAAGAGGAAAAAAAATGGAAGTAAACTTGAGTTGGCCCAAATAGTCCACTGGACACAGAAGAAATTATATGGGATTTCTTGTTTTCCACTCTATTGATCTTTTCACCTTTTAATGAAATGCCAACTTCACTTTTCACAGAAATACATTAAGATTAAGGTAAAAAGCCTTAGCTAATTAAAAAAGTGATACTACAAGCAATGACTTCACAGTCTTATTCTCTCCCTTCCCTGCTCTTCCTAATCTACTGTAATCTCTTAACTCTACTCTCCACCTCTTCTACTATCTGTAGTGATCTGAGATTTAATTCTCGACACAACATAACTTTCTCATTGACTTTCCAAAAAAAAAAAAAACTTATCTTTTAATTTTAAACAACAATAATAAATTTCAAATCCACTATATTGGTTACTGCAAAGTCGCGAATTTCTTTTTATACTAGTGAACATAAGTAACCCTGTATAATCTAGATGCAAGGATTAAGAAATTATGGAAAGCATAATTATAAGAAATACTTGTGTCAAAATATGAACAGAAATGAAGGGGTAGAGGTGAATAGCAGTTTTGTAAAACTAGCAGGACATTTGGTGAATTTATGTTTTGAAATCCAAAAAACTATAAAACTGGAAGAATTGAACTAGTAAGCTTTAGATTTTATTGGGTTGTTTGAGAACCCACATTGGTAATGACTTTGTTAGATTTTAACAATATTATATGTTGTAAAGTATATTCATGTTCATGTCTAATAATTTATTACCGTTGGAAATTGTTTAAAATTTGAATAAGCTTGAAAAAGGAAAGACGGAATGTTGTTTCCGAAAATTTCCTGCTGTTAAATATATTAAATAAATATGTTTTAGTGAATATATTTTACTGATGTGGTTCTTTTAATGTAAATACTCAGTTTATCCCAACTTATTTCTTATAGAATAATTCTCTGTTTACTTACATGGGTATTCAATCGATACGACATCAACTCAAATTCACCATCAGGAGGTATAAATGAGATTGTCCGATCGTTTTCGAACCGTGATAATCTCACACACTGATGAAATTTCACATCCTCAAGTTCCACTGATTTACTTTTGCCACCTAAGGAAAGAAGAAATATATATTACTTGGAAATTATTTTGAAACTATTTTGATATGATTATTCCCATAACTAAAGGAAATGGGGAAACAGTTAAATGGAATAAAAATGAATAAGATTTTTAGATACGATATTCCTTCAATCACCAGATAAGTATAAAAGTAATGAAGTGGACTATAAAGTGAAATAGTAAAGGCGAAATAGAAATGGACATAACAGTCAGTGTTCAAGTGAACAATAAATCTGAAGGGCATATGAAGGATTATCATCACCTGGTGCCATTTTAAAATGACAGCTGAAGGAGGTAAAGAGTAATTGGTTTATGAATTTAAATTCATGGAATTCAGTACAGACTTGGAAATGGGGAAGAAATTGAAATAAAACAAAAAGCTGAGGCCTAAAAAGTAAATTGGAAAACTGAAAAACAAAATCTACTAAGTAAAGACCAGGGGAAAATCCATTTGAATGTTGCACAAGTTTAGAGTTTACATAAACATAAAAAATAGAGTTTACATAATATGAAAATGAAGAATTTTGACAGATTTAAAACTAAAATGACAATGGAGACTAAAATGAATTTAAAACAGTACCAAAAAAAAAAAATAATCAACCATTTCATTTTATATGCAAATATGAATTCTAGACTCTTTCATAAAATTCCTTATTAGTTAAGAAGAGAGTTGAGCTTCTTCAGGTGTCGTAATATTTCAAGATGAAAATTCAACTGAGACCATAGCAAAGGTTTCAGATAAACAATCAAAACATATAACAAAGTAAATAATACCAATAATAAAGGAAAGTTTCATAAGTTATAAGCACTGGTAAACTGATTCTTAAAACATGAGTCAAATCTAATACGAAAAAAAAATAAAAAATTTTTAAAACCTCAATAGGATTTAACAATAAGTTCAGCAATATTATTATACTACTAAAAGATAAATGAAAGGAATTAAAGATTTTTAATGATTAATGCAAAATATTACTACATCTGAACTGTTTTAGTCAAATGCAGTTGTATAATAGGTTGTATAATTTCTGGGCAAGACAGAGTTTGTATAATAGATATAAATATTATTATATATATTTTTTTAATCTCTCACTACTAATGCCTTTATCATGTCCTATTAAAAATAATGGTATTCATTAACTTAAAATGTCATTTGATTATCTTATTGACTGGGAATGTATGCTTATGAGTTTACTGCCTTCCCTTAAGGGGGGACCACAATGAAAATAAAAAACTCAAAACCCTTTTTGCTAACCATGATTAAATGATTTGACTTTTAATTATTACTTTGAAATAGTAATTTATTTATTTTTTTATAAAATAAGCCCCCAGGCAATTTTATTCGTTAAAATAGAGAGATGACTGGGAACAGCACAAATCTTTATCTAAACCATCTACCAACCTGATTTCTTTTTAGTGTGCAAGAGGAGACTACAGGGCACATTCTT
>JAFIDM010004315.1:66948017-66963098 GCA_023159025.1 Thereuonema tuberculata | reverse complement strand
CTCGGGCCCCTCAAGTCAATTGCAAAAAGGGAAAAATTCGCTCTCCTCTGGGAGCAGGGACAAAACACTTGGGTGGGGGAAGGCGACATAAGGGCCTAAGTGTCCTACACCCGACCGACACCGGGACCTTATATTTAGGGCCCTTCTCGGGCCCCCCAAGTCAATTGCAAAAAGGCAAAGATTCGCTCAACTAAGGGGGTAGGTCCAACACACTTGGGTGGGGGGATGGCGACACAAGGGCCTAAGTGTCCCACCCCCGATCAACACCAGGACCTTAAATTTACGGCCCCTTCTCACCGAGCCCTTTCTTTCTTTGAATGTCATTGCAACGCATGCCGGGTACAACTAGTCTATTATAAAAGCGTCATTCTATCTATCATTGTCATAAGACTTTACGTTTTTCCAATTTAGTGACCTAACTATAAGAGATAGATTGGTCATGCAAAGGGATAAAATGTAGATCTTTTTAAGACAAACAAAATGCTACAATAATCTTTCAAAAACGTTTTTGGTTTCCAAGATGGCGCCTTTTAAAGGGTCAAATTTTGACTTTTTCTCAATTTAAACGAAAAGTATAAAAGTTGGAAGAGAACATTATATTGAGAAAATGTTGGTATTTGAAAGTTCTATCGAACGATACATCAGTCATTCACAAACGGTTCTGCGTTTGCAAGATACATGCAAAAATGTGTAGGGCGCAACCCCAGGTGTGTGGCGCCAACCCGCAATACTACTGAGTTAAGCGGAAAAGGCCACAACGGGCTGGGAAGTCGTATATTCTCCTATCTCAATATTAATTTGCTAAATAAATAAAGTTTTTGTTTTTAAGGCCATATTTGCAAGGTTTCCGGAGCGAAGCGACGGTATCCGGCTAGTTCATATATAACATATAAGAAAAAAAAAAAAAAAAAAGCTAACCCGAAATGCAGCACTTTTTTCGTTTGAAGATAAAAATAACATAAGGCAAAAAAAAAAATCAAGAAAGCATTTAGAGAGCAAGAAGGAACATTTGAAGCTTTTTTTGACTAGTACATTTTTACCATGCACATAAGATAATTTGTAAATTACCAGAAACTAGGATATAAGCCTGTCTCCTATAGAAGAAATTGACGATGAAGCAATGTAAAATAAAACTCCCGTTCCCCATATTTTTTAAGATTTTTCGGGATAACTTCAATATCCAAGTAATCCAAGCAAATATCAGCTTTCTAATGTATCGGGAAATTGAGACAAACATTAAAAAAGATATCACTAGAACTTAAGGAAATCTCATTTTTTTTTTCTTCTGATTCTTCATACTTTGTATGTGTATTTATATATTTTCTGAATATTCTTTGTTATGTATGGCTTTTATATTCTCTTCTCTTTCTTCACTTCTTTTAATGTGTAGAATATTTTCGTCCTTCTTATAATGTTTATGTTTCCTTTTCGTTCTGGTCTTCCTTAAATATTCCATTTATATTCATATTCTGACTCACCTTATGTTATATACGTTTCTTTTTTTTAATTCTGTATTTTATATATTGTTTTATATGTTAACAACAATATAGGCTATGTTATTTATTTATTTTATTCTGGTTCTTCTTATTTTGTGTATGTTTTTGGTTTTTCTGCATTTTATATGTTGTTTAAATTTTATCTTTTTTTCTGGAACTTTAAAAAGTGTCATACTTGACACTTTCTTAAAGCTCCAGAACGAAAAACTAGTTGTAGAGCTATCAGGGACGAATGATCTCAAATTTCGCCAACAGGATCGACTGAAAACCACCCACTCGTTTCCGTCCACACCCCCGCCCTTTTCAAAAAAAAAAAAAAAGTACATTAGAAAAAGTAGATTAAAAGTAGGCTAAAGATCAAAGTTAATAAAATATGATCACTACGGAACTAAAAATTTCCTTTAAAATATTCTTAATAAAATTGTGCTTTTAAAAGTTGTACTAGTTAATTTTTTATTATATATAATTAAGCACGTTAAAGTTCTTACTTATCTTAAAATATCCTTCATTGGAAGAAATATATACTCTTTAGCTGAAAAAAGTAGATATTGATAAATTCATTTACTTTAAAAATAATACTAATAACTGTGTGTGTGGCATGTTTAAAAGGTAGAAATATAAAAATCGTGTAGTGTTTACGCGATATTTTTGGTTAAGAATCTGAAATAAGAAACAAAGGGGAGGGGGGCGTTTCTGTATTTGGCATCTGGGCCTTGGATTTGATGGGGCGGGGGTTAGTTTATTGGTCATAATAATTTGAGTGAAGACTTCTTCGAATAAGCTCTGATATTGAAACAAAACTTTCAATGCTTTTATTTTTAAACCTAGTATGAAATATATGAAGTGATGATCACACTTTGCGTTGATTTTTTTTTTTTTTTTTTAAGTGAAAGGAAAAAAAAAATAACAACGCCTTATTACTTGTTTCCTAACTTGAAATATCATTGATTTTAATTTTTTATCTATTTTTCTTCATACAATTTTGTTGTCCTATTGATTTAGCAAAAAAAAAAAAAAATATAGGAATCTGTGACGAAATTATCTTTTACTTCAATTTCAGTGTATCCTCATATTCACTCAAGGTTATTTAAGATAGATATTCACTGTGACGTCATTCCGAATATTTTGATTTTGTGGTGACGCCATACCTTCGTATTAGTTTGTCATACTGAAACCAAAGTATTTGGCGCCGAATTGAAATGTCGGTAAGAAGGATTTTACGATTCGTTTAGTATAAATGAAAATATGAAATTGAAACAGAAATTTATAATTAAAAACGCGTTAAGCGAATAAGTACAGAACTGCTTCATTTAAATTCATCTGTCTTAATAAATTTGAGTATTCATTTTGGGATATTTACTGTTCCTGTGTATTTTGAACCTATATGAAAAATTCCCGCTTTTCTTTAAAAAGTAGTAGAGTTGGGAAAATCAAAACAAACAAATTAGGATTGTAGATTATTAGATTTAATTATATATTTCTTGGGTAGGGCTAATACTTAAAGAACAATTATGAGAGCAGGACACACATTGTTCAAATTCTACAACCAAACTAACCTTTAAAAAATAATATAGATATCAAATTATTATGATTGACTCCATCCCAAATCATTAAATTTATTTAAATCGTTACACAGTAAGAGCAAACTTATTAAAAATATAAAAATGAGATTTCAACAAAATCTGGATTTGCTGTAATGGAGTGATTTTCTGTGACTTAAGAAATTGCAGTTAAAAATAACACTTTGATAAGGTGATCATATTTTCTAAATTGAAAAGGAGGACGCAAATAATTTGAAGAAATAAAAAAGGGTATCAGGATTTCAGGGGTATAAACCTATCTGTTCAACCAAAAAAAAAAGTTTTAAACTTCACATATCAAAAAGGAGGACGGTTGGTCACCTTATCTTTGAACATATATTTCAGAATTCCAACAAATTTAACGATGAAAGATTTTAATTACTAGAATTTCAATATAGATTTATATGTCATGTGAAAATTTGACAGATCCCATAATTCTTCCTAATTAATATCGAAACTCCTTGACATGCATTAAGAAAAACAATAATAAATATAAATTGAAAGAAATATTATAGATTAAACAGAAAGAAAGAAGCAAATTACAGTGTTAAGCAGTTAAATAAATGTTGTTATAATTTAAATTGGAGTTGCCAAGATTTTTTTAGTGTTTGCTGCTTAGAAGGTTAGTGTTGTGTAATAACAATAACATAGATAGTGAATAGTTAATGCATGAATAATAGTTTTATATTTATATCATTAAAATTTACAATTTACAAAATTCTGTGGAAATGTACTTATTTATAAACCAAACAAAGATTAAAACCATGCAATAATAACTAGAGGAATTTCTAAGCTGAAAGATGATTAGGGGGAAAAAAACCAACTAAACTCCTTGATAAAATAAAGTGATTGCTTTGTTATTTCAGACCTAAACGAAAAATTTATAAAAATATAATTTTTCTTTGTTTGTTACAGATTCTTCAGCAGACAGTACGTATGAAGAGAGAAATTCAGATGTTACAAACTAATCCTCCGCCTGGAATTTCATGTTGGACAAAAGATGAGGATATTACATCACTAGAAGCATGTAAGAGTTTACATGAAGACTGCCTTTTTATTTATTTTTAATTGAGTTTATTTTATCGAAGAATCGATACAAACGAAAATTATAATCCCATTGGCCAAATTGATAATTAAGATTAACACTGCAACTCATAACTGTTAGTTCAAAAAGTTTTTGGTAAGAGAAAACGAAAGTTAAAAAAGTATTAACAATGCCTTTATTTTATATATATTTAATTTTAAGTTTAGTTTAATTCTCATAACAAAGTTTCTTTTTGTAGCAATTACTGAAAAATGTTTGCTTTTTTATTTCTTAGGTATCATTGGAAGCAGTGGTACACCGTACGAGAAAGGCATTTTCAAACTTGAAATTAAGATTGCTGAAAAGTAAGTGAAATATATAAAAATTTGTTACTGAATCGTAAAAAAGCATTGTATAAACTTTTGTATCATTTAAAACTCCCATCTGACAAGATAATAATAATAAAACGGATTAATATAATATAAAAATTCCTTACAAGTATTTCGAAGTTGATAAAATAAAATTGCACAATTAAAGAATAAAAAAAATAACAGCTGAGCAGATAGCTTCATTAGCTATCACGCCATCATTTTGAAGGTAAAAATGGAGATAAAAGCAAGGACTGAATATTTAGTGAAAGGAGAAAAGGCTTACATTCAGTATCAGAAGTTAAATTCATGCTGCAATACGTCTACGTTAAATAATTCTTTATATTTTTGCTGTAGATATATTTAAGTTTTATTGTTTTTATTTTGGATGTAATTTGTTTTTCTTAATGTAGCTTAAGATATTGTAACCAATTTAGCTCATGCAGTAGATTTATATTTATGTTTGGATATTCCCCAGAATCTTAATTTTAAAATGAGACCCTAAAAATAACTTTTGTATATTAATAAAGATATGCTGTTGCTTTTGAGATGTGGTTTATTCAGGCTTTAAAGACTTATCAGCTAATTATTTATAGTTATCAAAACTGAATGTTAAATATTTTTTTCTTCTTTGTTTAGGTATCCATTTGAGCCACCATTGGTACGATTTGTAACTCCCATTTATCATCCCAATATAGATTCAGAAGGAAGAATTTGCCTTGATATTCTTAAGATGCCACCAAAGGTAATTTTGAAAGTAATACGTACTCTCAGTTTGTTAATGTTTCAGTAAAATTTAATAGCAATTTGCTCAACTTAGCAGTACTATGTGAACAACAGCATTGAGCTTTTGTGAAAAATTCTTAATGAAATACTAAATTTATTAATTAAAATTAGCCTACATATTTGTTTGAAACAGAAAAGGAGTAGATAAATGATTAACACTTTTAGTAGAGTATCCAGAGCTATCAAACCATATGAAACTATACAATTTAAAATTGGTTAGAGGATGTCATATTGGACATAATGAGAACTACTGCAAAAACGAAAATTAGACATAGGATTGGTGTATTTTTTAAGATGTTCCCGATCGAAAAATTTTAAATAGCATTCATTAATAATGAAGTATGTTTGACAGCAGAGTGTTTCCCCTTGAAGTGCATATTACCATAAATAATGCAATAAATGTTTTTGCAATAATGATAGAGAATTTCTTAATAATTTTATCATAAAGTATCAGAGGAGAAAAAAATTATTTGAAAGATATTTCACCTACAAAATTTAAACAACGGAAAACGTTGATATCAAACAAATCTACTCCCTCACTATCTATTTTCATCCATTTAGGCATATATATATATTTATCAAATAAAAGATTTCAGCAGGAAGATGAAGTCAAAAAACTTGCCTTGAAGTAGTTCAGATGCATACCGTATATGAGTAAATCCAAACCTTGTTATTATTTAGTTATTCCAGAAAAGGCTAAATCGTAAGAGAAATTGAAAATAATGATCAATAATAATGTTAAAAATTATTTCCTAAGAAATAAGAATTTTTTTTGTGAATCATCCTCGAAGAACATTTTATGCCATCTCTTACTTTGTATTCTTTTTTTAGGGTGCATGGAAACCATGCTTGAATATTTCGTCTGTTTTAACCTCCATTCAAGTTTTGATGGCTGAACCAAATCCTGATGATCCTCTTGTTACTGAAATTGTAAGTTCCTACTTTTATGTAATTAAAATTATTTACTCATTTTAGAAAAAAATCAAAGAGGAAGTAATCTATGACTGCAATTCTAAAAGTAACAGCATTCATTTTGATTATCAAGCAAGGGTAGTATTTACTTTTGGATATGATAGTTACTGTGAGACACACAGGGATATTTCCTATCAAGCTTCATCAAGCCACTCGATAATCCTAGAACAACCGGCAGTGTTTGCTACTTTCCTCCTGCTAATATCCATTCCTATTAAAACACCATTACCTCCTTCTCTTTCTCTTTTTTAGGGCTACATATTAGCAACTTTACATATCTTGTTTATATCTCATGAGAATGGATGGTCCTTAAATACATACAGCTCATAATGTTTTTGCCATAATTAAAGCAAAATCTTTAGAATTTTGATAATACGAATAGTAAATTTTGAAATTTCTTATTTATTTATTTAGAGAAATTTTTTTTTGAAAATGCACATAAATAAACAATAAATAAATAAATAAACAAATGCACATAAACAAATAAAGGTTTTCACACCCTAAGCTACCATGTCAGGAATCTGAGACAGCTGTTTCAGCCTTATTAGGCTTCTTCAGTCAGATTTACCCTTGATGGTAGCTCAAAGTGCGAGACAAAGAAGAGGTAACCATTTCAGCTTCCTGGAATGGCCCCTCAAACAAAATCAAGCACCAACAATAATTCACTGTGCACCGCACAGCCTCAAATTCTTTGTCCCAGCAACTGCTGGGCACTAAAGAATTTAAGAAAGGATAGAGAAAGAATTTGAGGCTGTACGAATGCACAGTGAATTGTTGTTGGTGCTTGATTTTGTTTGAGGGGGTATTCCGGGGAGCCGAAATGCTTACCTCTTCTTTGTCTCGTACTTTGAGCTACAATCAAGGGTAAATCTGACTGAAGAAGCCTACTAAGGCTGAAACAGCTATCTCAGATTCCCGACAAGGTAGCTCAGGGTTCGAGAACCTTTGTTTATTTATGTGCATTTACAAAAAAAATTTCTCAACTTTTGGTGACGTTAAGCTTTTTATTTACATTTATTTATTTATTTATTTATTTATTTTTAATTTCTTTAGTCTAATGAATATCAATATAATAAACCCTTATTCTTACAACATGCCAAAGAGTGGACAGCAAAACATGCAGTAAATGACTCTTTTCTGGTAAGATACCATTCAAATTAATTTACTCTAACAATAAGCGATAGAATAATTTTTAATAGGGTTCTCTCTCCACTGGATATGGAGAAACTGTACTGAAGCAGCAAAAGAGATAAATATTTAATGATTTTGAGGTTTTTCTGAAATCACATATCTGGTGACAGTACTGGTCCATTGGTTCCAATCCAGTGATCGCCAAATCTATTCTGTAAATACTGGGTAACGATTCTGGAATTGTCAGATGGTACTCCATCATGTTGGTAATACATCTGTTGTCTTTCATTCAACGGCAATTCATCTAACGCCTCTTCTATTTCATTTTGCAGGAAACCAAGATATTGTTCTCCATTCAATTGTTTTTGAAACAATATCGAACCTATTATTCGATTGCCCAAAACACCCATCCAGCAATTGAACAAAATTTCCTTCCCGAACCAATCTTGGATTCTGTTGATCCCAATAACAAGTGTTGTTTCTATTCAACATACCTTTATTTGTAAATAGTGTTTTGTCTATATATAATATGTGGAATGGAAAATTATTATTATTAGCATGATTGTCCAACATCCAATTGCTAAATTGTAAACATCTGTTGTGGTCATTTTCATATAAGTATTGATGTAACTTGTAGGAACGGAATCCATGTTGTTGTTACGCTAGCAATTTCTCTTGATGTTGAAGGATTGAGTGTTGTGTACACCACAATGTCGATTTCCATGTCTTCAGAAATAATAAAATGTTCGTGTGCATTATTTGGCTCTTCATGCAATTTCTATGTCTATGAAAATAATTTTGAGACGTATGATATCGGTCAGGGTGCCTTTCAGCATACAGAGCACAGGCAGCAATTCCATTTGATCTACACTTACCAAATACAGTATTAAAAGCATATCAATTTGCTCATTTCGCATATAATTGTAACTTTCCATTTTCCACCACAACAATACTTCTGTTGATGTACACCCACCTCACTCACTAATAATATGTAGACGTATTACAATACAATACAGCAGAAACACACATGCCGGTGTGTTGTCAATGCCATTTGATGTCAATTATGTTTTTGAAAATATTCCTCATACATAAAACATTCGAATAAAACATCTGGAAGTGATACGTTTCCAAATTTCGAGTAGAATTTAAATATGTCTAAATATACAGGGTGTTCCATTAAGATTGGAAAGGCGATGACATTTCCTGTTAAACTGAAAATGATATTTCAAAAGGGAATACATTGTTTTCCGTATTCTTTCATGTATCATTCATGTGCCAAATTGCATTACAGTATGTGGATACATAAAAAATATATTTGAGGTATACCACAATCTTGTTATACCTGGTATATATAAAATGACAGATATCTCCGCAATCTCAAGTAGTAGCATTGGCAGATTATCGGGACTTATGACTTTGAAAGAGGTACGATTAAAGGGGCCAAGGAGATGGCCACTCCATCTTGGAATTACGATGAAATACAACAAATTCAAGGGCATGTCTGAACTACACAAAATCAGGGAAAACATCCAGTGTGAGAGCAGCGTGGCCGGAAAAAAAAAGTCCATAATGAATATGGATAGCTGTATCTGGTATGCATCTAACATCTGGACCATGTGCAACATTGACACAAATAACAGTGCAGCTCAATGCTGGGGCCAGTATTAGCATCAGCATTCGAACAGTACAATGTTCCCTGTGTTCTATGGGATTCGAGAGTTTACAGCCCTCCTGGGTGCCATTGCTCACCACACAACGCAAGGCTCTTCACTTCACCTGAGCTCAGGAACACATTCACTGAATTCTTAGATGACTGGAAATGAGTAGCTGGACCGATGAATTTATTTCAGGCAGGAGAGTGACTTCATGTGTGAAAACTCCACATGGCACTAGATTCCACATGCCTACAAGGGACAATACAGGGCGGCAGTGGCTCTTTTATGGTTTGGGTGTGTTCAGTTGGCACACATTAGGACCCCTCATACATCTGCTTATCTTTGTGACCGGTAGCCACAGAGTGGATCATTTGCATTCGTACATGTCCTGCATTTACCCTGACAGTTGCAGCAGCTTTCAACAGGACAATGCACCACCACAGAAGGCCCCAGTCACCAGATTATGGCTGGAGGAACATTCCTCTGAGTTTGCAGTCATGTCTTGGTCCCTGGTTTCGCCAGATTTAAATGCCATCAAAAACATGTTGAAAACTTCGTTCTCTTACTGACAGGAATCCACCACCAGCGAAATTGTGGGATGCATGGTATGCAATAAAATCTCCACAGTACTACAGACAGCTCATGGAGTCCCTGCCATATTGTGTTGCTGCTGTCATCCAAGCTCAAGAAGGACCTATGTAGTATTAGACAGATATCATATTTTTTGGCACTTCTGAATATATACATTCACTGTAGAAATATTACATTTGTTTTCAGAGTGCATCTGTTAGGAATTACTGTTAAGTTAGGTATATTTATGGTGATACTGTTGAAATGCAAAATTTCTGAATTCCAAAACACATTTGGTCCAAGGGAGTGTGAACCTATATTTTCATAAATATTTGCAATTATTTGTACATTTCAGGTTTCCTTTTTATTTAATTCTTTAAAAAAAAAAATTCCAATATTTTCTAAAAATTTTAATTAAGTTGTGGATAATTTCACTAATGAGATGAACTCATGGAAGGAAATCTTCAAGTTATTAAATATTTGGTAACTGTTGCTGATGAATGCTATTAAGATGATTTTTAATATTTTTAATATTTTTTTTTTCCTTAGAAAGCTGAGAAAGAGAATATTGGGTGTAAAAGAAGCTCCAAGTAGAATTAATGTAGTTTGTAGTATAAAAATTAATTTTAATTAACTTATTAATTTGTGTAAATTATAAACTTTGTAAGTACAGATTCTTAATAAAACTTTTTTTTAACAATCAGAGCTTAGTTAACAAGTGTTTTTAGTATAAATTCATGTAATGTCTTGTTTATTTTTATTTCTGAAGACAACTAATAATGTTGCCTTGGAGATATTACAATCAAACTGCAATTATACTGATTTCTTGTATATTATTCCTTTCTACTAGTCTATTCTCAAATAGTTAATCTAGAAACTCAAAATTCTGCCTATTCAACTGTCTCTCTCTTTCCATTTTCAGTTTGAATATTTCAGTGCTTTTTGTTAGGGGGGTGGAGCTTGTCTATGCACAATTACATAATTGTTGTGAATATATTTGATATAAGTGAAATTGAGAATAAGAATGGTCATTTCAGCTAAAACTGAACAAATATGCTATGTTGCCCCTTTACGATAAACTCCTCCAGCTCCCAGTTGTGTTGAGTGTAATACCTGTAATGAATTATTGTCCATCACAGTTTCAATTGTAACAGACTTCTACTGAGATAGTAGCAGTAGGAATCTTGTCCCATTCCTCCTGATATATTTTCCAACGATCCTCTACCATCCAGCTTGTACCAAAGCCACAGAAATTCATTGGAGATACATTAGGTGATTTGACGAGAACATCACTAAAACATTAACAGAATTTCTGTCTCGAATCTAAAAACTGCAGTGATCATCATATCATTTCTCCAGGTTGTCTTGTGTGCCTGCATTCAACTGGACAGGAATTGGAATCATTGACTGATTTTTGCATGGATTATTCTTTTAAAGCTGGAACAATCTACTAATACTACAGTGTGTAAACATGACACCCTGATGATAATCACATAATGCTTATTCATGGTTAGTGGTTCATATACTCATTGCTCGATACTAGGAAAAGCTGATTGCTGTCTTTCAAGGTTCCAGAAGTCAACATCCTAGACCTATGGGGCTGTTCAATAATTACATAAGCATTCAAGATGGGGGGGGGGGGGCGGATTTCAAGCTTCGCTTATTTTTGCCGACAAGGGAGAGGAGGGAGATCAGAATAATGTTTACGTAAGACATTGAAAAAAAATGTTTGTCTATTTCAGTGGCATTTACTGTTAATGATTTGGCAAATCTTACGTAAGCACAAGGGGAGGGAGGTTAAAAATGTGCTGACATAATACTTGAACGGCCCCTATAGTATTAAAGTGAATGTTCAGTTATTTGGTGTACACAACATTTTGCTCATTATCTATATTATTACGTCTTTAAACAGACTTGTTTGAGTTAGAACGGCAAAGGTGGTCACTTTAATGCCCATGTGAGCAGTATCCAGTTTTTACTGTGAAACTTCTGCAGAACTTTTCTCTACATAGCTGGACGAAGTCAACTTGATCTTTTGTAAGCTCAGGCCTGAACAGTATGGTACGTGCTGTAATCATCAAGATAGATTAATGTACGACAAGATACCTGTTTAATATTAAAAGATATGACTTCTTTCATCACCATTTGTTTTTGATGTTTGATTCTCTTAAGGCTATTAACTTTGCAGTACGATTCATTACTCCAATCATTTTTCTGCAAAAATTTATTTAATTACAAACACAGTAGGCCTACAACAAAAACAATTTTTTGCTTCTTTAAAGCAAACCAAGCATATTCAATAACACCACTTATTCAATATTTATATTCCAAATAATAAAAATAAACATATCCATAGTGAGATACAAGTACAAAACTTGGATGTTTAAAGTCAAAGTTTCACCAATCAGCTCTGGCAACTGTTAAAAAATAAATTTGATAAACTCTGGTTTCTGGAACTACATTGGAGCAATTAAAATAAAGCATGCTGCAATGAACTTGAAGAAATATAATTTATTTATTTTTTCTAAGATTAATACAAACGGAGATAAACCATCTACTTCTTTAATGCACTTTGTAAATACTTCCATCTCCCTAAAGATGATTCAGTCACCGATATACAGATGCTAGCGAGAAAATTTACATACTCTTGTTAATACAAATCCATTATCGTGAATAACGGTACTTATTCAATATGCCATTGACACAAAGAGATACTTGAAATCGTTTTGGTCCAAATATTGTCCCTCTAATGGTATCAATAGATCCAGTCCATACCAACAGAACATTCTCTTTGCCATTATGGCACTTTCAGATCATTGGATAGTGTTAACAATGTAGCTGGCATGGACCGATTTATCTTAAAGGTTCATAATTTTTTGGCCAGTGTGTTATAATGCTGTCGTCTTATAAGTCAATTCTGTTCTGCCTATTTGAAGAAATGTAATTATATTCATTAATTTATTTCTGAATTGAAAAATCTTAATATTTTTATATGATTTAGGATAAATTCAATGATTTGTTTAAATACAATAGACAATCAGAAAGAAAAATAAATAAATAAATAGCATTTTTTTTTATTTTTGAATCGGATAACATCATACAGAATAAAATATATAAAAATATTGATTTCTAAACATAAATCAATACAAAAAAAGAAGAAAAACAAATTGTTTAAACTAAACAATTTTAATAATAATATTAGATATGAGATATACAAAAGCTTAATCTTTATTTTGATCTTGCAAATTATTTTAACCCTTTAGGGACAGTATTTCAAGCGAGTCTTTCTTCGCGGGGGACAAAAAATAAACAGTTCTTTATATACCACACCCGACCTCTAAAAAAGCAGTCGCCGTCCTTAAAGGGTTAATGTTAAAAAGATTAGGAGTATATAATTTTCTTTGGATTTTTTTTTTAATTAGGTTTTCATCATTAAAACAAAAATCATCTTTTTTGTTTTGTTAAGACTAGTAAAGTTTTCTTACATTGAAACAACACAACAATAAATTATCACCTTGATATCAAATACTATGTGTTCTTTGTTGGATGTGTCACAATCGTGTGTAGCACTGCTTTACAATGAGATCATTTTACAATACAATGCCAAGAAATGGATCACAGAGGTAAGTTAGATTCTGACAAAAGGTTTAGTCTGTATGGCTCCAAAAACTTGGTATGCCAGTTTATTTCAGGCATCTGAAAAAAGAATACTTTGAGAAACCATTGCTATGAATAGCTAAATAAGTTTCGTTTCGTCTTTGTTGTATTACATATTATACAAGGGAGAGTCAAATAAAAGAATGAATTTTTTTTTTTTTTATTGCGGCGGTGAAACAATGTTTTGTGAGAAGGACTGGTCTCGAGGGATCAAAAAAAATTATACTCGTATACATCTGGCAGCATTGCACCAACAAAGCATGAGTGGTTGGCAGTCGCATGCGAAAAATGGAGACGATTCATGAAGAGCAGTATACGACTTAGAAATTTTGCATCCGTCTGCAGAAATCCGCAACGGAAGCATACAAAATGTTATAGCAGGCATACAGCAAAGATGTTCTTCCACAATCAACAGCATTTTGGTGGTTCAGACAGTTTAAAGAGGGCAGTGATTTGACCACAAAGTAGGGCAATACGGGTGCATTGCTCTGGCCAGTGCAGCGAACAAGATCATGATTAACATAGCTGTCGCCACTGTTCGAGAAGATTGTTGCATAACCCAGATAGACTGATGGACATTTGCCATGGTAGTACATTCACCATTATGCATGCTTGCTTGCACAAGATGCATCTGTGCAAATGGGTGCTGAATTGCTAACACCTGAACAGAAACGGGTGTGAATGTAGCTTCATGAATGTGTTGGAGCTTCAGTGTCTGGTAGCGGAGTATGGCGAGGTCTACCTGAATTCCAGCATTACTGGTTATCAGAGTTGGCTTCCTCACTACGATCCCGAAATCACCCATGAAGTGGTAGACCATAAACCATGATAATGGGCAGTTTTTAAGACCCTGGCCGAACACATCCAACAAAACGACCCGAGCTGCATCTATCTGATTGGTGCCTACATGACGATAATGCATGCCCTCATGTTTCCCACATTGTTGCCTAATATTTGGCCCAACAAAATATCGAAGTGTGCCGCACCCTCCGTACTTGCTTTGTGTGACTTTTTTTTGTACCTTAGTCTAAAAGCAGAGCTGTGGGCAAGCGTTTCGGCTCATCAACGGCAGTTCGTAAGATTATGTTAAACGAAGGGGTCCAGCACGTCTTCCAGGACTGGCAGATACGTTGGGCTAAGTGCATACAACTCGATGGGAACTACTTTGAAAAAGACCATATGAAACTGGACCCTGTCTGATGTATTTTGTGATTAAAAAATTCATTCTCACTCTTAATTGACTCGTCCTCGTGTGTGTATATTTATATATACACACCACACATACTTAGCATAATAAAACAAAACAAAACAAAAAAAATCAGATGACCAAGGATAGTGTATGGAGGCTTTCTTCTATCAATTTCTCTTCTTTGAAGTATACCCTTTATTCACAGAAATATTTGTTTTATTGTTTTGCTGTGATAGTCTCTCTAAACCCAAATCAATTTTGATTTAGTAATATTAAACTATATAATATGTAATTAGCAAATTGTATACTAATGATCAGATTTAAAGTATAAACTGTGTTTCAGAGTATCTGGACCTTAGACTTAACATTGAGGACAAAATGAGCTGTGGATTAAGACAGGATTACTTTTCACTAGCATCATAATTTACCTTGCAACAATTTATGAATACATGTACAGAAAAAAAGCACAGTTGACACTAAGATGAATGACTCAAATCCTTTTTTTTTTTTAATTTGTTACTGTTTTGCAAACATTATTTTCAATAAATCTTCTTTAGTTAAAAGAGAACTTTTACCACAGATGTAAAAAAAAAAAATAAATCAATAATGTTTCTTTTTCAATTTAATTCTTAAGGGCTGAAGTTTTCCCAGGA
>JAFIDM010004315.1:66894534-66938836 GCA_023159025.1 Thereuonema tuberculata | reverse complement strand
ACAAGTACAACCACAAAGCGTATTAGAGTCACCCTCATATAAGCTGTACTGGGACCGCCCTATTCACACAGACAAACCATACATCATAACAGACCTGACATCACACTTGTTGATAAGGTCAACAAACAGACCTTCTCATTGATATTGCAGTGCCTATCAGCAAGAACATGCAGAAAACTTATGCAGACAAGATCAGTAAATATACCGACCTAGCATTCGAGCTCCAGAAGCTTTGGAGGCAGGACCGAATATGAGTTGTACCCAACGTCCTGTCTGCCACTGGTCTGGTGCCTCACACATTGCACCACAGCCTCAGAACACTAGGACTTCACAAAAGCATTTTTGCACATAAGGCTGTGATACTCAACACAACATGCATGGTTAGGAAATTTATGGACACAACCACACATCCCTAATCATTCTTCCACACTTTTTTTTTTACATTTGGCAGTATGTGCTTTGGTCCTTGACCCACCATATTGTCTTTGCTAGGGAGGCCCATGATTTGAGACTTTTACAAAATAATAATAATAATTGAAATAAAGGGAAACCGAGTTCCTCTAAACCCCAGTCAAACAGAAACAAGGTGTTTGCAATTAAAATAGGGCAATTTCCTTTGGCATTAATTAAGAAATATAATTATGATCACCTCAAAGAAATTTCTCAGAAAGTTATTACTTTCAAGAATTATCATAACAATCTTGATAACTGAATGTTGCAATTAAAATCATCTAAAACTATTAAGATCATGGGCAGCCAATTTTCAATTAGACAGGGAAAAGGTCACGGGAAGTTTCAGTTCAATAAGATTAAAAATCAAATAATAGTAGTGCTCTTGAGGGATAATTACCAATTAAAAAAATGCAAGCTTTGCCATTAATATACACAATGCATTGGTTTGAAGAAGCTACAATCACTTTGCTCCATTAAATCATGCCACATTCAATTTTCAAGAAAATCGAAAAATTGAGAAAGCTACATTTTCTAAATTTTACTAATAATTAGACTAACTTAGTGGTAGTAACAAGTAAAAAAAAAACTTTCATGAAAATCTGAGGTGGTGGGTGTCATTATGATAATTTTGTTGAATTGACATGGAAATGACTCATGAAATAGCACTATTATGAATTCTGTTTCTTTATTTCCTTCTATCAATGACCATTCTGTTTCTAGTTAAGAGTTTTATTATTGAAGTACAAGGTTTCTGTTACAAATTGGTTGTTTACTCCTTTTCTCCTTAAACAATCTCTACCTGAATATAGTTAAATCTATATCCTAAGGAGTTTAGATTCCAAAGCTATTTTTTTCCCTAAGATTTAGATCAAGAATCTCTACTATTTCTCATTCTTTTGTTGCTAATGTCATTCTGCAAGAAGATTAAGCTCTCGTCCTTTCATATTACACAAATGCCAATGGTATCAATATCACTCTTTAATACTTCTTTATTATTTAAGATTGAACTAACATTTATGTGATTTCTTTATAAGGTGAAAAGATGATACTATTAATGTCCTGTAATATACTATTGGGAATTCTTTTTTAATAAATTCAAATATAATTTACATGATGTAAAATTGATAAAGGAAAAGATAAATTTATTACCTCATGAAATGTTTCCATTAAATTTATGTAATAGCTTTTATTTCGAAAATACTGCTTCAAAATAGCGTAAACACTGGCTTCGATCAAGATAGAATCATTGCACGCCATCAATCCAACTTCTTTCTATAATCAAAAAGTAAAAATGGATTATTTATTCATTTCTTATTAAAGAAATAAAGTATTAGGTTTGGTATTACAAAACTCAAGTTGCATTAAAAAGAGCAGCACATTAATGTGACAATACAAAATAATGATTACAAAAAAATATGAAGAGCCTTTCGTAAATCATGCTAAATCTCTCAGAATCATCATTAATAAAAGAAAGGAATCCTATCTCCTTCCTAGGGCAGATGTAAGTATAAATTATCCTATTCACAACAAGAAATCACTGTTACTGAGAGTCAGGGGGTGTGGCTTTATATGTAAAGTAGAAAGACAGTTGAAAATGAATTCAGTTATTAATGAAAATGAGAATGGTGGTATATATCATTCGTGCCAAGTGCATCAGTTTCAAAATTGTAATTTTCTGGATCTTATACATATAGTAGCATTTGAGGTTTACAAAAAAAAAAAAAAAAAAAAAAAAGGTACGATGAAAAAGATTGAGCAGCAGTCTTGTCTTGTGGCAGAAAATATCTCACTGATGACAGAAGTCAAAGAATGACAAGGATCATGCAAGCTACAAGAATGGACTCAAACTGAAAATTTTATCCTCAAAAATCAGGGTAACAATGGTATAGACATCAAATATAAGAATGTGCAACCTGTGAGAGGTTAAAACAGTAGCTTACCTAATAGTAAATAGTTATTTAATGAAGAGTCATTGCTTGTATTCCAATATACTAAGAGAAACAATCTTTGAAAATAAAAGCATTCCTACTTTACTTTATGTACAAGATTTATACATATCTCTTAAGTATGAAACAGAATTTCTTGCTTTCAGATCTTTAATTGTTCTTAAAGCTGAAACACGTTTGTTTCTTCATTTGAAAGATTTACTGAAATTAATGTAAACATATATATATAACCTAAAAAATTTTCATTTTTAATTATGTTCCATCCACTCAACAGAATTGTTCCATCCACTGAACAGAATGGAAATTCTAAAGCTTTGAGCTACTTCAGCTAGTGAGTGGTGAAAATTGCAAAAAATAAAAAAATATATATACTGCCATAAAACAGGGCAAAACTGTTCTGTTTTATAATATGCTTTTATTATTCTTTTTTTGCAATTTTAATTGTTTGTAAATAGAACAGATGCTACATGGGTGCAATATTTTTTAAATGTTACTACGGTGTTTGATAAGCATTCATTCCCACACATTAAAGTTGAATTTATTCCATTTTATGCAAAACTCACTCAAGGAATTTTGAATTAAACTAATCTCCTATTCACTGAAGTAGCTTTGGTCTTCTGCTTTATCTTTAATCATTACATCTTAACATGAAAATAAAGAAAGAAATGTAATCCCTTAGTGCTTTTTGGGAGAAAGATTTGCTGAACTACCTTACAATTTAAACCAAATTATATCTGTAAAAAAGGTTAGAGGTTAGTAATTTTATGATGAACATCAATGAAGATTTCAAAGGAAGTAATTTCAAGTTCAAATTCTTATGATCAAATTGTGTGTTACTTTAAAGAATATTAAATTTAAAAGTTTTGTTCTTTAAGATTTCAACGATAAACTTCATTGTAGATTACCAGATTACTGAGAAGTTCACTTATCATTTGACAACTCATCTAACAACTTATGAATTCTGTAGGAATAATTTAGAAAAGATACATTGGATGGAAAATTTGAATAAAAAGATTATAATTATAAAAGATTTCTTTATCCCTCTAACTGATAATAGTATTTTTTATTCTTAAAAAATCTCACGTATTTGACAATTCCGATATAATCACACATCTAAAGTAAAAATTAGAGGAAGGAAAATGGACTCCCCAATGGATAGGCAAGGAAATGACAGGAGTGAATTGAGTGCAAAATACTAACATTTTTATACCAACAAAGTTTTCCTCTTCTGGTTGTGGACTGATCCATGACATCATCGTATATGAGAAAAAATGCCTGCAACTAAAACAAATAACTCAATATAGCACGAAAATAATAAATTTTCACTGAGATGAATTATGTAACAAACAGGAATATAACTTATAGGCTTCTTCACCAACTCCCAGATTTAGATTTTAAAATCTAAGATTTATTAAGATATCATCATTAAAGTTTGTAACTGTTAAGTTAAGCACTGCATGTAAAAGAGAAATACAGAAGGGGAAAAAAATCAGATGATGTTAATCAAAATCAAGTCTAAAGATATCCTAAATTTATTAATAAAGATGAAGATTTTATATATTTAACATTGTTAGAAAAAATAAATTAATATGAAGTTGAATTGTTGTAATAATAATGAATATAACACAAATTAACAGTATTGGAAAATAGAGGGTTATTACAAATGATTCATCTGGTTCTATAACTTCCAAGCTATGGATTGCAATTGTTTGTGCTAATCATGTAAGGAAAGACAACATCTCAAAATTTTAAAATTCGCATTTGCAGACTTTCTTGTGACAGACCAAGTGGCAGCACGAGCTTCAACTGCAAAATGGCGACTTTGCAGCAGAAAATGTTTTATGTTATTAATATGGGAAGTGTTTATCCATTGTTAACATGCAGCGTGGGTTCCGAAGACAGTGCGAAATAGAACCGCTAGGCCACCACAGCATTCTGCAATGGTATCGACAGTTCAAGGACATAGGTTGTATGTGTAAAGGTAAAAGCAAAATATGACCAAGCGTTTCTAACGAAATAGTGGAGAGAGTTAGGGAGAGTTTTGTGCATTGTCCACGAAAGTCAAATGGGCAAGTCGCGAACTAGGTATTCCACAGCCAACTATTTGGAAGATTTTGCGACGGCAACTATGACAGAAACTGTACCATCTGTAGCTGTTGCAACATTTAAAGTCAGACAACTATGGCAAGCGTTATGAATTTTGTAATCTCATGCAGGAAGCATTTCAGGACAACGATTTTGCCACTCGTCTGGTGTTAGTGATGAGGCGACATTTCATTTAATGGAAAGGTGAACCGTCACAATGTCCAGATATGGGGCATGGAAAATCCTCATGCTATTGTTGAACATGAATGGGATTCCGCAAAACTTAACGTCTTTTGTGCAATCTCAAAACAAAGATGTATGGCCCCTTTTATTTTCATTGAGAACACTGTGACAGGTATGTCATACCTCGATATGTTGCAGTTGTAGTTGTTTCCGCAACTGAAAGATGATTCCAGCAACTTAATATTCCAGGAAGATGGGGTTTCATCTCATTGACTTGCTGAAGTGCGTCGCTACCTGAATGAGAAACTCTCACACCGCTGGATTGGGCAATATGATGGGGATGACTTGGCGCTGTTCAGATGGCTGTCTAGATCTCTCTACCTTAAGCCTTGTGAAAGACACTGTTTATTGCCACCTTCGCCAGAAACATTGGATGAACTCCGGGACCACATTATGGCTGCTTTGATGACCATCAACATGTGTGGGCTGAACTAAACTACTGCACAGACGTGTGTCGTGTAACAAGGGGAACACACAACATACATCTGCAGTGTTATGACTAAAACTTGGACAATTTCTTGCTTTTTTCATGTGACATTCATTATTTTATGTGTAATACTTTGTGAAATACAGTTTTTTAAAATCCCAATGAATCATTTGTAATAGCCCTGTATATAGCTTTCAGGCATTTTCCAATACTGTTATTTCTTGGTTTTCATTAGTCGACTGATTGTTAATTGCAAATCAAGAGAAAATGAAAGTATCTTTTTCTTTTAATAGTCACGTACTGCATAAGTTCTTTTTTTCTTGTTGTCTGTCTATTCCATGTACAGAAAACAATTATCACGAAACTTGTTGTGAAGCAAAGTCATAAATATAGAATTTGTATACGACAAATTATAAATTTTGAATACGGATGAAAATTAAGAATCTTCTGTCAAATTTAAAATAAACTGCTTCTTCATCAACTGCAGTAAATTTTTTGTTGTTGTTTGTTTTTCTGAAGTTCCACTGGTGGGAGGAAGAGTAAAATCCATAACTTCCTCCACTCTTTTAAGTTATTCGTCAACTTAGTAGATCTAACTGATGAGTCCTATAGAGAGCAAAACAGCTATCCCAGATTACTGTTGTTGGCAGCTCAGGATGTGCTTGTCAAAATATGCCATTTTTCTTCTTTTTTTTTAAATAACTTTTCATAAGCAATGACTGTTATTAGATAGATTTGTTTTTTTGTGATAAAATCAATCAGATATATCGCCATAGTTTTTCAGTTCAAGTTACAAATTGGAGAAAATATATTTCATGCAATCAATAACTTTCATTAATTAATTAATTCATTCATTCTAGTAGTTAGCCCAAGAGATTGGGACAATTGTATAACATTGCTTATCTAAGATTTCCAGTGAAACAAATCCTAAAACGCAGTCTATATATTTCTACTTTTGCTTGATGATGACAGATTTCCCCATAGATTGTGATTACTAATTTAAAACTTTCTCTTTTCTAGATAAAGTTCTCTATGACCAAATTTTACCTCTAAATTTTCCCATTAATAAAAATGATAATTCATATTTGTTTACTGAAAGCTGTTCAATTTTAAACAGGCAATTCAAAATTGAGAAAACTCTAGTAAGTAAACAGTTATTTAGTACAGTTAAGAGAAAGGCATTTACAAATAAATAATATATGAGGCTTATTCAGAAAGTGAGGCCATTAAAAAAAACCGATTGATGTATTTTCAAGCAATTTTATTTTTATCTGATTCGCCAAACCTTACACTACTTTTCTACATAGTTTCCACCATTGTTGAGACATTTCTAATAACAGGGAGACCATTACAATTAATGTATTTTTTTGTATCCCACAGGAGACCCTTGTCTCATCACCTGTGATGATATGGCTTAAAACTTCATCACCATGCTCACTGTATAGCATGAGAAAGGTTGCAGCACAAGCACAATTTCTGAAATTTCAAACGATCTGTCACAATTTCATATAGAACAGTTCTTGAAATTGCTCCTGTTCCTGCATTTCAAGAAGTTCCTTAAGTGCCCCGTGATTCTCCAACAATGACGATGTCAAAGACGCAGTGCAAGCATGGTCGTCTTCACAGCAGCCCAATTTTATGAGGAGGGGATACAAAAACTGGTGCCTTAATGATAAATGCCTTAACAATGGTTGAAGCTACATAGAAAAGTAGTTTAAGGCTTGGCAAATCAGATAGAAATAAAATTGTTTGAAAATATATTCTGGCTTTTTTTTTTAACAGCCTAATGGAACTTACTTTTTGAATATTTTTCATATATAGCTAGATTACTACAGCTATTTTTTGAAATTTGACACATTAGCCTACTGATAATATAGGCAACATTAAAAGTAACTGATATACCTACTAATTCTACACACCAGCCAAGAATTCTCGCTAGCTTAATATCTTCCGAACTTGGTACATGAGGATTGACTAGAAGCTTAAAGGACTGAACAACTGACATCCCACGAGTTTTTTTCCCATGAGGAACATTATATTCCAGGACCTAAAAAAGTTAAAATGAATGAAAGATAATTAAAGTATGCCAACTAATATTCATATGTAACAAACATTCAAACTTATTTTCAGGTTTAATTACCTTTTAAATTTAATACATAATTATAAATTTGGGTCAACCCTCTGTATTAAGCTGTGAGCTATATTCCTATATCTTTTCTGTTTTGTATAGAAATAGAATGCAGTAGGACCCTACCCTGTACGTGCAGGGATAGGTTCTAAAACCTTCTATGATTACATGAAACCTTGGATAATATCAAATTACTATATATAACGTGATATTCGTGTAACATAAGTAAATATGGTAAAGTTTAATTGATAAATTATGTACAGTAAGACATTAAATAAAAGTAATAGTAATGTGTATTTTTTTCTGTTTCAATCATATCCAGAATTTTCACTTTCTCAATAATGGAAAGGACATCATGGCTCTCTTAGGCTTAGAAGCACTTCCAGTCTCACTACTCTAATGCCTTGGGGCCGTTATTATGGTAAATAAGGGCTTTCTGAATACAAACGCTTCAAGAAAGCTGGAAACAGAATGGAGACCAAGTTGTAAAGGGACAAAGGAAGATGAGTTAATCACTGCATGTGTTTTGGCTGCTGGATTTCACCAACTTACAGCCCTTTCTCTCTTGAATAGCATTTTCAAACTTTTCAACTGTTTATTTTCTTAATTTTCCATTTTTTTTTTTAGGCCACGATAAACTGCAGACAACTGAAACAACAGAGAAGAAGGGTGGGGGGTCCTACTGTATATATAATTCATGTGGTATATTTTTATACTAAAGTTTTTTATATAAAATCTGTATATAAATAGTTGCAGGAGGTAGCTGCCTCATTTTAAGCTTAATGTGTTGCCAATAATTTGATCCAATCACCTCCAGTCCAGAAAGCAACTCTAATCAATATGGCCACATGCCACTTGGTAAATGCTCAGATTTGACTTAAAGGATATACACAGAGCCTAGCTACCACTGGGGCAGCCAGGGCAATGCCCCGGGGCCCCCCGAACAAAGGGGATTTTTTTTTTGACGAAATCATAATCACTTGTTGCCCCAGATAGAGCCGGCGTTAGGGTTTTTTTTTTTGGTTGTTTAAAATAAGATTGTCAAGGGCCCCGCACCCTCCGGCTCTGCTCCGGGGCCCCCAATCCTCTAGCTACAGCACTGGATACACAACTTGGAAACCTTTCTCCAAAAGAAATAAAAAATCTAAGAATTTTCATCTCCAGATTCAAATACCTATATTTACACATGTATAGTTAGAAATTGAAATTTTCTCATACCTTAAGTCGTATATTGCAAACAAGACAACAATGCAGACATTAAAATAACTGCTGCCAGGTAGTTGCAGAACGCATAGTGGGTTAGCAGAGAATAAATAGCAATGAGAAATAGCTGTGTAAAAATCTTAAAACAATTTATTTCTGTGGTCATTAAAATAAATCTTTTAAACAAATCTCATTAATTGTTCTTATCACAATAATCAGAACAAGCATATACTCTTATAGTATATACTCTTATAGTACAGTTTCTCTTCTGAAGTTCAATACCGTAATTGTATTAACGCTAGGCACTTTTATCTTTAATTGGTTTTTCACTCTAATGTGAACTTATCAATTCTTCACACAGAATTCAACAAATAATAAAATAGCATTTATCCACACTTTAGTAGCACTGGTTTATCATAACACTTTTCATGGTTAATGCTTCTTGCACTTAAATCACTAATATTAACACGTGACACTTCTATGTTACTCGATGCACTATCTATTCTACTAAATTACTAATACTGCTATTGTTGAATATTTTACTTGTATGAATATGTGAATAATTATCAACACTTGCGCTAATATCACTAATTCATGCCTATCGCAATAATACTTGAGTTTCACTTCCTATGGACACTGTCTTCTGATATTCGCTTTTCCCTTCCATAAATATAATAGAACAGTACTTACAGAATATAGACTTCGGTGACGCTTTCACCTGTGGGTGTAGAATACTTCCATTACTTATCCGGTAACCACAGCCAGTCTTCATTCACTGTAGAATTCGTAATCCTATCCTTCCTTAGGCTTGGATTCGTAATTGCCACTTCCAATTGCTGTAGGTAGACTCGTCTTCCCTTTTGCTCAAATGGAATGGCTCGGCTCATTAATATTCACTTCGCACAATAATTAACGGTTGTTAATTATTTTAACTTTCGGTGGGAATATATTGAAGAATCGGCTTCTCACAAAATAAATAAATAGTTCAATACTTGCTTAATTTATTTGTAATCTTTCTAAACATGAAATTCTATCTCGGGTCGGGTCTTGCTCCATTATCCAATGGGTAGGTAATGCTTGCTTCGTTTCGTGAAGTGACTTTTCTATTAAAGAATAACTCGTCTTCTTACTTGTGTTAATAATTGCCAGTTCCGTAAGTTCGCTCTCTTCTGGATTTATCGAATGGGATTATTCATAACTGCTTTTCTTTCCGGTTCGCCTTTCGATTAATTCTTAATTATTACTCCTTTTGATTTAGGAATCTCTATCCTTCTGGAACTGTCTTTAATTGCTTCGTAACGACCCTACAAATGTGCTCAGCTTGGCCAACATTTGTACTCAATTATTAATCCTGACACACGTCCGTGTCTTCCAAAGTTTCTGAATTAGACTGTCTTCCATTCAGTCTTCACACTGGAATTTTCTATTCGAGTTCCTTCACTCGACGTCTAATACTCGACTGCCCGATACTCCACTTCTGATACTAAAACTTCCGAACACAAGTTGCGATCCCAGACTGCGTGTCAATGGGATCAACCGTAACTCTCTTTTATTACGTCATCTCTGTTATGTCCATCAATCAAATTTAAATATGCAAATACTAATGACGTTGACTTCTCTCTCAACGCTCAAAGGGAAAAAAAAAAAAAAATCCTTTAAAAGCATTTTTATTTAATTATTATTTTTCTTTTAATAACTATCACTTTTAAAAAATCACTAACAGTTCGCAACAATAACATAAATTACTTCTAACTTTATAAAACTTTTTGAAAGCTTCTTTCATTGTCGTAGATGTATGATTAGTAAACAATGGACCACTTGAGGATAGGCAGGGCTTTGTAGTTCCAAAATATCTCACCAGTCTACTTTTTGGCTTGTGGGATAAACAAAGCCATGTGCTTCGTTTTAACCCTAGTAGATATAGAGGCTGAACTAAAAGATTTGATTTAAATGCAACGATTGTAAGCCTTCCAAAATTTTCAGATTGGATGTAGAGTTGATAATCGCCTTTTGAAGAAGACGACAGCAATATATTATCAAAGAAGGATATAATTTAATGAAGCACTTGAGGATAGGCAGGGCTTCGTAGTTACAACATATCCCACTATGCTACTGCTTCGCATGTGGGATAAACAAATTCGAATAAATTTAATGAATATTTTTAGAAAATATATTAGAATGGCTTTTTCACTAAAACTAGCTGAACTTATCAAGAGCTGTACTTGATAACTCCATTTAAGGAAAGACTAGCACTCTCATCTCGGATTACTCTTTAACTGTCCATTAATTGTTACAGGATCTTTTTCAATTCCTCAACAGATATGCATTAGCACTGAATTTAGCTTAGGCCTAATCACAAAGTTGGATAATGAAATGGTTTCCGATTAACCGGTTCAATGATTTGACTTCAGTCTAGTGGAACTTCCTTTTCTAATGCCTCCACTATTTCATTACCTAGGGCTTTTTAGAAATAGCAAAAGACAATTCAAAAAATTTGTTTCATAGTATTTTTACTTCTATTCATTTGCTTCATTTAAACCTCCATTGCTCTCTTCCTTTAATTTAGACATATGGGCTTTAGGACTAGTAATGCCTTCCAAAATGCTGTGGTCAAGTCATGACATTTAACCATCCTGTATTTCCACTGAGTTGCCAGTTTATTAAATACATAACCCCAGTTCATGTAAAAGATAGATAATATGTAATAAACTACAACCCTGTGTATATGGTTGTTAATTATAAGCTAAATCAAGGAAAGAATAAGCATATATATCCTTGGCCAAAATCAAAACAGATTTAAACAATACTTCTATTTGAACTATTTTTTATTAAAGAAAATTATGAAATTAACTGTTTACAAGATGTACCTTTTGAAACCATTCAACTGCCTCCTTCATGTCAGCATCAGGAATACTTATAGCTGAATCAATGACTTCTGAAAACAAATCATCAAATTCTTCCCACTCAGTTTTGGAGACATTCAGAAACCATTTTGACGAAGAGGAAACAAAAAACCTTTCTTCAACACTGCAAAGTAATGGAAAAGAATAACAAAATTAATTCAATGAATATTTAAAATGTATTAAGTTTAAAATATATTTAATGATAATAAAATACACAATATTAATTTTTAAGGGGTACAGATTTGCCTCAAAAATGTATCATTATTTTTAAAAACAAATCTTAATTTAAAACTAAATTTCTTGTTTTAAAAGTCATTGTAAAGTCCAACAAACTTTGATACCTCCTGACACTGCATCTGAAAATGGAAAAAATATTTTATTTTAATTATATGAAGGTCTTAAGCCTAGTATACATAGGGGACTTTGTTATCAATCAATGTATGGGAACAATATTCCAGATAAGTCATGAAACATTGTTTCTAAACAATGCTGCTCTGCAACATTATTTCGTGTCTAGACTACTTGCAAGTCATAGACCCAGAAAAAGGAGAGGCTTGTATCTAAACCATAAACACTTTTTCGGTGAAGATCCTTTTTTTTTTTTTTTTTTTTACTCTAAGAGTTTTTCATGTGTTTTGTCTTTTCTCCTTTTCCTTAAGTGATTTTTGCACAGAATTCCGTCCATAATTAATGACTAATTTTTTTCTGTAATGTTTCTATGATGCCATCCGTTGAACAGTGCTTTTTTTTTTTTCTTTTCTGAAAAGCTTACTGGTACTCTCCCACCTCATCCCTCCCCCCCAAAATAAACAAAAAACAAAACAAAATTAGTACCCTACATAACAGCAGTTTCCAAACTGGCATCAAAACACTAGTGCTGCCATCTTCATGTGAGTGTTCTTTGTTTTTTGATGTATTCCCTTTTGGGAACTAGGAATTGACTAGATTGCAAACATTCAAATGTAGGACATTATCCTAGCTTTATGCTGTACATATTATTGTTGCTAAAGGAGAATGGGCAGATCTGCCCCACCACTGTATAGCGATAGGATATATATATGTAAGGAAAGATAAATAGAACATTTTTATAAATAGAAACTACAAGTGGGGGTGCTTGGCTTCCCTGCCACCCACATTCATCACAATCAATCAATCAAATTATTATACGTAATTAATAATACCATTTATTTCAAGTAAATAATAATTATTTACATGTATTAACTGAAAATAATACTTACTGTTACTGAAAATAATTATTAAATGATATAATTAATTAATACATCCGGGAAGTAAGATGTCAACTAGGTAAGTCATATCTAGAATTATATACAGTGGAGCACCGTTTATACGTTTCTCGTTTATACGTTTTTATCGTTTATACGTTTTTTTGAATGGTCCTGGCAAAATCCAATGCATATTAACGTTAAATAATTTCATTTATACGTTTTTCTGAAATCGCAAATTTCATTTATATGTTTTTTTCAAGAACTCGAGAAGAGAGAAAATGCGCATTTCAACCTTAGATTCCCATCTGCCGATTGTCCAGTCTTAGAAAATTGCACTGAAAAACCTCTACCATGTTTTCAACAAGCTTTGGCGGGTTTTAACACCATGTAAGCATACTTCATTAGCAGTGATTTAAATGATAAAAGATGGCACTTTTAACTGCGCACAATGAACTTTTTTCTGTGCATTCCAAAAAAGCCACTCAACCTAAAATAACAAAATATTTTGTAAATGCTGAATGAGTATGAATAGTACTAGTTGTACATTCGGAATAAAAAGTTTAGTATTACATACTTACCTCTTGTATTTCATTTTCATGTAATGTTTTAATTTTCCTCTGACTTTTTATTGTTGGTTATTACGAAATTGTAACTTTTGTGAATTTCGTTTATACGTTTTTTTTTCTCAGTCCCTTGAAAAACGTATAAACGGTGCTCCACTGTAATTCCAAACAGACTAATAATTGAGATGAGTCGTAATAATAAAATATGTTCTATTTAAGATCTTTCTATAAGTATATACCAGTGTCTTATTTCTGTACAGGGTGGGGCAACTTCCCATATATTTTTGCCTATTATCCTTTCAGGATTTTTTTAGCCTTAAAAGTTTACCAGTATGCATACTAGATCTTACCAACAGAAAAAAAGTCCTGTTCGTATTCCTTTGTAAGATCCTAATGCATTATTCCTTTGTAAGATCTTAATGGATTTACAATTTTATATCGCACCAATGTGGCATTGCCATCTCGTATCAAAGTTCCTATTAATCCTTCTCCAATTACATAATATTTCCTTCAGTTCATTACTTTTGTAAGCATGCTACTATATTTTGTCTCAAATGGCAATGCTTAAAATCACAAATCCAATGGATCAGGTAGCTTTAATTTCAATTAGCAAAATTAATGCTTTATTGTATTCAAGATAAGAAAGAATGCAATTCCAACCAGGAAATAATTGTGTTGTCAAGATGGCATTTTCCTAGCAGAACTTTTAATGGGCGTTTTCAATACAATCTAACCTTTAAAAAAAAAAAAAAAAAGGAAACATTTGGACTATGTTGACCAGATACACGGCTGTCATGGCAACATATCAGGCCTTGTCCTCCAATTTGCAGGTGTTCTATCCAGACAAATGAAAATTAGGAATTAATCAGAAATGATTTTTTCCGAGAAAAACAAATAAAAATGTTACTGTATTGAAAACAATGCATATGTGTTCCTATTGCTACAGAGATTTCAACATTGAAATGTGAAAGTGCAACATGGAAGTCCAGAACTGAAATAAAGGTAGACTGTCTTTTTCGAAACTACAAACCTCTTGAAATATTACATATGGAAAAAAAAATATTTCTTAGAGAAAGAGTTGGTTGTAAAACTTCAAACATTACTTTTTCAATCTCATGCTACTATATTGTACCGGCTTCAGATAATAGCAACAGTGATGTATATTTACGATCTTTAAAACAACAATAAAGATGACAAATGAAAAATTATCCTACCCAAACTTAGTATAAGGTGAACAGTACTCAGAGATCTTTGAACGTTGAGAAAAGCAAGTTTTTTTCATTCGGAAGTGAGTATGTAAGCAACAATACTGCGGTTGAATGTATGGCACTGATCTTGATCGAACCAATTCCCTGGTCACTGAAGTAACGGAACGAAAATAAGCCAAACGACTCATTTCCAAATGGAATACCTTATCACTTTCTTAATGTTTAAAAGCACAGTTAGTTGCAATATGAGTTATTCATTTCAGCTACGACCTTTCACCCTTTAGTTATAAACTCATGCCCTCTGTTGGTGTCTAGCAATTTATGTTCCGTGTTATCTTTCACACATATATGTAAAATATTTGTAAATAGAACAAGATAAAAAAAATATGTATAGTAAAAAATCCTATTGTTGCATAAAAATCTTGATATATCACAAGTTTCCAAAATAATTATCCTAAAGGTGAAAAGGTAATTGAACGTTTGCAGAGGGAACGTTTTTCAATTCTCTTATATTTCCTCTTCCGTTTTCAATTCTTTCGCAATTTATCATGAGCAGGCAAGTCGTTGGGAATTTCGTTGTGTTTTCGGTTATTTATTTTACTTTTTTTTACGGTTTTATATGAATGGATGGTTTTCTGTTTTCAGCATAACAAATGTATAACAATGACGATTGGAATGTAAACATGAATACTTATTATAGAAGTTTATTTTTTTGCCAAATGGAAACTATTTACACATCGCAGGACTTCTAATGTTTTTACTGGAAGGAAATCAGTGGTATGGCAACTCGTAGATCTCGACTTAAAGTTCTCCCTAATTTGGGAGGCCGAAACAACCGTGAAGGGAATGCCACTGCCGAAAACAAAAGTGCGGCATCTGTGACACCTCCTAAAGCTACGATAAATGGAAATGTCACGAAAAACAGTGTTAAACCATCGCCAGAAGTTGTGGTTTGTTCTTTGAATTCATCTGTTGATAAAACACCACCATCAAAAAAAGATGGACTTGTAAATATTGAACGCGATTCTGAGAGTCAATCCTCAGAATTAAATGACTCAGATGAAATACAGATTATTGAGAATGATATTCCAAATGACAAGAAAGTTGTTGAAGAGGATACAAGTACGAGAACTCAAAGTAATGAAGTTAGTCAGTCACAGACTCAAAATTATGATGAGGATGCAGAGAATTACGTGTTCAAAACACAAGATAGACAACCACAGGATCAAAGCAGTGCAAAAGAACTTAAAACAAATGATAGTACATCAGTTCCAACTGAAATTAAACCCTCAAGTGAGGTAAAAGAATCCAGGTAAGATATAGTAGAGCTTTTTTTCTTATTCTTAAGAGTGAATGTTTGATAATTTTTACAGATATTTTTAATGACACGATTGTTTCATTTAAATTGAAATATTGCTGAAGTTGCAGCCGTATACTTTTATTTATTTATTTCTTATAAATGCTTTTCTCACAAATCTATACTGAATGTACACACATTTATACAAACATTACATTAAGAAACCTACAACTCAACTAATTTTCAATACAAGGACAACTATAACATATGGATGCCTTTAAATGTTTGAAAACTTTTATCTAAGTATCACCTATATTCTAGTTCATTACTTGTATAGACAGAATCACTATTTTATAAAGGTAACAATTTAAAAATAAAAAGTTGAAATTATATTTGTTCTATTTATTTAAGTTTGATGTTTCATTTATCTAATTATTTGATTATTGAAATCACAAATTCTTCGAATTAACATTGACCTTTACTTTTAATACATTCTTTACAAGGTATTGAGGCATTTATTTTGTTAACTTTATAAAGTGTTTCAGTTTTTTCTATTAAAAAAAAAAATACACCCTGCAAATTTTAATTCTTCACTGTTTTTATTTTGAAATCCAATACAGCTAAGTCAGGATGGAGAAGAATAATCTTTTGAGACTTTCAGCTACAAATTCTGTAACTCACTTAACCCCTATATTCAATAAGGTTGTTTCCATAGCTTGGCAGGATTTTTTTTTTTTTTTTTTTTTCTGAGAAAACTGAAGTGGGATTGATGTTTGTTTGAAGAGTTTTCATATCTACTGAATGCCGACATTTTGGTTTAAACCAAGTTCATTTTCAATAGGGTTATTCTCAAGATGAGGAGAGAAATTTTAGTAAAGAGCCAAGGTAGATTGGACGTATTGTTTAAAAATTCATTCACGTTTTAAAATAAAATATTCCACTAGATAGAATACAATTCCAAGCGTAGATCACATAATTTATTAGATTACACATATACACACAAAACTTACTCCTTTTTAAATACATATTTTAGATATCATAGTTGCATGAGTAATTGCATTCTTCTGTGCTACACGACTTTAATGTTTGTATTCATTCTTACAATTTTGATCGAAACTTGCCATGTAGTGAAATTAGGTTACTCCTGTCGTACAGACATGAGGAGAATGTTTGTTTGCTCATATATAAATTTTCATAAGCTAGGTAACAAGTCAAATGTTCTTTAAATGACAGTACTTATTTTGAATTGCTTAGTTTGCGAGTCACTTTCGGGCGTGAAGGTGATTTCCATTTCATTTCATGCCTCTCTGGGATTGTCATCAAAGAGGGTGGATCGGGCTGTTGATTCCTAATATGGACGTACCTTTACCTTCTTCAGATTTCATTTTAAAAACAATTTAGAATTATATTTGATTTTTTTTGTTTGTTAAATAACGATGTAAATATATTGATGATATAATAAATAATTGGAAAAACAGAATTAGATATAAAATTAAAAAGAATACAAAAAAATGGAATTATTAAAATAACAAACAAAAAATTACATATAATCTAATAAATGCCAAATAAGCTAGGAGTTTATCATATAGTCCTTATTATTTACATGGGCATGTTGTGAGAACGTTATCATATTTACAGTTGTTATGTTTTGGGTTTTTTTGCAAATTTTATCCTGCAAAATTTTAAGGGTAATGGACCACTTGAGGATAGGTGTGGTTTGGTGATTTGGAAAAATGACACCAGGTAGCCAGCTGATCTTGTAGGATAGCAAAGACATGTGATCGCCAATTTTCTTAGGTTTTCTATTATTTTTAGTGTGAAGCCGAAATAAAGTATTACTTTATTTTTCACAATCTATAATTGTGATTTTCAAATATTGACAACATATAAGTACTGAAGAACATTCAGAAATACATTAACAGCAGACATTGGTAACAATTTATTTCTGTTTTAATTATTACAAAGATGATTGGATCCCAGCGAGGAAAAGATTGCTGTCTGAAACATGAATTAAACCACTTTTTTTTTTTTAAAAAAAGGAAAGAATGTGATTATCGTTGAATCACCATGGCTGCAAAGTAAGTAATTTTATTTATAATCTGTTAGGTTACTTTAGGATTAGACTTTCAATCACTGTTACTCTCTCGCTGCAACAAATTGGAGCTGCAATGATGGCTTCATGAATCATAATTCTTTATTTTTTCCCCTCCATAGTAGCACATTTCAGATTTTGTTTCACATCAATCAAGAAGAGATAAATAATCTGTTATTCTTACTAAATCAAATAAAATTATATCTACACTTAAGCATTTTGGCATTTGTTTTTTTAATAAAACTTTTCAAATCTTAATTGTAGCCTACTGAAATATGGATTTCAAATGAAATTCACTTCAGTTTTGTGACTTCGTAGAAAAAGTTTGTCACTACAAGGCTGAGTGTCCTCAGTAATAAATAAATATGATAATATCAATGGGTTCTATACATAGAGTTGTCTGCAGCCTATGTTGGACGGATCTATCTAATATGAATATCCTGCAATATGGGATTTAACTTGATATTATCTATAATGACCCACAATCGCCTGTTAATATCGTTTTGAGTTATTTTTGTTTGTTTGTTTGTTTGTTCCCTTTTTCATTTCAATCGTTGGCTATGTTCTTGATAAAAATATGGGCCGTCCAACGTAGGCTGCAAACAACTCCTTCCGTTCTTAGTTCCATTGCTTAACACCAGAGGGGGCTTAGCTCCCAGAATCCATCCTACGTCTCTTTCACTTGCAATCACGAATCCGTTCAAGGAGGATTACTTTTAACTAGGGGAGGAATACTTGATAAGGAACTCCATTACTGACAGGGGTCGTACTATTTAATTTTTTTATCTTTGTATATGTGCTTTTATGGTCGGCATTTAGTTAATTTTAAACTGCACGTAAAAATTGTTTAAGATGTATAAATAGTTCTGCTTTTCAACATAGAATTTATCCATCCACAAGAGGTTGAATCAATACCATGTTTGTGGGTAGCCCTATCTATAGAAAAGAAGGATGTATTATCAGAGGCTCATTCAATATCAAGGAAAGCTGCAAGGGCTATTTCTTTATTTTCAAGTGTTGCTTTAACTATTGTGACAAGGCTATGTAAAGGAGCCTCAGTTGATTTTCCAACTTGGTAAGCATATTGGTTTGGATGTATTGGAAAAAGTTTAAGTACACCTTCCCTAATATGTTTATCAATTAACTTTTCCTTAGTTTTTAAAAGAAAAGATGTTAAGCTATTTGGTCTAAAAGCTTTGATATCAACATAGGAGTGTTGTTCTGGCTTAGGAATAAAAGCAACCTTGACTGGTCTTCATTAAGATGGAATATAACCTAGTGCAAGGCTTGCTCTAAATATATTACAAAGATGTGTAGCAAGAAAGCTTATTCCTTTTTGTATAAGGACTGGAAAGATTTAATCTAATCCAGCTGTTTTATAAGGTTTAAAGGTTGATACTGCCCATTCTACCTTAGATCAATCAAAGGCCAGTCGTGCAACTCCTGCCAATTTTTCTTGGGTGCTCTGAAGTGAGTCCCTAAGTTTAAATTTCACAGATCTTTACATCCGTCCTGATCTATCTCAATAGAATCTGGGAAATGTACATTGATTAAAACCCTCGGTGTTTCTTCCCCAGTGACAGTAAAATTCCCATTTTTTTGGAAAAAAATCCCTAATCTAAGATTTGGTTCTTTTGTCAAAATTTTGAAGAGTCTAGAACTAATGGGAACATTAGAGATTTCCTCACAGTACTTCCTCCATGAATTTCTTTTGGCTTTTCTCATATTCAGTGAGGGTTTGTTTATATACAGTCCATTCACCATTTAGCTGCATTAAACAGCTTTCTAGTGCGAATCTTGAGCTGTATTCCACCGAGAAACTCGTCTTGGTAGGTGACACTTTTTTAAAGGGGAGTTTGCATTAAAGGAAGAGATAATAGAATGTTGCACAAAGTCAACAGCTATCTCTACTTCTTCAACAGACCTAATCCATTGTGGACAGAACCTAATACTATTTTTAAGGTTGTCTTTATAAGATTCCCAATCAGTAGTTTTAGGATTTCTGTAGAAATCAGTAATAATGTAATTGGTTTCTAAAGTAAAGCAAATGTATTTATGATCTGAAAAGGTCATCTCATTGGATACATGCCAGTTTTTGACCCTGGTGCTAATATATTGAGTACCCAAGGTAATGGGCGAGACCAAGTGCGTACTAACTGACATCCTAGAACAGCAGTTTCACGCTCTTTAGGATGTGACTTAGTAAACCCTTGGTCTCACCCATTGATGTTTATTAATAATTAAATTAGTGAAGAATTGTTTTTCAGAACATGGGAGGGGTGATAGTAGGAGGAAGAAGAATAAAGTGCATAAGATTTGCTGATGATATGGCATTGTTAGCAGAAGAGGAGATGATACTAAGGGATATGCTACTGCAGCTGAATGACAGCTGTGAACAATATGAAATGAAGATAAATGTAAACAAGACAAAGACTATGCTTATCGGAAGAAAGACAAAGAAGATAAACATAAGTATTCAGAATGAGACATTGGAACAAGTGAACAACTTTAAATACTTAGGGTGTACTATAAGTGGTGATATGAACTGCTGCCAAGAAGTCAAGAGGAGGATAGCAATAGCAAAGGAGGCTTTTAATAGGGAAAGGAGCATCTTCTGCGGACCTCTGGAAAAAGAACTAAGGAAGAGACTAGTGAAGTGCTTTGTGTGGAGTGTGGCATTGTATGGGGCAGAAACATGGACATTACGACGCAGTGAAGAGAAACGACTAGAAGCATTTGAAATGTGGATGTGGAGAAGAATGGAGCATGTGAAATGGACAGACAAAATAAGAAATGAAGCTGTGCTAGAAAGAGTGGGTGAAGAAAGAATAATGCTGAAACTGATCAAGAAGAGAAAAAGAAACTGGTTGGGTCACTGGCTGAGAAGAAACTCCCTAATGAAGGATGCACTGGAAGGAATGGTGAACGGTAAAAAAGTTCGAGGCAGAAGAAGATTTAAGATGATCGACAACATTATGGTAAATGGATCTTATGTGGAGACGAAGAGGAAGGCAGAAAATAGGAAAGATTGGAGAATGCTGGGTTTGCAGTGAAGGACCTGCCCTTGGCAGAGAACTATGTATGTATGTATGTAATAATTAAATGCGCAGGTTGAACTTTCTATGCGTTATGAAAATTCATTGAGGCCGGTGGAATGCTAGCACATTAATTTCCTCTTAATGTTTTAAGTGAGTTTTTTATTGTTTATTTTAGCTTTGGAGTCTCCACTGCTATTCCCAAAATATATTATTATTTCGAATAAGATTGTTAGATTTCAGTTGTAGAAAGTATTGAAATGATAACATAGAAATGTCAATTGTCATTGTACGAAGACAATAACAAAAAGCTTACATAATTTAAGTAAAATAATAATATTGAGCATTTAATAAGCTTTTCTTAAATTATTTATTTTTCTTCATTTTTTTTTTTTAGTATATTTTAATAATATGCTGCAACTAAAATTAATACTTTGGATCTGAGAATTCTTTGGTTTTTGCTTTATTCTAAAAATGTACGCAATTGCAAATAATTGCGTTACGAAGATTTTTAAGGTTTGATCTCGATTTTTCGGTGACAGAAGCTGTTATTCACAATAATTTCCCAGACTTATTGCAATTAATCCTAAATTTCTTACATTTCCTAAATCATTACATTTACATTCTTAAACCTAATTTTTCAGAGAGAAATAACTTCATAAAAGCACATGACAGCTTTTGCTATAGAAATTTTCATTCTCAGAAAATTAACCACAACCAGATAGTGTAGCTGCATGGTCTTTATGTCAATGAATGTTAACTTTTTAACAATTATTATTTGTTGGAAACTTTTTAAAATGATATCTAATCAAACCACTACATTAAGAATCTGCACAATTTAGTATCATTTCATTTTTGAATTTCAAAATCCAAAGGTTTATTGTCAATGCTGTCTGTCTGTTGTCCCACCAGAGCCATATGCGTAATCACATGATACATGACTTCAGTGGGGGCATTAACTTCAAGTGGTCCATTGCAATAATTTCAATGTTGAAAGCATAATAATTAGGGCTATTTTCTAGGAAAACAAAAGTAGGTATACCATGGAACTAATGTTCCAATAATTTACAAGAGATAGTTATTTTGAGAGAGAAAGTTTAAATAGTTTAATTTATTTGCAAGTCAAAATGGAAACATTTATTATTGGTATTCTTTAATTTAATAGAAATTGTCTTTAGTAAATATATATATATATATATTAATTAATTATAAATGAAATGTAACCTAATATGTATTTAAAAAATTTTGATGTCAAAAAAAAAAAAAAAATACTTCAGCACCAGATTTATATGCACAATAAAATTAACTTTTGATTATCGTTTTAGTGTTGAATCTAACGATACAGCTGTATCAGAAGATTCAGAATTGCAAATTATTGAAAATCCATCACCAAAAGAAGTTGTTACTGAACCTACTAAGAAATTGCCTAGCCGTGGACCTTCTCGTAGATTTATGAAAGCCAAGCCAAATTTGCTTGAAGCTGGAAGGAGAAATTCACTCAAAGTACTACCAAGCAATAAAGAAGCAGAAGAAATTCTAAAGCCGCCACCTGCAATCCATAGGATAGCAAGTATTCCGGAAAGAATAACAGAAAAAGGTGTTGACACCAAAGGGTAAGGTTTTGTGTGTTGAACTATAAACATCATTTTTATTTCAGTAATACATTTTGTACAAACTTGCAATGCATTTCCCTAACAATTAATATTGATTTCAATTTAAATTGTTGGAAACCTAAAATTTTTTTTAACGAATTTTTTTTTTCATCTTGGAGTAAAAATGCAACACAGATACAGCATCTGATGAAGGATATGTATTGGTATAAATTATACATGTAGTTCCATTGTAGTACAATTAAAAATAATTTAATCTCGCAGAATTTTTATGTTTTAAAAATTAATCCTTTCACTAATATTAAATATTTTAAATAACAAATCATTATTTTACGAATTTATTATTTTTGGTTTTCGTCAGTTTTTTTTAGTTGAAAATACTGAGTAATACCTTGAAAACTGAAATTGACTGTTTTTGAATTTTAATTTAATTCACTACAGAATATCTTGAAAATTAAAAACAAGAAATTAGTAACCCCAGATGCTTCACAAGTTTACATTTAAATTTTCATAATTTTAGCTGCGTTGGTAAAAGAAATAAAAGGTTTGCAATCGCCTGCATTTTCTTGAGTCAAGACCTTAAAGTCCACATACATTATGTAATTTAAATAAAAACATATATATTGATGGATCATTAAATATTAATATGCCTGAATAAAAAAAAAATATATCGTCAAGGGGTTCCATTAGGACATAAATCAATTTATTTCCCTTCAACTGTAGCATGAAACAAATCCGTTATGTTTCCAGATGCTATTCATTGAAATTGGCAGAATGCTCTACTGAAAAAAAAAACAAAACCTTTTATTTTGCTTTCAGAAAAATAAAAAAATTCATTGTCTCTATATAAAACATCAGGTCAATATCAAAATGATTAGTATCTATTCAATTATAACTCACTATAAATATTATAATATTAGAAAGTAAATAGGCTACATTTATTATAAAAACTAAGTACACTGCTCACTGCATCATTCCCTGATCTGGCATGGATGTGGAGCACGGGAGAATCGATGTTTCGTGCAAGAAAGACATTTCTTTGGTGGAGGTGGACTCATGGTGTAGGCAGTCATAAGCATTCGTGGTCGTAGCGACCTCCATGTTGTTAGAAAACGAAGGGTGAATGCTGTAAGATATCGGGATGAAATTCTACAGCCTATAGTGGTACCGTACGCTGAGCAGTTGGTGCCAACTTTCTTTTTATGGACGATAATGCATGCCCCCACCGTGCCCATCTTGTCAACAATATGCTGCAAGAGGCTGGAATCGACCGCATGGACTGGCCTTCACATTCTCCAGACCTGAATCCCATCGAACACGCTTGGGATGCACTAGGAAGACGTATTGCCAGTCACCAATCACCTCCCATAACACTTTCTCAGCTGGAAGTTGCCCTGGTGCACGAGTAGCCATGAATCTCACAGGAACTGCTGGACATTTTGATCCTCTCCATGCCTCTTCGCTGTCAGTGTGTGTCAGCAGTCTCTGATGACCGTACACCCTCCTGAACAGTCAATGTGCGACACATTTTTCATATTTGACATGCTAATATTAACCCCCGTTCATGCTTCACATCCTGCTCAATCCTGATAAATGGATTCTGTATCTCATTTGCATATTCAGACAACTTCCATTTCCCTGTCATTTGCTTCTTTGATGATGTTCTTCAATAAATAAACTCAAATGGCTCTGTTTTTTGGTTGTATTATATTCATTTCTCAATATCTCCTAAATTTTGTGAGCAATGTAATTGAGTTTTAAATCATTAAATTAATATATTTAATGGTTCCTTCTGTCGTTGTTGTTGTGTCCAATGAATAGTTATTGTATATGACCACAGGCCACATGCAATGCCTTGGCTAGATCAGTGAAAAGAAGCTCTTTCGGGCTTTGTTCCATCCTCTGTTGGGCCATGATTATACGAAGGGTTGATTCCTTTACAACCTGACAAATTGAAGTGTCTGTAGCTTCACGTAAATCTCTTCTTCCACCACCTATTTTGCTCAATGTGTCCACCATCATTCAGACTATGGCCCTGCAATGTAGCTTCCACTGCAGGAGTAAATGCTTAATATACTCAGGAGTATTTTGTCCTAATCCTCTCTAAATACTTTCCATAGTCTATCAACTGTTGTAGCACATCTGTTCCCTAGACCCCGTTTTAATAACCCAATGCCACAAAAATCCATTGAGGGCATCAGGGGACTTTACTGGAATATCACTGAAAGGGATTGTATGTATTCCTGTTCTGGCTTCCATTTCTTCATACAATATGAGGGATGATTTGGCCATATGGCTGAGGCCTTATCCTTATAAATGGAGACTTTTGTGACATCAGGACTATACAGCGCAGATAACTCCTAAGTGTAGATTGGTGTCTGAACATGTTGTTGATAATACTGGGCATGCATTTTGGCATTATTGGCAATTCTATGGATAGCCAATTTGCTCCGGTGATATTTATCTGCTTAGCTCTTGACCGTCTTTTACGTTCGGCTTCATTCTTTTGATCCAAATCTGTCTGTTGTGATCTTTTAAATCGTTTCCTCTCAATATCTTTCACTCTTCTTTCTCCTGTCTTCCTCTTTCTCTCATTGTCCATTTCAATACTATTTGATGAATTAATAGAGATTATCGATGATAAAACGATGGTAAGTATGAGATAATCCAAGAAGAATCGATTCCAATGAAAACGGTTATGATTTGTTGAATAGTTGAGCAAAACGTGATATTTTATTCCTTCTTGAATGAACTCATTATTTGATAGCTCGCCATTGTTAACGGAAAGAACGCAACATTTTGGAGTTCAACAATGCTCATTTTGCATTTGTCGACTTCTTTGCAATAATGAAAACTGAACATAGTTTTCCATTGTTGCACTACCATTGTGAATATTGGAAATCACAACAATTGGACAGACAGAGTAATATGGATTATTAAACAGCTGTTTGTATAGCTAAGAGTTCACTGGGCTATTTTGTCCGCTCTATTGTTAATTGGTATTTCTTCTTCATCTGGTAGTATTAGTAATACATTTGCTCTATCTTAATTAAGAGCATCATCTGTATAGGCTATAGCATATTTACGTTTAATTAGAAAATGTACTGTATCAAGTCCTTTCCTTTTAATTTCTCCTGTAAATCTTTTTTGAGCAGATGTCTAGAAGATTTATGTTAATTTTGATATTTAATGTAGGCATGGTAGTTGGGAGTGTCCTTTAAAGGAGTGCATGTTAAAAGAAGCATGTTCTGAGTTAATCTGTTTTCTAATTTCTTGACGGTAATTTACGACCTTTTATGTCTTGATTTCCTTGTCTATGCATTAAAAATTATGTTTGAAGTATGGTCATGTTCTTGTCTTCTAATCTTATTGATGAATTTTACTGTTAAGATTCCTCCTATCCTCAAGTAAACGGAGTCCACATTCATGTTGAGCCTTCATATTGTTTTTAGATGAGACTGCTCCTGTGTTGATCTTAGCAACTCTTGATCGTACTGTAATGAGTTTTTCTTTTGAATTTGTTGATGTAGGAGCCCAAATTGGTGCAGCCTATTCCATTATAGGTCTTATGAGTGTTTTATATGTTGTTTTAAGTGTCTTTGATTTTGATCCCCAATTTGTACCACATAGCCTTTTGATAATATTTATCTCTTTTTAAGTGCTTTCTTGGAACTATTTACAATGTGTTTAGAGAAATGAAATTCTGTATCTAGAATGATCTTCCCAAATATTAAGGAATTCTACTTTTTCAGTTATTGTGTCACTAATTTTAATTTTGGGGTTGTATTTTTTTTCCAGTTATGCCGAGTTTGGTTTGGCTAGGTTAATTTTTAGTTTGAAGTCTTTGGCCCATCTTTCAATGCCTTATATTGATTTTTTTTTCTTATAAAAGATAGGTGGTTTTCCAAAAAAGTGGTTGTTTGTATTTGAATGAGAGAGAGAGAGAGAGAGAGAGTAGTCAATAAGAGCTGGTTGTCTGTCAAACAGTCAATGGCAGTTCTGTGGAATTTGGTTGTGTATAGTTCTTCATCACAAATGAGATTGCAGAATGTGCCATACATTGATGAAGTTCATATTCTAGGATTACCCACAGAAAAATATTGAGCCCTTGTTGGTACTTTAGGTTAAAACTTTGTGATTTATGGCTCTTAAGAGTATAGATTAGAATCCGTCAAGAATAGCAACAAAGAATGGTAGGAATTCATCTTGGAATATGGCGATGTACTAGTATTTGTCAGCATTGATGGGTCCCTTACAGAAAACTAAAGAGGACTTCCTCCATGCCATATTACATCATATATATTAGAGAAATCTACTAAATGTATCTCTTTACCTCAAAAACTTTCCTTCAAGTTGATTGGAGTTGAATGATTTCCACAACTTCCAAAATGTCATTTGTACAAAAGATCTCAAAATTGAAAACCACACAAAAGTGATGGCATCATTTGATATTTTAATGACATCAAGCCTCGTGACTGCTTTGTTAAAATGAAAATTAGAGGAGGAATCGTCAAATATTGCTTGAATGATACAAAATTCAAACAATTGCTCTAGTTTCTGTACCTCAAAATTCATGGTATCTATTTTATTTTGCTCCCTAGTGAATAAAAATTAAAGTTAAATATTTCTAAAGCTTTTGTTATTTATATCGTTGCAGTATTTGTCTGATGTTTTATCATTAATACTAATAATTTATTTATTTATTTGTTTTAGAGTAACGAGAAAGAATTCAGATGTAGATTGCTCTAATGGAGATGATGTGGAGAAGGAAAAAAGTACAGAGGAAATAGAAAATGTTGCATCTTCTGTTGAATTAACTTTAGTAGAACCTAAACCTACCAATAAAAGCAGTCGAACTCAGGCTTCTTCCTCCAATCATCAAAGTCGCAACAGAACACAGAGCAAGAATTATGATAAAGAAGAGGTAGGTAGAATTGCCAGGAAGTTGATTGTTTTAAAATGGACAGTGATTTACTTTAAATCATAACAATTATTTATTTAATCCAAAACAAAAATTGATCTGATATGTTACATATAAGATTAAATCAAATTCCTAAAATGTTAAATAACTGTAATGAATGATGATCATCGAGATGCAAAGTTACATTAACCTATGAAAAGCAATCATATAAATAAAAAGTTACTTAATGTAATGTTTGTAGCAGTGCAATGTACAAACATTAGTTTACAGGCAGCCCTTGTTTTATGCATTCCTACAGGGGCATCGTAAATCGAATCGATGTAAAACGAACCCATTATATAATGTGAACAGGCGGGATGCGTTCCACACACCTCCAAAAATATAAGATTTTTATATAATTAAACCATGTTAATATAAGCTTTTACGACTAAAATTGATGTAAAATATTTACATACTTTCAAAAGACTACTAAATCAACAGAAAATAATAAAAAATAACTTAATTATTACATGCACACAAAAAAGTGTCGGAACTCGTCGAGAAGTCCATATCCGAAAGCTGCGGTACTAGATGCATTATTTAGATATGTGCTGTGCTTCTAATCATTTACATGTGCTCCCATGATCTACGCATCAGGCAAATTTCAGGTAGATCAGATGTGTCCTTTCTAATGTTGCACTTTTAATAGTATTTGTAGCCCATCGCAAGTTTTCAGAAATAAAATCTTGTCTTTAAATTAGTTTAACTTTTATTTCTGATTGACCCTTTTAAAATTAAGTTGGATTAAGCAATAATTTCTTTAAGAAGTTACAATTCTTTTCAAAATTAGAGACAAACATAGCAGATATGTGATAGAAGCGTGTATCATCAAAACTTTAAATGTATGAACAAAGACAGAGGATATATGGTGAATCCAAACACTTTATCATATTTCCAGAACTTAATCAGAAATCAAAAAGAAAACTTTCAATAAAGAAAGTGAACTTTATATTGTATTAGACTAATAATCATGATACAATACTTGTTAACATATTTCATTTATTGGAAAGAGCATATGATTATTTTGTAATAATGACATGATAATACAGTAAAACCTCGTTAAGTCGTCACTCAAGGGACCAAACATTTTTGACGACTTAAGCGGAATGACAACTTAGACAGAGTGGGCATTTTTGAAAAAAAAAACAACAACAACACTGAAATACAGTATTTTCATGAATTGCTGTAGTATTCGGTGAGAAAAACAAGATCTTCAGAAATCAATACATGCAAATGAACGAGTGGAAAAAAAAAAAAAAAAACACACACTTTACAGTTACCACATTTTAATCGTTTTAAAAGAAAGGCAATGTCTGTCTTTGAAACGCTCCAGCCAGCCATTGCTGCCGCCGAAATCTTCAATGTTCAACTCCTTAGCAATTTCCATGGCTTTTTCTTTGAGAATCACGGCAGAAATCGGCACATTTTGCGATCTGGCATGTTTTAGCCATCGAACTAAACCTCCTCGATCTCGTCAAACTTTGATTTCCTCATTCTCTTTCGTTTGTCTTTGCAGTCAGCTTCTTCAATTATTTGTTTCGATGAAAGAATATCGTTTAATGTAGTCCTGGGAATATGGTGTTCTTTGGCAAAAGCTGTTTTCAAAACATTTAATTTTTCAAAAAGTGCAATTAAGTCTTTTTTTTTCTTTAAAAGATAACAAGGTAAGTTTTCGTTTCCCTGGCATGTTAAAAACGTAATCGAACCACGAAATTGCAAGAGAAAAAATAGCCCTTATAGCAGGGCTTACTCGCTATAAAATGAAGTCAAACTCAGGAGCGGTCAAGAAAAACGTCTGCACTCGACAGAGTCGAAGCGAGAAGTGTGCTTTGAATAATTAGCAGCGAGATTCCAAGAATCCAAATCCTCCAAAGGGGTAGGAAAGGAATCAAGTTACAGGCGTGGTCGAAAATTCCCCATAAAGGCTTGGCTTTTTTAAAGTGAAGGGGCGGGGCTGAAAAGACAACACGATGGCATGCAAAATGGAGAAGAAAGATGCTTTTGGCCATTTTTGAGGGTGACGAGTTATCCAGAGTAGAATTAAATTTGGTGATGGGTAAAAGAGGGTTATTTTACCTTATTGTGTATGAGACCTTGTCGGGACCAAAGGAAAACGACGGCTTAAACGGAGTGACGACTTATCCAGGTGACAACTTAACAAGGTTTTACTGTATATCTGTATTATGCATGATTGTATTAGTATTAAGACATGTATTGGAAGTAACTCATTGTTATTTTTAAAAAAAGGTTTGAAAAAGCGGAATGATAAATTCTGCGAAATATTACCAATATTAAAGGAAATATATCAAAGCGATGTAGTTTTTTTAATAATTTCTTTATTAATAAAGTAGACCTGCTTCTGGGAATTGTGCAAATCAGGGGGAAAAATTGTTTTTACTTTTTTTTTTTATTGTTATTTATATAATTATTATTGAACTTACAGGGCATTACAAGAAGAAACACAATGAGGAATAAGAAATGTCCTCCTGATCGAAGTAAAATGACAATGTTTGATTTGATCTATTGGAACCCAACTAGCAATCCTATGGTGTAAGTAGATAAGAACATTCGTTTTTGTTGAAAAGAAAATATAATATTAATTATTGAATCCTTCTGAACTTGAAAAACGAAAAGTAGTTGTAACCAAACCAAGAATTAACATGTCTCAAATTGATAGAAAAGAATGGGGAAAAGACACAGAAATAAAAAATATATCTGAGCCTTCATCGGTAAGAGCTTGGGACGGTCTTTGTTTAAATAAACCAGGTTGGGTTTAAACTTGGTTTTTGTATTTTGTATTCAAATTCCTTTGTGTCTGATAGATTCTCAGGACAGGATTTGAAATGATACTTGTTTCGTTTCTTTTTTTAAATGTGTTTTCTTTTGAAGGGAAGCCACAGCTGGAAGTGGGTGTGGATACCCTTATTACTTTTGCACCATCTGAGCATTTCATCTGGTGAGTGGGTTTGGCTGATGAGTCCCTAAAAAGGACGAAACGGACCATCTGAAACTTTTCCCGAAGAATTCTCAGATATATTTTTTATTATTTCTGTGTCCTTTTCCCATTCTTTTCTAGTTCTAACCAACTGATAGATTGTCTACAATAGACTGGTCTAATAGGATCATCATTTCTGTGGACTGAATAAATTAATTCTATACACGTACCCTAATGTTACCTCTTCCTTGTGATAGTTTATGTAAAGAGGATATCTATTGTTGTTTCTATACGATGTTATTGTTCACTATCACTCAGCACAGTGTAGAATCATGCTTGGAGTTCTTTAGGTCAGTAAGTTCTCTGGGATTGTTTTCTTTGAAATTTTAGCCCGCCTTAGCTTAGATTATATTACAACTCGTGAGAAGCATTCTCAGGTGTTACTTTTTCTTCCCTATATCCTTCCACAAGTAATTCTAATCTTCTTGTATCTGTTATCCTTCTTTTTAAGATGTTTTAGTTTTAACTTGTTCTGGCAAAGCGTAACTTCAGTTTTTATTGCATCATCAAAATTTACACTCGAATGAAGTGTGCATTGAAAATAACATCTTAAATTCTCATTCTCCAAATTGAAGATGTTAAACCCTCTTACACGATTTGTTTTCATTTGATTGAGAGTTTGTGGACTATGAGTAAAACATCTTTTGGAAGTTATTCAGATTTGAGTTTCATGAGCAACTCCATCATTATATGAAACACTATTTATCTGCCATCAAACAAAAACTGGTTCCTAACCTGTGATCATGATCTTCTGAATGGTGGCAGCAACCTGTGCCACATTACTCATTCTGTTTTAGAAAAATGTAAGCCAAAAAAAAAGAAAAATAGTTTTCAAGACATTAATAAGAGGATATTTTATACAAAATGTTATCAATATGTTAATCTCCTGTCTAGGAATTTATACAAATATTATTGTCACTGTCATTCCTATTGAACAAGAAGACTGTATTACTACTTGCAGAATGCAGGTGTAAAGTCAGCCCTTTTTGTTCGACCACATTCTGCTGTCATTCCCTTCCCTTCATCTTTCTTTACTACTCAACTGGTCAGACGAATCCTCCAGAAAGAATTGTGCTAATACCATTCTCTCACTAAAAACCTCTCTACTCGTAGTGTCTCCTTACCAATTTGACAGAACTCTTCTATTTATCAGATTTGTCATTTGCCATTTAGATGATAATGTCAGTTTGCTAAGTGAGCATTGCTCTGCTAGGTCTGAATTCAAGGCTAATGGTTGGATATTTCTTCCTCTCTCTCTCTCTCTCTCTCTCTCTCTCTCTCTCTCTGTCTGATAGCTGGGGAATTATCCAGGAAGATCTTCTTCAGTTTTCCTTTAAATTCTATATTTTTTTCTGGCAGTTTCATCCCTGCGGGTGGTGGTAAACTGTATCCATCATGTGTACATACTGCAAACCAACAGCTTTTGATTGCAATCTTAAGAAGAAAAGTTCATTGGAAGTTGACAATAAAATCTGATCTAGATTAAACATTTTTCATAAGTTATTGGGCTAGATTAATGACTTAAAGATTTATTATTTTGACTTTCTAATTTTAAGTAAAAAACATTTTCACTTTTGCTATTATTTTCATCATTCTTTATTAAAGTAAATATAGCTTACCTTGTCAATATTTATTACTTGTCTTCATAGTCAAAATAAATTTTTTAAACAGGTACACTGATGAAGCTGAAGCAGTTCAGCCTGTACCAGACGACAAAGACAAGACTGAAGAGGAGAATATCTTAGCACCCACGTAGGTCGTTTCTTCCTTGAATTATTTGTAACATTTAATATGCCTTTATTGATGTAGTATTAAATTTCTGTTTTAAGATTTCTTTATATGGTTTGACTTGGTAGGTTGTTTTGTTAAGCATTAAAAATATGGAAAAATTAAAAGTAAAAATCTGTTTTACTTTTAATCATTCACATCATGTGATATAATTTTTCACTTAAAATTTGTAGAGAAGAAGAAGAAAGAGTAGACAATGGTGAAGATGAAGAACAACAACAACAACAACATCAACAACAAGAAGAAGAAGAAAATACTGAAGCTGAATCAATGCCAGGTCCTCGAGTTAAAATCGGTCCTGATGGAAGCATTATTTTGGATGAGCAGAGGTAATTTAAGTTTACGTTTTAAAACCTAAGAATAAAATTTCCAAATAATTAAAAAAAAAAAAAAATATGGCAACAGCTTATTTGTTTCTTTGCTTTATGTTTGTGGTTGTCTCCTTTTAAATTCCATAAATAAGCTAGATGTTTTATTCAACTGCTAGCCCATCATTTGCAGCTTTTTATATGATCACACACACACACACACACACACACACTCCCACTATATCCATTACACAACACTAAAGACTATCTTTTTTAGCTGCAATTCCAGGTTGAAATAGTCAATGGGATTTTTAATTTTATTCTCAGCTGCTGTTGTAATAGTAAACAACTGTTAACTATTTTTTTCCTTAGATAATTCACAAGATGATTTGAATGTTTGACAGAACCATCCTTATAAAAAACTTGTAGTAGCTAGTCAACAGTTTTAGAATCTTGATGACCATGATTTGTTTGTTTTACTGCATCCTTCCCTAAATAACCACTACAGATATATATATATAAAAGAACAAATCTTCATAGAAACCGTAACTTTAATAAAAATCAACATTTTGGTGCAACATAATCTAAGAATTTTAGTTCAGTTTGAAATCTAACAGTATTGTGCCTTTTGAAAAATTTCTTTAGCAAAATTATGTCAGTAGAAAGTAAAAATGAAGATGACTTTTTATTGTTAGACAATGTAATTAAAACTTTTTTTTTTTTTTTTCAGTAAATGTTAGATTTTGTTATAAAACTTAAAAATGTAAAAACATGGATAGTTTAAAATATTTAAAGTAATTTAAAAAATAGACTTAGGAAACCATTTTTATGATGTTTTACTTCAGTAAGCCTTCAGAAGATGTCTTTAGCCAGGATGTTAAAACATCTGCAATAATTTTAATATTTTTATTTTTTTTAATATAAAACTTAGGGAATTTTGGCTTACATTAAAATTTTTAAAATCAGACCTTGTAGAAGTTAATAAATTGTTTGATCAGTTGTGTTACCTATTTATTATTATAAAATATTTATCTTTTGTGTTAAACATTATTGTCCATTCAATTTTTTTTTTCATGCATTGTTAACTTTGCAAAAGACCATCGTAACAGTTTTAAAAACCTGCTTCTCTTGACTTTAACAAGTTAATTGATAGGATGAAGTTTTATAGTACAATTCTGCATATCAAAATAAATTGAAAAGAATTTTGTTTATTTTTTGCAGACAATCTGAAGTATCTAAGGAATTTTAAAACTTATCCTAATTAATTAGATCACTACATCTAAAAATAAGTATATACTTATTTTTTTATTTATTTAAGAATGCTTTTGCTTAATGATATAAAATGAAAGGGAAGAAATTATTTTTAACAATGATGTTTTGCGTTTTTGAAAACAGATTATGAACATACGGTATTTTACACTGGCTAGTAAATAGTGAGGCTGATCATTTCTTGTCTGCACTACAAATGCTACTGTATGATATGCTATATCATTCAAACCACTAGTGGCCTCTTTTGATTGGCTTATGCACCTTAGTGTCAGTTCTAGAATTCTTGAGTTACAAGAAAACAAATTATTGCAATGAGACATTGTTGGGACCTTACATCAGAAACTTGAAGACAAATCAACCTGCATTCATCAGATTAAGCTGGATAAAAATGCAAGGGAAGCATTAATGACCTCCAAAAAATGTTCTAGTGATAAATGTCTGTTAAGTGCACTCAACACTGGTTTATACAATGGAAACAGCTAACCAAATATGCACTTATCAGTTAAAGTTATTAAAATTTTAAAAGCGCATACAATGTTTCCGGACTCCTTATGTTCGAGTCCTCCCTTTTTCAAGTGATATGTATATTTCCCTTTGCTCAGGTCATCCTTTCAAGATAGTTGTCATGGGTTGAGTTAGGAACAGGTGCTTTGATGATGATACTTGTCCCTCTGGTGTGGATTGCCTTCATGCGGAAGTTGTTGTCTGCTTGTTGATGTCCTTAATAAAGCATTGTGCTGAAATAAACTCTCACTTATTATTATTTCTCCCTTCTTATTAGTGTTCTATTTTTAGCTAAAATCCATATTGTAATATGTTGGACATGGAGAGATCTTTGATTTATACAATTTGGTGATAGTTATTGATCAATTTGAGGATGACTCCAAACAAAAAAGATAGTAATCACTACTATTGAATCTCCCAATGTAGCACAAGCAGCCTTTTGTTCTTGAGAACTAAGAGGATGTAAAAGCACAAAGTTTCAGTAATATTAAGGTCATCTGTCCTAAGTGATGTAGCTTGCTTGATAGATATTACTTTAAAGCAGTTTAAAATATAATAATAATAATAATAATACTCTTTTACCTCCATTCTATAGCCTTGTTATTGAAACTACGGCCTCGAAGAATAATACTGTAAGTGACAGTCCAATTGTATATGAAAAATCATCAAATACCACATATTCAAGCTTTCGAAATAAGCGACGTCATAAAAACTGGAGCGACAAAGGTATTTATTAATTGATTTTTTTTTAAAATTTTTAATTATTTTTATTAATTAATTATGATCAGAATTTTCTTTTTTCACAGATATCATCTTAGAAATGTTGTATATAAAAATTTTATCTTTTTACTAAATTATAGTTCTTTTCATTTTTGACAGATAAATATGTCTAATTCATGGTTTTTCAGCCTTTTTGTTTTAATAGTGAAACACTTTGGAAATAAATTTTAGGAATACCATAGGAAGCTTTTTACTGTTTTATATAAAGTTAATGACAGATGAAGTAAGTTGATCAATTTAACAGTCCGAAATAATGAATCTAAATACAGAATATATTTTTTACTTCATAGTAATCAAATTTTTGGTGAACATTTTTCTCAGTACTTGAGTAAGGTTTTGGAAGAATATTAATAGCAAAACACCAATAGGATTAATTTTTTTGTTAAAAAAAAAAAAAATCTTCTGATTCTAAAATGTTTTTTTTTTCTTTCCTACTATAGAAACCATGAAATTCTATAAAGCATTAAGTACAGTTGGAACTGATTTCTCTTTGATGGCAAATCTTTTTCCCAAAAGATCACGAGATGAACTTAAGGTAAATAATTTTACAATGTGTAAAATAATGAAACGATAACTATAGATTCTATATAATCCCCAATCTTCTAAGTCTTTCTTCGCTTAATGCAGAGTGAAAATTTTCTGCAAATAAATAGAAACATGAAGAAGATGGAAAAAAAAATCCCAGAGGTTTTTTTCCGTTTGTCTGTTGGAAGAAAAACATATTTGTTAATTTTGAGATTATGTTAATGTTTCAGTATTAGTACCTAAATCAACTAACATCCCAATCAGATAACTGAAATTTGTTATACTGTTGGGTTTATATCCTACATAAAATATGTTGACAAATAGCAAAACATAATCGGATGTAGGCAATCTGTTGAGGTAATGAATTGACTATGAACTTGATTGGTACATTATTATCGTGAGGTATTCTTGACTGACTCATAAACATCTCAAGAAAAAGAAGTTGAAATATGTTTTATAAACCTAAAATATGAAATTCCTTTCAAATCGAGGCATAGATATTTTGCATGATTATTTTTTTTTTAATTACATGACAGGTGAAACTAAAATGAAATATATAATTACATACATTGCCTATTTCATTAAGGTAGTTGTAATTTGAACAGTTCAATGTTGTGGTGTACAAAGGATATTTTAAAATTAAAAAAAATGCAACTTGAATTTTAACAAATTATTGAAAATTGCTGCTATAAAATTGTAATTCTGGGCTTCCTATATTTTCATTCAAGTGGAAACATCAGATTATTCTCCATAGTGATTGAAAATAAAATTTTATTCAAGTAATCGAGGTTAAGTGGTTTCAATTACAGGTATTTCAACTTAGATTTAAAAACCAACAACAACAAAACTGCTGTTAAAATTACCAGCATTGAAAGATTTATTTTTATTTTATTTTTATGTACTTGATTTTTAGCTTAAGTTCAAAAAAGAAGAAAGAAGCAGCAAGGAGCTTGTAGATAAAGCTGTCAGTAAGTTGAACAGTTCTTTTTCCTTTCTTTCTTTTAACAAAATATTCAACAAATAGAAGTGGTTGACTTGATATTTGACTATTACTCACATATTGCTGATGCTTTGTACTCTGCATGAAGTTATATTCTGAAATTTTATCATTTTTCATTATTGTGTCTGTAATTATTTTCTACCTTATTAAATGCTTTACTTGCTACTTTGAATTTGCTTTGATGGGTATAGATTTTTCTGATGTTTTGCCTACCATTGTTACTGCTTTATAGTATGGTAATGTATATTATATACAAAAATTGAAGTTAAGCTATTGCTGAAACTTCACTGGTTAGCAAAATTCAGCATATATGAGCGAAATGTTTGATATATGATGATTACTCTGATTAAGATTAGTTTTGGATACATTTGATATATTCAGTGATTTTATATGAAAGTATCTAAATTTCCATCTAGTGCTGAAAAAAGAAAAAGAAATATTCTTGCATTGTTTTTTTTAAACGAATTGAATTCTAGTTATCCAGTTTGCATATAAGTCATGTTGTGTCTACCTTTTCTCTTGAAGTCAGACCCAAACCAAAGGTCCATAAATAACATATTCACATGTAATTTAATGATTCTGAGTAGTATGTGACTTGGTAGAATAAATGGTGTTTGTGGTTTAAATGTAGTCTTGAATTTGGCAAGTTATTGTGTAGTTTCTTAATCTAACATTGCTCTAAACCTGATGCCAAAATGCTTGGCCATTAAGGAATGAAAGACGAATAATTATTATTGTTGTAACAGCACAACCACTACGTAATGTTCTAGAAGAGAGGTACTTGAATGCTCTAGAATAATGATACAGTCCACAAAGAACAGAATAACTTCTCCAAATTAAATGTGAGAAGTTGAATGAAACGGAATGCTGTGATGACACTTGTCTATAAGTGCCTCCAGCAGGTCATTAAGACTGTTGCAGTAATATTTCAGACGTTTAAAGGGGGAATTAAGTACTGTGAATCAAAAATAGATTAACTAATACCCAATGTCAATGGCCAAAATAAGATTCTTACTATTTCTTTTTATTCAGACAGGGGCTAATTCAGAAATAAAATAAACTTTTTTTTTTAATCAAAATTATTCCTACACGTTTGAAAACTAAACTTCATCTTCTTCTTAACCTATTATACATTAACAGATACAAAATTTTGACTGTATGGAGTTACCAGTCTTCTTCAGGTTCTAATGATAAGAACCTCAAGAAGACTGGAAATTCTAAAGAGTCAAAACACTGTATCTGTTAATGTATAATAGGTTAAAAAGAAGAAGATGAAGTTTAGTTTTCAAATACGTGTAGATATGTGATTTGCGTATATTAAAATGATTCCTACTTCTATAGTGTAATGCTAAAATACATATAAGGTTTATTTTGTGTTTACATGTTAAAAGAAATGTCAGAAATCAAGAGGAAATATATTTATTATTTATTTTCTGTAATAATATGTATCCCATCTAAATTAACATAGTTGAATTATGTAATTTGCTAATTGCATTTTTGTTAATGGCTCAATTAAACTGTTTGCATATATTTTTATTAAACATAACTTTCATTCTACTAAGTTATATATCTATGTTTATATGTATTTATTGTAATTGTTATAATCGGTATGACTTTATTTTTCATAGGAGAAAGACAGCAGTTTGACTTATCAATTTTTGATGATGACGATGATGATGAAGAGGAAGAAGAAAATTCTCCAACCAATAAACAAATAGCCAAGAAGATATTGAATACAAGAAGAAAAAGACCCAAGTTATCTGAAGACAATTCAAACATACAAGAAAACAGTAAGTAACATATATAAGAAAGTTTAATAATTGAATCAAAATATATTTTGAATTTCTTTTAATTCTTGATAAAACTAATACAAATGATTACATATGTTTAAATTTGAGGAAGAAGAATATTGCGTTTCCATTCAGTGAATTTCAACGATTATTTCTATTGAAAGAGATTTCCTTTTCCCTGATTTATTTCAACCTTCAGCACTATCATTCAACTGAAAGATTTTGTTTTCTTTCCAAACAGAAAGTTTGAAATGAATGCTATGTGTTTGTAACTAAAGCATTAATTAAGTGAAACTGAAGAGTTATACTACAGTAGTACAGAACGTAACTTAAAGATAAATCAATCGTGATAGTTTATACAATGCTTCTTTCTTCTATATAAATAAAATTATTGGTAATTACACTTTTGCACATATATTTTGACAAGAATTAAAGTGAAGGACAGTATGTAAAACACATTTACTCATTGATAAATTAAAAGCAAAGATAAGTTATCCAACAGTTGCAAAACACTAATCATATTCCATCTTCAGGAGATGGTAAAAACATTTAGGATGCTGTAAGACAAAAGAGTAGTGGTGAATGTTTTGCTTGTGGGTTATTGGATGCTTCAGATAGATTAAATGATATCATACAGAGAAGATTCATTATATTCATTTTATATATATTATTTACAGTATATTTATTACTTAATTTTATTTGATAATATCGTAATTAGCAAGTTTCAAAGGTATTTTTCATTTAGAGAAACTGTATGGCTGATTTTTACTAAATTTTATGCAGTTCAATAGCATACAGTGGAGTATGTAAAATGATAATACAATGGTCTGCTTTTTTCCAATAATTGTAATCTCAGCTATTCTTAATTAACTAGCTACAATCCATTGTTGTCGTATATTGCAATGCTTTATCACCTCAAATGTCTCTGATAATTGTAAGGTAGGCATTGTTTGTGGGGAGAAAAAATGAAATAAGATTATTATTGAATTAGTAGAAAAAAGTAGCAATGGGAAATGAAAATGCAGATGCTTACAATAAAGATGAGGTAATTCTTGTGACAGTTACCAAGTGCTATCCATTTCAATCGCCAAAGATAAAATGGTATAAAACACAAGACACATTGGGACTGAGGGAGATATAGAATATAATTTCCTTTTTTATTGCAAATGAGATTTTTGTTTCACATTTCTGTTGTTTTGTTTTTTTTCTGCATGAACAACACATACTGTTAAGCGTATTCAATTAGTATTACACAAATTTACTATGGCTGCTTTACATGTAGTTGAAAACTTGCTAAAAAAACCTTGCTGTTTGGCAGTTGTGGCTTTACATGAGCAAGTAAACTTCCAGTGGCATATCTTGTTGATATTGTAACTAAAAACGCCATGTAGCGAAGCAACGAAGAGGTTGGTTTTGCAGCTGTAGTTTCGCTTTTAGCTCAACTCGTTTCACAGTAAAAATAAAGAAAAAAGGGGAAAAAAAAAGATCCCGGCAGAGAAGATGGTGGATGAAGCTCTATGGATGGAAATTGTGAACAAAGGACATCCGGATTTCATCTTGAAGTTAGCTCTGTCAAAAAAAAAATTCTCTTCGCTATGTATGCTGGTGTTGAGTTGCTTCTCAACTTGCTTCAAATTAGAGTATGCTGAATTTAGAACAAAGTGGCAGGTTTTGGAGCAAGTATGCATTTCTTGAAAAACTTGATTTGGGGCAAATTTTTAAAGGAGGCCATTAGGTATTTATTTACTTTCACTACATTTGCAACTTGTTTTCTTTTATTTAGATACACCTAAAAAACCTGGCAGTGATGTATCTGGAAACCCTCCACTGGTGAAAAGAAGAAGCAGAAAACGTATGTATCAAATATTTATGTCTGTAATTACATAGAAGTGGCTTAAAAACAAAAGGTATAAATGCAAAATTTGTAGGATTTTGAGAAATAATTTTGTTGTTAAGTCTCCTTAGGCTTTAGCTAAAATTGTTGGCAGGGAAATTCACATAAAATTCTTTACCAAAATACAATTTCATACTTAAATTTGAAAATTGACAGTTCATTGACTTTCAGAAGATTAAGAGAAGAATGATCCAGACTCATCTACATCACTTAATTTGTCATTCAACTAAATTAATTATAATACTGTTGAAGTAGATAAAAAGCAACTGCAAAAACTTCGATGAAATACAATTTATTTGCTCTAATGAACCCCTCCTAACTACGGACTTTCCAGTGATCTCCTTCTCTCGGCAAGCACAGGAATTTATATTGAAAAATTACTCACCAGATAGAACTACAACAAAATTTTAAGAATTCCCTAGCTTCGAGAGCCATCTAGAAATATGCAAATTATAAGTACAATTAATTGACTTGATTTTAAATAATTAAAAATAATAATACATAAAATAACATAACAGCAAATTTAATTAATAAATCATGATACTAATTAAAGAAAAAAGTAATAAATGTGTTTCTTAATTTTACTGAATTATATTCTTTCACAGAAAGCCATTCAGTTTCAAATTGCATGGCACTTTTTGGAACTAATTAGTTATTTAATACAAGAAATATCTACATATAGTTATTGTCAGTCTTAATTGTTAATCAAATTTTTGTTAAGTTACACTTTAAAAAACCAAATGTACATGTGTTTTGTTTATATTCAACATAAAAAGAAAACTATTCCATTCATTGATAGTTTAATGTTGGTTAGATATGATTTGAAGTTTTGAATTATATTAAATGATCTGAGAAAAATGAATGCTGCTAACATGTGAAGTACTTCATACAAGAAATAGTTGGCAATGGCAATAAAATAAAGAAAAGGAGGAAAAAAGAATGTTTGTCCTCGTAATATTTATTTACTATTATAAAAATGTAGAAACTAAAAAAAAACACTTTATTACAGGGAAAGTAGCTGTTGCAGAAAGTTACTTTAGAAACTAAAGTAACAATTTATTTTATTGCAGGCAAAGTAGCTGTTGAAGAAAGTCCTGAGTCTGATAAGCGATTGGATCAATTCAGTTTGAATGATTCAAGAGGTACATATGATGCTCTTATTTTTGATATTGAAAATCCTGTCAAATCCTCAAGAAAACCAAATAACAAAGACACACTAAATAATAAAAAAGTAGATTCTTCACCCGAATCTAAAAATGAGAAAGCTAAAGAAAATGAAGAGATACTTGACGCAAGTGAAAGTGATTCTCATGATAGTGAAATTGAAGTTCTTTCAAATATTCGACGTCCTACTCGCTCTGGACGTCAACCCAAGCAACGCAATATTTTCACAATTGAGGAAAAGGCAAAAAGGCAAAGGCGGCGCGCACAGCTTTCAGCTTCACCAGTGATATCGACAGTTACCGTAACCTCCTCCACAGGTAACTTAACTTCAACACCACCAACTGTGGTTGCCACTCAGTTGCAAAATATTCTGTTGTCACATCCTGCATTGTCAGGCTTAGCTGCTTCTCCTGATACTGCTCAGAACCGATTAATATTTGTGCCATCATCATCTTCTGAACAGGGCACTCAGGTAATCAATGTTTATATGCTTTCTCCTGCCGGTACCTCCAGATCCCCAACAACTCCTTTCACTTCACAACAAATAGTTGGTCCAGCATTGGCTAGACCATCACCAGTGGTGAGAGCTTCACCTGAAGGATTGACAACAGGCCCTCAGATCCAACTTTCAACACATGGCAGAGTGATTCAAGCCATCAGAACACCAACAAGGATTTTTGTTCCGAATTTGGCAGCAGCTGCTAATAGACCATCACAGGTGCGGTCTCCAGTTACACAAGGACCAACTGCTTCTTCCTCACCCTGCCTTCATAGACTGTTATCAACCCCTCCATCAGAGCCGTTGCAAAAACCAGCCGCTGCACCTCCAAACACACCTGTTGAAGCCTCTATAAGTAGAAATGAAACATCATTGCACTCAGCTGAATCACTCGCAGAAACTCAAAACACAGCAGTGGTTGTTCAAGCAGCCAATACCAATAACAGTACAACCAATGTATATCCCGCCATTAGTACATCCTCATCAGAATCTACTGACACTGTGCAGGTCATGCAGGTAAGAAACATGTCACCCCAAAACACAAAATACTTAATTATTTTGCCACAGAAAGCTAATCAAGAAGCCAATAGTGTTGGTAGAGTTAGCACAGCAGTTATGGTTACTGATAATAGGCCTGTATCTGCTGCTGTTTCCGAAACCAGTGGTTTACCAACCAATGTAGAAACTGTGTCTGTTGCAAGTGAGACAACACAAAAAAATCCTGATGCAATACAAGTGTTACAAGTTTAAAACTTTCTAAAAGTTGTAAATGTAAATAGAATAATATCACAGAATCATGTATTTCATAATTTAATTTTGTACAGGATTTTATTATCAATTACAGTTATAAAATTTAAGATTACAGGTAGTTTCTCTTTTTTTGAATCATATACCATATGTATAAATCAATCCAGATTGATAACAATTACAAAATCCTTTAATAGATTAAGGAAATTAAAATACAAATTCACAATTCTTAATTTAAGAGCAATTAATGTTATCGTGTTAGTAAAATTTCCACTTTATCTGTTTTAATCATTATTTTTTAAATTTAATTAATTTTCAGGAATTATTTAGAAGCCTAAAGTTGGAGATAATATTGTGTTGACAGTTTATTGTCGTATAGTAATATTTTTCTCTCTCTTTTTCCAATTGACATTTGATTATCACTTTAAAAAAGTTAAAGTATCCCACTTACAGGCCTACAAAGGCCTATGGGGTGGCTGGAGGGTAGGCTCCAGCATTCACGACCTAACGGGACGAATTGAGGTCGGGGGGGTCAGCCCGACGCCCGCCCGCCTTTAACTCCCGGGAAAGAAACCCGGTACCCATTCTAGAGAGGGCTGGGTAGACCCTAGGACCCGTTTGGAGGAGAAAGGAGCGTGGAAAATTTCCCGCACTCCGCCGAGGCCGGGAACCGAACCCGCAGCCAAGCGCCCTAACCCACTCGGCTACCGGGCCCAAGATTATCACTTTAGTGTTACGTTTTATTCCTTCCAGAAATCATCAGTATTGTTGGGAATTGGAGAATTTCCTAGAGGTAAATCAGATGCTTAAATGGTGTTGAGAAAATAGTTTCTTTTTTTCTTTTTTTTTTACTGAGAAAATTTATCAAAATAATTGTACTGTATGGCTTAAGACAGCATGATAAACAGCATTTGACATTAATATCAACTTGTAATTACATATTCATGTATGTTATTTTGATAACTGTATGTAACCAAGCATATAGTAATGATATTTTGTACAATATCCCAAAAATTACAAAAAAACAAAACAAAATCTAATTTTTATTGCACATGTGAATAAACATAACGGTATACAGATACCTGATAAAGAAATAAGTGTTCAACAAAGCCTCCACTATCAACAGGCATCAAAGAAAAAGTTTGAAATATCTGCTATCCTGCCTTAATACAGGCGTGACAACGTTGAGATTCTGAATGTCTATAGTATTTTGCAAAAAAAAAGGGTTTGCCATATATGGTCATTACGTAGCGATCGATTTTGTCTGGAACAAACGTCACCAGTCATGACGTCATCAACTTGAACTCCAAGCAGTCAGTCCAAGATGGTGTCATTTTGTGATCGCATAAGCGTGACCAAGAAAGGACAAACTTGGCGTAGCCAAGCAAGAGGAATAGTTTGGAGCGTTTTTAATTATTATCATGTTTTCGTAAATGTAGAAAATTTAAAAACCAGAATGTTTTCGTAATGTTTATAAGATTCAGTTACAGATTTTAGCAATAGATGGCTCTGTTACATCTTGGAAACATCAATCTATAAGGAAATTATAATCATGAAAAGCTTTTCTTTCATGAACTGAACTGTAATCCTCTGACAAATTCCAGTGTTCCGAATTAGCTGAAAATCACTGTCTATCCTCTGTTACAGCTGTGCAATTGTA
>JAFIDM010004315.1:66865469-66887515 GCA_023159025.1 Thereuonema tuberculata | reverse complement strand
TTTTTATCACAATAAATAATTATTGAAATCTACATGAATTTGTATAAGATTAGCAATTTTGATAATGGAGAATGTACAATAATGCAATACTAAAATTACATACAAATGAATGATTGGTTATCTTGTGCTATTTATATTTAAAAATACATTTTTCATAAAATCACAGCGCTTTTTCTGAACAAAGGAAATTAAAATTTTTAAAGCAGTTGCAATCACATACGTTCAAGTTGACTTCTAATTTCATGATACTCCTGAAAGAAAAACAAGAAAGACCTCTTTAGGTTAACTGTTAAGTTTTATTTGAAAAAAAAAAATACCAAAAATTAATTAGCACAATTTAAAATTGAGATGTTTTTTAACAACAACGACAAGAATTTTTACTTGACAAAAAAATAATTTTCACATTTTAAACTTGTAATAAAGTAATATAACATTAGCAATGATAAACATTTTTTTATTGACTTCTTAAAATTACTAACATTTAGGTTATTTATTGACACTTAAAAAATTAAATGAATTTCTAAAGTGATAACAGTATACTACTCACTTGTTCTTTTAGAAACAGGATAGACCTTGAAATGTAGAGCTTTCTATTGGAAGGATCAAACCTCCACAAGTGAATTGCATTACCTGTAAATTATAAATCACATATTTATTATAGTACAATTCGAGATCTTCCAATTTTCCTTATTAAAAAAATAAAATAATCTACAGGAAACTCGAGCTAACTAGAAGTGCAATTATATCGTGACGGCAAGTAAATTTTGTTTGATTTATCCTAATGCACTGGTCAAAGTAGGAAATTAAGCTGTACTTTTTTGATATAAGAATTTTTTTTTTTTTTTTTTTTTAAAAAAAAGGGGGAACTGCTACAAGGCTGTTTCCATTTTATCATAACCAAATGTTTATATTCACCATGAAAGACTAATGAACTGCTTCACATGCAACTGGAACTTACTTTTACTTTATCTGAGCAATTAGATCAATAAATACATTCAGAAGTGGGAATATTTGTTGGATTGTTTATTTGTTAAAGAGAATATTAAAAGAATATCCCAACTTATTTCCATCTTCCCTGACATATTTCAATAACACGAAATTTGGTGGAAGAATCCTTTACACATCTTCAGGCGATTCCAATGAATTACAAAGAAAATAGAAAATCTATCCTGCAGATAGAACACATATGACAATAGCAAATGCAACAAAGAAATAGTTAACATGATGAGCAACTGAGTTTCAAATAAAATAATAGCCCATGCTTAAATTTACTGTACAAGATACATTTTTTATTTTGATATTGTTTCATCTACATAATAATCATAACAATAGAAGATAAATAAATGCATGGCAATTACATAGAAGTTATTTATTGACTTGCAGGATGTATATTTTGGCTAAATCACTCCAGGCACGCATTTTTGTGGTGCAGGAACACAACTGTTAAGAATTGTGATACGGCCTCACCTTAACCCAGATCCTATTGTTAAAATTTTACACGAAGAAAAGATGACCACATTAGACTAATAATTTGAAGCAATATATATATAAATTTATGTCTTAATAGAAGTCAAGGGTTTGATATTCATCCAGAAATTTCAAGATATGCTAACAGTTTATTGAGAAAAGGGTAACTTGTATATAATTGTCATGCATTTACTTATCTTCTATTATTATGTTTTTTTTATTCTGATATTATTTCATCCATACAATAATATAAAGTACACTAAATTTTAAGCACTGTCTATTTTATTTGGTACTCAACAATTGGTATTTTATAAACGCTATTTCTTTGTTGTATTTGCTATTATCATGTGTATTTTTCTACGTATTTCATTGAAACCGCCTGAAGAAGAATCATTAGGGAGATGGCATAGTTGGGATATTCTTTTAAAATAACTACTATTTATTTAAAAAATGTAAAGTTAGTTGATTGCTAGCACATAAGAAAACCTGGCCGTTCTGCAATTTTAAGTCCCCTACTAAAATGTAAGTTTACCTTTATACAAGGTACACGAGTACCTTGCAAAGCTAATGTAAAGCAAGAATACAATGAAGTTGAGCTCCGTGAATATACGTTAGATCTTTACATTTGAAATCAATTTTCCTTCAAGAACAAAAAACAAGGGAAGGCTTTGTAAACTTAATTTTAAAATGAACAAAAAGTGAATTGCATTTTCATTCAGTAATTACACTATTATCTGCAGATTTATCAATAACTTTGTGAAATGACCTTGAAATCATGGTGTGATCAAAAAAAGGAGATTGTATTTCTCCTAATCCTTTGATGAAACACAAATGAATGCTTAATTCTAGAGTCCTTGGAATATCATTAACCATTCAAGCCGGTAAGATGTACACATGTACGTTCGCCAGGGTCTGTCTCACAGCTAGTTTGACGTACAGGGGTACATAGGTATTTGGTGCCCCCCCCCCCACTGTTAATGTTCAACCAAATTCTGTAATTTCCGCTGACCGAGAGATAATTACTTAAACTTATAATTTACTGGCGGAATTTAAATTTCTGCACTATATTTTAGCCATTAAAAATTTTTCTTTCAGTTTCTTTGTTTTCTAAATAAAAAAAAGTACCAGTTGAAAGACATATTCAGAAAAGAAACTCGCCGGTCTGAAGGGTTAACAGGAATTTTATGAAGTTGGCAACATTTTAATCATTTCTTGAAAAGATACTAATCCTACTGATTCATTTACAATTTCCTTAAATTCTGTTCAACAGCATTTTTATGTTTTGTCAATAAGATCTTTCCAGCTATAATTTTAAGCTCAAGGTTCTGTTTTGTTTAGAATAAAATAATATAGAAATACAATAACTGTATGTTATTATTTTTCATCACATACTACCTTTTTCTTTCATTTTTTTTCAGGACATAGATTTCGATGACTCACCTGGTTTTGCACCTACATAATTGCCTTTCTCATCTGCCAAAAAAAACTGATCACTTTCAAAACTAATTTGTTCGATGTTTCTCGTATTAACCATGACATCTTCTGAAAGAGGTAAATACATGGTGCATCCTTTTGGTTTCCAGTCTTCAGTGTGATAAACAAAAGGACTATGATGGATCTGAAGGAATGTTCGGCCTGGAAAGAAATAAAGAAATACATTTTTGAAATTTGCCTTTACAAGTGTCTGCACTTAATGACAAGATATTATTTCTTAAGTAGTCTGTAAGAATGTTATGAGACGAGCTTTAGCAAGATTTCATAAAGTTAGTTCAATACTAATACACCTTTATCCCTCGGGAGGGAAACATTTTACACAGGATTCTTGAAATCTAAGATTAAGTCTAGTGGGTAAACAATCTGATACCTCCCCCCCACCATCACAATGAGAATCGAAGTTAACTCTTCTTAAAATAGTGAGGACCAGTGAAATAAAACCCTGACTGGCATTGATATCATTGCATAAAGGCAATATAACCATTTTTTTTTTTTTTTTGATGGATTGATCCAGATTTAAAATATGATATTGTTGGTGCCTGGAATCATTGCTGGACAATCACCCATACCTTTCTATTAAAGTTGAATTTCTTAATAATGAAATCAAAATTAACGTGTGTACAATGTTAAGAACATCAAAGAAAAACTTTGAAAAAACTATAAAAAACACACAATAACTAAACAACAAAAATTTCACTGAGCTGATTTTAGATTAATTTGCTGGGTAACCGAGGATGACGCCATTTCGGGTTTCTACACCCTCATCAAAAGTTGAATTTCTTAACTTTTAACAATTTCTTGAAAGCAATAATGACATGAAAGTTGCACAATGGCAAATTGGAAGCTGTTAAGGCACCTCCCACTCAATTTCTTGCATTTCAGTTCATCATTTTGGAATCGCTTGTACCACTCTTTCACTGTGGTTAGAAAATGAGTCATGACATGTTATTCCAATTTGGACACTTCAAAAATAATGTTATGAAAAGTACCAATGTAGCTACAACACAAGCATTTTATAAACAACATGTCAACATGAAATTCTGTGTTAATGTCTATCACAGAATAATCAATATATGAGAGGTGATTGAAAAGTAACAGAGTAAGTTTTTTATTTTTTTTTCATGAAAACTTTAATCATTACACAGATATAAGGAATGAAAGGCCATACAATTGACCACTTTTCTACATAATTTCCATTGAGGTTGAAGCCCTTGCCCAATGTGAAATTAATTTGCATGGCAGGAGTAATAAAAGTCGTTCAGCTGGGTACAAAGCCATTACACAAAGCATAATATGTTGTGTATAGATTTCAAGCACACACAACTAATTTAGTGTACTGATGGAAATCACAAAGTTAGAATCCTATTAGAGTTGGAATGCTTAGTTGGAATTAGAGAATATTTGAGATTGTTTGAGACAACTTCGAGCATCATTTTTGGTCAATAAATTCCCAGGTATTAACCCCACTGAATTTGTAAATGCTTTCTTTGACAAAGCTAAATCATTATGCTCAGCAACCTTTCCAATTAACTGAAGGAGTGGAAAAGAATTGATTGAAAGTACAGCATACTTTACATGAACCAATGGCTTTATTCTCCTCATGTCCAGATAAGTGGAAATGTAAAAGCTACAAGACTACTTAATCTATATATATATATATAAAATCCATTTTTAAGTATAGGTACTCCTCACTTTACGACCACCGCCCTTAAAGGTACAACTTCTATTTCATCGTTGTCATCTCCCTTACCTGGACACTACAGCTCTAGATAACCAAATAAACAAATGATAATATGTACATAACCACATCTTGTTATGAATAAATTTGAAGTTTGTTGCATAATTTTACAACGATCCTATTTTCCCGGCGCAAGCTCCTCGCTTAACGACGTAGTCGTTGGAACGGAACTCGGCCGTAAAGTGAGGAGTACCTGTACTAGATTTCCTAAACTTAGGTGTAATTATTCTTAGCATAAATGTTTCTTTTTTTTGGTACATCCTCTTGTCAAAAAGAAAAACAAATCATAAAATCACCAAGCTTTGGTGTAGGTTAGGTATTCAATTATCTATAATCTTACTGAAAATGACTTAATCTCTAGAGACAGAATATATGTTTAACCATTATTTAAGGTAAAGCATACAACTCAAGCCTTGGAAGGATTAAGAGAAATATGTATGGATTACTGCTTTAATTAGCACTTGATTATCCTGAAATTTTGTATTTATCTTTTACTTCTTCAGTATTCCTCGTTTTGGATTTCAAGAACTATGTTAATTGATAAAAAAATCTGTTCTTGCTATTAGATCGTGTTAATATATCTCAACAATTGATATATGATAACAGAAATAAAAATACTGAGAATTTAAAACTAAATTTCTTTACAATGAGTAGAAAAGGTATAAAACTTCTAACAGAAAAGCAGTCTCTTCAATTTTCATTGATTTACTTTTGGATAACTGAAGGAAATATAAGCTAATAAGGATAAAAAAAAAAGACTTGATGCATGATGGGTAAGGAGATAAGAAACGCTGTACAGAAAACATTAAAACATTTATCAGGATGTTTAAAAGTTTATTTGTTTGATTTAAAAAAAATAACAAAAAGCTCTAGATCAAATAAATTATGGTTTATGTTTTTTTCTTGGAGAAAAAAAATGTCACTGAAGACATGATTTAATATGAAAGCAAAACCGTTACCTGGATATTTGGTGGTAGTTGCTGGATTCTGAAGGTAAGTTCGCTGATCACTGGATAAAATAATTGGGCCCATTTTGGAAGGACTGGTCATTTGAATATCATCGCACTCTTCTGTGCGACGACGTTTTAAACTGGATCCATTAAATGATGGTGGCAGACCTTCGTTCTCATTACGTAAGGTTTCTTGTTTAATGTGAGTGAAATTCATGATGAATTAATGAACTACAAAGAAAAACAAAATGAATTCATTGTGAATGCAAACAGGAATTCAAAATAAATACATATTCATGGCAAACTACAAAACTTAACTACCAAATAAGATCAACATCATCTTCAACAGAGCAAAAAAAAAACAAAAACCAAAAAGTTTCATTTTCTTGCTGTAACTTACCTGCTAATAACCTTAGTTCATCGAAAGTTCACTAATTAGAAACAAAAAATGAAAAAAAAAAACTTACTACAATTGCTTTAATTCAGATCAATTACAATTCATCTGCTTTGTAATGAACATGTGTACATGAAAAGAGTATTTTAATGGATAAAAAGGAGTCTTATGGCCAGTAAGAAAAAAGGAGCAGGGAAAAAAAAAATAATAACTTGCCTAGAATCCAAAATAATTTCTGATGTTAATAAAAAGGGCATGATTCGTTGAAATAATGGTTAAGGTGTTGAAGAATCTGATTTAAATAGAATAGCAATGCAATGCTAAAGCAAATTTCGTAATTCACAATAAGCCCACTTTGCACAGTTAGTTTTATTATTTTATTTTGTTGAAATATCTGTCTATAACACACATCCTGCTTTCCCTCCATCATCCTTCCTTCCAACAGCTGTTTGTACTCAACCATAATGTCGTATCGAAATGTCATGTCTACATAGTATTCGATTCCAGTATGATTTTATATAGAAATTATTTGATGTATCTAATTTTAATATTGTATATTTTAGTTTTAAATAAGGCATTTTCTTTAATGATGTTGGAAATCTGGGTTAATATCTGCAACATTAGAACAATCGAATAGAAGATTTTTGTTTCAATTTGACCTTCGGTGGATTATCAGACTATGAAATGAGTGACATCTTCTTCAAAGTAATTTTGAAACAAGATAAAAAAGACATTCAAAATAATTTAAAATTTAGTTTTAAGCTTATATTTTTTCCTTTCTTCTAGCGATGAATATCCTCACACACCCTAAAATCATCTCATGACAGTAGGACCAGAACGACCATTCTAGATGCTGTTTTACATCTTTACAGATATTTTTGTTCTTACTTGAATTATCTTGTATGGCAATAAGATCTGTTTGTCCTGGAGTTGTATGATCTAATTCCTTTAAGATCTTTTTCAATACTTTGTTTAAGCTTAGTATTTCTTTTTAGTAGATAGGTAAGTACTTCTCAAGTCCAGTGGAAAAACAGCAACATTCGAGATTGGAATAGTTTCAATAGGTTAGTATTACAATGTAAATATAGAATTAATCTAAGAAAAACAATCATTTATCAAATGGAGCTCATATGAAGTAGTGATGAGCAAAGTTCAAAATAATAGATTAGAATATAATGGATGAAAAACAAAACAAAAAAATGTTGTTTATATAGCGGCCAAGAGATAAGAAACGAGTACAGCGATTTCTTAGTGGAAAATCAGTGGGTCTTTAAGCACAGTAGTAGATCCCACAAAAATGTTTGAAATTTAAAGTTTTCAAATTCAGACACAGAACAAACACACAAGAAAGGGAAAAAAAACATCGTTAATGAAATTTCTATTCATTAACACAAACAAGGAAGAGGAAGAATAAAAATTTAGAGGCACAAACACAGATATACAAGAATATTATTACAAACAAATAAAGCCATGTGCTTACTTTATATCCACCACTCCAACTTAATCAAAACAAATGAAAGAAAAACCAAAAACATCATTCAGATAAGATATTAATAACAGTCTAAGTCTAACCCTTCCAGTTTCTATTCATTTTGTTTGAAATCTAATTAAATTTCAAAACTGAGTAATTATCAGTCACTTTGAAGCAGAAAGTTATTGAATGAAATTAACATTAAGACCCACCTCGGATGTTTCTCTGTTTATCTTAATAGAAGTTCACTCTAACTTTATATCATTAAAATTCTTTTCAAAAATGATTAGATCTTCAAATCAGAGCAGAAGATTAGACATCAATATCAGTTCGTATCAACAGAAACAAACAATTAGCAACAACTGGAAAGATTTTTTTAATTTTATCTTTATTGAAGGGAAGCAATAATGTCTTAAAATATAAAGAAATTGGGGGGGGGACTAAAATAACAATTTAACTTCGAATTGATTTTAATTTTTCAACAATTTTAAACTCTTTATATTAGGGTTACTAAGTTACATTTAAAGTGGTTAATGAAAATTATATTTGCAAAATTTTGAAATATACCTTTGTACCCCCTCCACCCAAAAAAAAAAAGTTTTGGTTGATTTCTTCAGAAATACCAATCAATTCCTTAGTGATCTGTATTCCAATATTCTCGTTCTTTCATCTCATTTTTAATTTAAGCATTCCTTAAATCGAACAAAAATTTAATCGCTGATAAAAAAAAAAAAATGTTACCCAAAACAAAAAAAAATTTTTTCGGATAAAAAAAAAAAAAAAAAATTGCTTTTTTATTTCTGGAAAAACTTTTCTATTTGTTGATTTCACTTTCAACAATAAAAAAAGACAGAAAATCACTAGTAAAAAAAATAAAGCATAAAGGTCGAAAGAACTGCATGTGGTAACTCTGTTTTTTGTAATAATCCGGTTTGATAACCAGGTAAATTACATCCTATATTGGTTTATAACCCTAATTGTTTGGAGTCAACACTGAAGTTCAGAAGGTGAAATATCTTAAATGATTCCAGCACAAACAAGAAAATACTAAATAAATAAATAAATAAAAGGGTGGAGGGGACATTGGTTGGATTCGAACTTATCACCATAAGGATTTATTCTTTTTCTATCGTTTAACTGTTCAGTCACCATTATATGGGTTGAAGATGCTTTTACTTTATAGCTTTTATGATAATTAACTTCTTTTTTCTGTCCATCTTTGCAGAAACAAGGGACCTGTGAAGCAGAAATACATGGCTTCTTATTGAGCTTGGAGATTTTCCAATAAATCTACAATCATTTCCGATCTGGTGAAGTCTCTGGTTAGTATTAATAAAAATCATTAATGTATGACCCACAAACCATTACTACCACATCTTTAATCTTAAGATAGAATGATTCATGTAAAGATGATAAAAAAAAATGTCATTTTATACTAAGGACCCCATTTCATATAGATTTCTATTGGACATGCGTAAGAAATCATATATGAAATTCTTCATAGCAAATGTTTCTGATTGATTGTCCCCTGATTTGAATCCTATTTAACTCATTCAACCCACATAACATTGGCTATGACTGTAAACAGAGTTTTTGTGATCTATACTTTGTCCCAAGGTTTGACCTTGAGATCTATTAATTATATTGGAGAATATTATCAGAGTATCAAGAATGGAACTCTGAAGGAGCTGAGAAACTATTATTCAAGCAGAAAAATATTGTAAATCCATCACCAAAATGTGAAGATGTTTCTTCTATCATTGATAGTTATTAGCCAGAGCTGGATCAAAGTTAAGGCAAGTGAAGGAATAACTGCAGATGATGAAAATTTCTTTGAATTAATTTGAATGAAAATGTTAGTTGATTATTTTAATTTTAAAGCTAGCTAAGAAAAGACAAAGAAAAGGGAGGGGGTAAGTTCACAACTTTTAAGCTTTTTCTTAAGACTTAGTTTGGTACAGTCCTGTTATGAATTAGGTATTAACTGTTCACTATAAATTAGGTAAATGAAATTCTGCAAAACTGTTGTGAAATCTCGTTTAATAAGAGTTTGAAGCATTATGAAATCATTAGTAATTCAAACAATAACAGAAATTATCATAAAATAAATAATAACAATGAAAGAAATGGATAAATAGATCGAGCAAAATATAGAAAGTCTTCACAAGGAAAATAAAATTTTATTTAATAAGACTATTTACAATTTTAAGTGTATTAATGTGACAATTATATATATTGTTGACGTTTTACAGTATGTTTAAAGACACGGGATAGCTTAAAACAGAACAATCAAAACACTACTGCAGTTTTATACTAACATATAACGAAGCACACTATTTCGAAGGGACAAAAAATATTATAATCAGTAAATGAATTACTCCATTCCTTCCAAACTTCCAACCAAATTAATAAAGCATTCAACCTTCCACTATTAGAAGATAAGAAACTTTCCTCAGATTTTCAAAACTTTAAAAAAGAAATTATCAGTCGAGAGCAACTCTACTAAAGACCATATTGAAAGTAATATCAGCAAGTGACCCATTTTACTCTCCATTTGGGTTATGACACATTAACATCAATTCTTAAGGGGTTTTACTTTTTAAATGTTTCTGATTGAATTAAAACAAAAACGAGTTGACTTAACTAATTTAAATTTGAATGTTCATAATAGTCAGGGCGAATTATTATTATTGAAATATTACAATATAAACAACGTGATGTAACCTCTGATCGTAGTTCACTCAAAATATAAAAACAGTCTATACATCATCATTTTTCATAGTATCAGTTAAGAATCAGCATATTTACCCTAATTTACAAATTGGAACTTATCCAAATCACAAAGAAATATTCAACAGATTCTATCAAACTTTAATCTACTTTTGTTTACATAACTAGTTTGTTTTTTTGAACAACATACTGTCTTTTTTCCTCTACGCTATGAAGTTCAACATATATATTGGGACAGATATATACAAATCAATATAAACACCATTTTTGATGGCCCTTATTTTGAGACCTATTATTGAATTGGGGTCACGTCGTGGACCCCAGGAACAACAGATCACACAAATGACAAGTTTCAAAACCAAAGAAAATGACTCTAATAAAAAGAGATTCAACAAGTACCTTCAGTTTAAGCATTTTACTTCTTTCAATTTCTCTGAGGCGAAAGTCACTGCAGTGACATTTGACATTTAATCCACACCATTGCGTCGTCCACCCACGCACCTCCAACGTGCTCCCAGAGTACCTCCCAATCAGAAAAACAGTGACCAGGACGATATAATCGATATTTGTTATAAGGGCAGTTTGATTAATTACTCCAATAACATTACAACTGAAATAAATTGAAATAATCATTATTTAATTAGTTTTTATAAAAATATGAAATGAATAAAATTAGAAATTCCGAAAGAATTGAATTTAAGTATAAGTTTCCGATAAATTGATTTCTCCTGGCCCACGCGGTGCACTCTGGGATAACACTGCTTCCGGTAATGGTGAACCTGTTACGATGGCGAATTTCGGTTTACCTGCCTAAGTTATCATGAGGAAATAGGATTATAACATGTAATGTAATAAGTAAAATTATGTACATGAGAAATTTAAAGTCTTTAAGTTAAAAAAGAAATGGTCCAAAAATATATTTACGTTGGTTTAACATCAGAATCAAGAAATTATTTCAGCAAATTCTTGTCACTTTCCTACTTTCTAAATAAATTAAGAAACATTAAATACCTTAAACACTTAAATTATAAATAAGAAAAGTATATTTTATTGATTACTGTAAATTCATTTTAATAATAAAAATCAAAGATCAAGTACCAAACATTAAATTGCAGTATCTAAAAATTAAAGTTGGATTTTAGGTCAAAAGAATTGGGGAAGTAAAATCAGAATCCGATTATTTTAATATAATTGGGATTTAAATAGTTTTATTAGTTTATTTAGTAAAGCTGACTTAAGTTAGTATTGATTCATTGGTCACAGTGTAATGAAATTTGCCGGCTCATAAATACCGAATCGAGTAACGGTGTCATATTTACACTTGCGCTATTTATAATTCATATCGATTGGTGAATGGGGGAAAAAAATCGATGACTTCGTTGCATTATCGGAGATTAAATAAAATAAAAACGTTTAGATTTTTTTAGTTCAGTATTTCATAATAATTCTTTACAACTTAAAAAAAAAGAAAATGACTATTAACGTTCCGTTTTTATCCAGTAGTGGCTCTGATTCAAGCTTCCTTTGAATTTTGTTGAAAGTATTTGTTTAAATGGATTTGATCTTAATCCGAAGCAATTCGTTTAAACAGATTTTTAACTTGCATTACCGGCTGTTAAAATATGTTTAGTTTTTAACTGATTTATTCATAAAAAAAAATAAGATTCAAATCCTAATGCTGATACAATGTGATCAAAGATTTTATCTGATTTTTCTTTGATTTTTTTAACGCTGTTTTATTTAAGTAAATATGATATCGATTTATGAGGTCTTTGTTTACGCGATTTTGAAATAACGCGGCCAAGGAAAAATGCAAAAATTGCAACTTCGAAGTTTTCATTTCTTGTTTTCTATTCATTTCTTATGCATTTACGATAATATTCATGTATTGCATTAATATTAATATATCTTTATCATAATTTGTAGAACCATCTCCTAATTTTAATATTTTGTATTATCCTGTGTTAAAACATTTGTACTTTTCAAATGGTGCCCTCATTTAAATCATGAGTTTTCTTTATCCTATGATTAAGAAAGATTTTACTACTTTTTATTGTATTGACGAATTTTAACTCTGATATCAAGTTAAAGTATCCACTAAAGGCCTGCATGGCATTGGGGTTGGAAGGCAATGCTCCTGGTGTTTTCTGACCATCAGGACTAAGTTGAGGTTGACTGATCAGCCTCACGCCCAATCAATCAATCAATCACGGCCTTTCACTCGATTCCGAGCCTTGGTGACCTGATGGATGAACGATCTATCTATAGCCTCACGCCCACCCGCCCTTAATCCCCAGGAAAGAAACCTAGTCCCTATTTTACATAGGGCTGGGTAAACCCTAAGACCCTTCCAACCATCGTCGGGAATAAACCCAATTCTTCCAGCATGTAGCAAAAGATTTACCACTGGGTCTGCCTTAAACTAATATTATAAATAAGAAATTCAATAAAGAGGCTTTGTCAGTTTATATGCGTTTATTTACTTATTGCCTGTGACTATTTTTGAATAGAGGTGAATTCTTTTCATTTATCTTTTAAAGTAGGTTGTCATAATCAATTAGGTTTCAAAAATACCGTTTCAGAAGCAGGACACTTCTGTTTTGAAACAGCGTAATAAGTATTATCAGATCGTATATGTATTTTATAATTTTATTTTTTACATGTTATATTTTTATTATTATTATACTAATGTTATCTGACATTGTGTATCAAGAACAAAAGAATATTTTGATTATCTTGTTTTCTCAGGACATTAGTTCCTTATGTTTTACTAATCACTCTCCTATCATTTGCGGAACAATGAACTCCCAAATATATGTTTCTGTTTTTTCTAAAGATTATTTTACCAATGATCTAGTGCTTGTTTTGGTTAATTGTAGTTTTAAGACGTGACTGTTAAGATCTAAGACACATGGTTGAAAACTTGAAGTTAAAGTGTCCTTCTACAGGCCGTTGGGCGTGGAGGTCAGGCTCCCAGCGTTTTGTAACCAACGGGATGAAGTTGAGGTCAGGTGGTCAGCCCGACGCCTTGAACTCCCGGGAAAGAAACCCAGTACCCATTCCACAGAGGGCTGGGTAGACTCTAGGACCTGTTTGGAGGTGAAAGGAGCGTGGAAAAATCTCCACCAAGGCTGGGAATCGAACCCGCCACCTCCAACCCGTAGCCAAGCGCCCTGACCACTCAGCTACCGGGCCCATGGATGAAAACGTGATCCTATCGTAAAAAAGTTGTAACCCCAATAGATGGAATTTTTATTTGTTTTTTATTCTGTCTGAGTGTGAAACTTATCTTTTGTTCTTGTTCATATCATTTTTTATTAAACTTATTAAAACTTTCTTCAATAAATAAATAAGACTCTCAGTCTTAATTATGCTTCACTTAGTTTGGACTGATTTAATTCCATATGTATTGACATTTCTGAAATGAATAAATAATAATTTAATGTGATTTTTTTTTTTTTTTTAATTTTATCTTTTAAGTGCATTTATTTGTATCCATCAGAAGTTATCCACCAACATGTCTTCTTCAGCTGTGTATATCCTGGATGTAAAGGGAAAGGTAAGCAATCATTAAGACTCTTCTTTTTGTAGCTAATAAACCAATATAATTGACTTGGGATGATCAATATAATAATTGTCCTTGAACGGTTAGTTCAATATACTTTGGAAGTGGGAGGGGAGGGGTTCTGCTTTTGAAAAGAGTGAGTTTGAAATCACCAATCAGTTGTGTTTCAATCATTTCTTGCATAGAGGTATGTGCTGCTTCACATCCATTTGTATTTACACCTGAGGTCTCATAAAGTTAAAAAATCCTGATACTGAAGAAAGATTCTTTAAAAAATTAAAAAAAAAAAAAAAAAAAAAAAGAGTACACACAAGAATGTTATAAAATATTTTTAGTATATTTTAAAAAAACAGTTAAAAAAAAAAAAAAAAAAAAATATATATATATATATATATATATATATATATATATATATACACAGAGTGTTCGGGGTAAATTTGACAGTTTCGTGTTAAAAGACAAAAAAAGGGAATATCTTAGCCAAGAATAAATTTTTGAAAAAAGAAAAAAGGTACATAAAGATTAAAGGTATCTAAAGATATTTCATTCAAAAAAGCCACCCTCAGCATCCATGACAGCCTCAAGCCGGCTTCGGAATCTGTTGCAGACAGCCTTGATGGTGTCCTGAGGGAGAACCCCAAATGCCTCCTTGATCCTGGCAATCAGCTCGGATTTTGTGTTACAGGCAGTGAGGTTGGTGTGTTTCTCAACTGCGCCACACACACAATAATCCATAGGATTGCAATCAGGGGAGTTCATGGGCCAAACATTAGGACCGGTGGCATCGTAAAAATTCTCTGACAACCACTTCTGAGTCTTCCCAGGAGTATAGCAGGGAGCTGAATCTTGCTGACACACATATGGTCATCCAGAAGCCACCTTCTCCATCCAAGGCTTGACTACGGTGTTCAGCAACTCCACATAGCCATTTGACCCAGTTGCCTGGGTCTTCCATCACTTTCTCTTGCAATTTTTGGATGAATTCTGGTGTATGGAGGCAATCAGAACGTCTGCTTTGTGTTTTCCTACAAGTCACGGCTTCATAGTCTCCATTGCAGTTCTTCATTTCACTTCGTATTGCTTTGACAGTGTTTAACGAGCATTGAGCAGCCGCCATGATTGTGGAATTTTCATGCCCGGCATGAATCATCATGATGCAGGTTATTCTTTTCGAATATTCAGATGGGTTCCACTTGTCCATTTTAGTTAATTTTCACACCAAGGGTAAAGCTGACATAAAAGAATAAAAAAATATGTGGAACATGTAAAAGTTTTCTAGAGAACTCATTTTTTTTTTTCATACAAAAACTGTCAAATTTAGTCCGAATACCCTGTATATATAGGGGTACAAGGGGTATTTGAATAAAAAGGTAGGAAACGTCGTAACAACGTAACCGTTAACACATTTGCCTATGCCGCTATGGGAGAATATAGCTAGACATCTAGGGATGCGATTGGAGTCTCCGGCATGGATCGGGGCATGCGCAGGAGAGAGCGGAGGCTCTTATAAAGAGCGCCGTCCAATTGATGCGACAGTGCTTGTGAGGACAGGATGGCGTTCACATTGCAAAATTCGACGATTGAGGAGTAGCGAGGCGTTATTCGATTTCTGACAGCGGAAGGTGTTAAAAGGCCGCTATTCATCGCCGGATGGTGCGTATACGGGGAAGACTGTGTGTCCGACAAGTCAGTGAGAAAATGGAATGCCCGTTTTCGTGCAGGCCATGAGAGTTTGGTTGATGACCCAAGACCATGCCAGGCAAACACAGTCATCTTGACCAATCTCATCGACAAGGTGGACGACCTAGTGAGAAGTGATCAGCGTATCACATTGCGAATGTTGGCGGTGAAGGTGGATGTAAGCGTTGGAACACTGTGGACAATTGTTCATGACAGGTTGCGTTATTGGAAGGTGTGTGCGCAGTGGGTTCCGAAGCAGCTCACTGACCAGCAGAAGGAATATGGGGCTAGCACTTCAACATCTGTTTAGGTATCATGAAGACCCTGCTTTCCTGGAGCGGATCGTCACAGGTGAGGAGAGCTGATGCCATCACTATGAGCTAAAGACAAAGCGGAACAGCATGCGTCGTCACCTCCCCCTAAAAAGTTCAAAGCCGTGGCGTCGACAGGGAAGGTGTTGCTCACCAACTTTTTCGACGTCAAAGGTCCGCTACTTGTTGAATTCTTCGAGCACAGAAGAACCATTAACTCCGATGTGTACTGTGAGACACTCCGATGCCTAAGCAGGTCCATCAAGAATAAAAGACCAGGGCTGCTCATGGAGGGTGTGGTTCTGCTCCATGATAACGCACGTCCACACATCTTCGGGGTCACACGCATGGAACTGGCCAAGTTCAAGTAGGAGCAGCTTGAGCATCCGCCCTACAGTCCGGACATGTCGCCCTGCGATTTCCATGTGTTTGGTCCTCTGAAAAAACATCTGAAAGGGAAGCGCTTCAACTCGGATGACGAAATCAAGGACACAGTGCAGGACTGGGTCTCGTCATGGCCACAGGAATTCTGGGAACAAGGAATCCTTTGGCTCATTAATCAATGGGATTGTTGTGCTCAGGCCTGTGGTGTATACTTTTAATAAAGTCTTCATTTATACCCACAGTGTTGTTTCGTACCTTTTCATTTGAACAACCCTTTTATATTAATTATAAATATAAAAAAAAAATCTTTTACTGTACAATACAGTAATTTAGTGTAAGTGTATAATCATTAGTTTGAATTAAGTTTTAACAAAAAGCTTATAATTTTACTCCAACTTCATCCAAACTCACTTTACATCTATAGATACAGCCTCCAAATTCATTCAACATTAATTAACTTTGCACATTGATGTTTAAAATCTATAGCTCTATTCATGATAAGTACAAATTACATACCATCTTTTTAAATTCAAAATGATTTAATACTTTGGCTTTTGGGGTGATGCTGCCCCAAACCCCCAGTTTACTAAATGGGAAGTTCTGATATCCCTTGTTTCTCCTGACCAAATGCTACTATACTGTTTTATTGCTTGTTCTGTATAAGTATTGTTAATGTATTAAAGTATATTTACTGTATTGTCATTATTTAGGTTATACAGTATCATATAAGTTTGTTTACATACTGTATAATGTTCACACAGTGTCCAATTTGCTTAACACTCTATTGGATGGAATGTAATCTGGATGATAAGTGAACATATCTATATTTAAATAGAGATGAGAAATATAATCCATCTTCTTACTTCACCCTCAAATAGCCTTAAGAGTCGTTGAACCAAAATTTCGAGAATGTCATGTGGATTAGAGGATTCCCTTATCCATGCTTCGTTTGATTGTGATTAATATAACCTACTACTACTTTAAGAGCCACTTCTTGCCGGGTGCAGATTTCATCATTGGGATTGTTGGTTTCGATCTGTAGAGACGCACTTTCACGATGCAAAGCCGAAGATTCGAAGAACGCTCTTAAGATGCAACGAAGTCCTCGGCGCTGCAAATTATTGCTGAGTCCTGCCCTTTCAGCGGACCTCAGCCTGTTTCTTCAAGAGATGAGCCAAGCAACTTTCCCTTAGCATGGAGTCTGCCTTCCCTTTCTAGCAGTGGGCATTCAAAGGGGCAGCGGAATGGCTGACCGCCTGCCCTTCTCAGATGCCCCTTGTGCACTTTATTCCAAAGCACTGACCCCCAGGACTGACATCACCTAATGCAGAAGATGCCACCCTGTTTGCCAACAGGCTGGGAAATGGAATGAACAAAGGAAAGCAATAAAAGTGGAGAAAGGAAAGTAGTTGCGCAAAATGGATGCTAAATGAAAAGTGAACTCGAGGGAGACTCACAAAAGCAACTGGGAAAACATCTGTTTCGAGAAGACAAGGAAGCATTTAGGCAAGGTTCGGGGAAATAAAGAAATAAGAAAATATTTCTAAAGATTTTTCATATATAAAATGAAGAAAATAAAAGGGATAATAAAGAGAAAAAAATGTAACAACCTCGCACCATTACAAAACTTTGGAAAAGTGTTTTGAATTCTATAAAATGTTTGTTTTACTACTAGTTTCTGTAAGTTTACATAATAATCATTCATGAGTTTTCTTTGTAAATGATACTATTTAAAACAGTATGTTTGTCATTTGAAGTAACGTTTCTCTCGGTCGGTCTTAAAATATTTATGTGGTTTCTAAAATCTAAATCAGAATCTTTGTCTTGTATGTTTTTTTTTAAAAATCAATACTATACTATGATAAAACAATGTCATTACATATTGTACTAAATACAAAACATATGCATAAAACTTACAAAGGTAGTAAAATAAGTTGTTTAAAGACTTGATGAATTCTAGACATGTTTATAGAATCAGTGTCATAAACATTGTTTTGAAAAGGTAGAAAAAAGAAATCATGAAAAAATATTATTATTATTATTTTTAAATCAGTATGCTATAAGTAGTTATAATACATATACTTTTATGGTACATTTTTTACTTCTTTTGGTGAACTTCAAAAATAATTATTTTCCAAATATCTTCTTTAAATTTAATGCCTTAGAGTAGATTCTTTTAAATTTAAAAAGTTAGAACATAGTTAAAACAAGTTAATATTTGCTCAATAATATAAGATCGATAGTCTTTATTAATTAAATCTTATTTAAATTGTTTTAGGTTTTAATTTCCCGCAATTACAGAGGTGATATTGATTTGTCTACAATTGACAAATTCATGCCTCTGTTGATGGAGAAAGAAGAGGAAGGATGTGTGACACCAATCTTGCAGTGCGATGGAGTCACTTTTTCATACATTAAATATAATAATTTATATTGTATCCTTTTTTTATGTTAAAAATTGTGATGTTGTTTATATAGTAAGATAGCTGATAACACAATAGCTTGATATTTCTGAGATTATTGTTTGTTTGTTTTTTTTTTGATGTATTCAGAATTCAATTTATTATGTCGAATGTATTATATCAAAGAAAAATTCCTCTTGTAGGGGCCTACTAAGCTTAAGATTTGCTTTGATAAAATTTGAATATTCCTAATTTGGCTGAGGCCATCTGCAAAAAACCTGCAGATCTGACACAGATCTTTTTTACTTTTATTTTGATTTGAATGAGTCCCTGACTGACTTAATTTGGGATTCAATTCAAGAGACAATTAGTAATTCTGAGGTTTCTGATTTTATCCTTTGCATCTCAATTTTATAAATTTATATTGTTTAAATTAAATATCAAATTCAATATAACATTGACAAAAAAACCCTTAAAATTCATGATCCTTTAGTTTCAAAATTACAACACCTTGAGATTTTTTTTTATTATTATTATGATTTGTGTTTATTTTCAATGCAAAAGTTCTAACTAAATCTCAATACACTGAGGCACAACTTTGTCATTTAAAAAGGTTGAAGTGGAATTTATTTGTATTCTTCAGAGTGTTTCATAGATATGCTTCTCTTTTTTCTAGAGCTTTAATGGTATCCTGTAAAATAAATTATTTCATTATATCGGAATAGAAATTGATTTCATTTTATTTGGGCTGGCTGAACCCGAAAGTCATAACTTTGTCACTATTGTTGATGGAAAATAATCCAGTAAGCTATCGCAAATATTCGAAATTTAATCAATTTGGTTTTATAATGAACTCTTAGCTCTTTAGATTCCTATAGATTGCTGGGAAAACAGATTCTGTCCATTTGTTCTTTCAGTGCTAGGCCTATTAGATAGTAAATGTATTATTTTGCCTTTCACAGCATCTGTAAGTTTTCATTCCTTGACAAATTACCCAGTGGTATCCACAACCAAAAAGAATGCAAATATTGCATTAGTATTTGTATTCCTACACAAAATTGTACAGGTGAGTTATTTTCTTCTGTTCATTTTCTGAATTGTTTCATTTTAAATGTTGAAGATGCATATAATATAGCTAATGATCAGTTGGTTAAAGGCTGACATGTGACTTCATTAGATACATGTAATTATATGTATAAACTAACAAATCAATTAGTCGGTTGAAATGATTGAATGGAATTTACATTCATTTGTATTCCAAGACTACAAATAAAGAATGAGATTTGGCTTGGATTCAAAACTTTATTATTTTACTTTTGAAATTTTCAAATTGATATATGAAATACTGATAAAATAAACAAGTTAAATAAGTTTGAATTTACTTGTTAATAGTAAATTAAATATTACTTTCAGGTTTTTGCTGAATATTTTAAAGAATTAGAAGAAGAAAGTATAAGAGATAATTTTGTTATAATCTATGAATTATTGGATGAATTGCTTGATTTTGGATATCCTCAGACAACTGATAGCAAAATACTCCAAGAGTAAGTTTGGTTTTATTTGATAATTGTAAATATATTTCAAGCAATATTTTGCTGTTTGATATTTTGAACATTTTTTATTTTAATAAGTAGCTTTTGTAGACTTTAATTTATATATAAAATTAAATAAAACTAAAGGATCACATTGTTGCTAATTACTGTTTCTGGTTTTAGGTATATAACACAAGAAGGCCATAAACTAGAAATTCAGCCACGACCTCCAATGGCTGTAACTAACGCAGTTTCCTGGAGGTCAGAAGGGATTAAATATCGCAAGAATGAAGTGTTCTTAGATGTCATCGAATCAGTTAATTTACTGGTAGGATTGCAAAGACTAGCTTTTTATTTGAACCATAAATCAAATTGTGTTTAAAGTTTCTGGAACTAAATTCGTTAGACTGATAATAATTTGTTTTATGTTTTTCTTATGGTTTCATTGTTGTAATTTATTTAATTAGGCAAGTGCCAACGGGAATGTCTTGCGCAGCGAGATTGTAGGTTCCATTAAAATGAGAGTGTATCTGTCTGGAATGCCAGAGTTACGTTTAGGATTGAATGATAAAGTTCTCTTTGAAAGTACAGGACGTAAGTAATATATATACATAGCTTTTGATGATTATTACTAGTTCCAAGGTTTTTATGGCCTAAAAAATCTGAGATATATGCATGCATTTATCAGTTTTTAAAAAAAACGTAAAAATATGATAAAAAAAAAAGCTTACATCTTTTAACCATGAAAATTTGTTTAAAATGACTGAAGAAAAACTATCCCCTTAATATCTCTTTGTACGATAAACAATACTGTAAAGCCAAAAAAGTCTCAGCATAGGCTCTAAAACAAACAATATTTGAATCGGAATGACCTGGGAATTATTTGTTTCTATTCAAAAATGGAATTGAAATCCAAGAAGAAAAAAAGTGATGTCATGAAAATGCAGATCCTAGTTCTTAGTAAACTCTTATCTAATACCCGTGTACTCCACATACTTAAAATTTCAATAACTTATAAAGCTTTTTAGTTTTTTGATGCTGATTTTGAAAATTTGTTTAAAATGATATCTGTCATTGATTAAAGAGGGACCACACTAAAAAAACGGGCAAAAATTAAAAATAATTTTTTTTTTTTTGCATTTTTTTAAAATCTAATAGTGCCTAATTTCAGAATTCACGGATATAATAAAAAAAAAAATCACGATTTAAATGGTATATACGACGCCATTTTTAAAGGTCCTACACATGTTTTTGTTTAAATTCGTGTACAATGTAGACTTCCATAACACTATTTTCTGCTTGAAACAAGCTAAAAGATGCGGCTTTTTGTAACGTTTCGTTTATTGCGTATGCCTGCTTTTCATCTATCATCCTGTGGCCAATTTGCTGGGTTTTTGAATTTGTAGTCGTACATAGGTCAGATTACTGTTCAAATCATGCCGCAGGCTAAAGTTTCAACGCTTAGAAAGCATAAAAGAATGAAGATAAACGATCACAAGGTATTGGCACAGCCAAAAATACAGAAAAGATTGAATAATTTTGATGTACAGCCATCAAGAGGTGAGTCTACAACTAAGCCTAATGACTCACCTAAACAGGTGCTCCAAACACCACCAACAGCATCGCAGGAAAAATTTTCGCATGCCATTCAACAACTGCAAGAAAACACACATGAGCAGCCATCCAAGTGCTGTGTAGGAGATATTGATGAATTGAAGGGATTAGTTAGTAATTTTAAGAAGAAAGCCACCGAAGGACAGACTTATGGAAGTGGGAAATTTTGACTTCACAAAGTTAACGCTGTTTTTCTTTAGTTCTTAAATTATTGGTTTATTCACATTTTTGGAATTGCATATATCTGGAACCAAAAATGATACGTTCATAATTTTGTTTTGTTTAAACACACGTAATTTCAGGAACATTCCTGG
>JAFIDM010004315.1:66824995-66855469 GCA_023159025.1 Thereuonema tuberculata | reverse complement strand
CATTCATTTATATATATATATATATATATATATATATAAATGAATGTATCTTTCTTTCTTTCTTTGTCTGTCCTTTATACATTCTTAGGCCCTTTGACCTATCTGGACCAAACTTTGCAGAATTACTCTTTAGGACCCTGCGCAAAAGATAGGCTACCTTAGAACCCGGACCCACCCCCCAAAAGGGGTTGAAAAGGGATAAAAGCCCTGAAAAATCCAATATCCACCTGGTGGTTAAAATAAGAACTACACATATATTGTGTAAAGTGAAAAATTCGCTCTCCTACGGGGGCAGGGACACCACACTTGGGTGGGAGGAAGCCAACACAAAGGCTGAAGTGTCCCACCCCGACCGACACCGGGACCTTATATTTAGGGCCTTCTCGGGCCCCCAAGTCAATTGCAAATAAGGAAAAATTCGCTCTCCTATGATGAGGGGCAGGGACACCCCACTTGGGTGGAGGGATGGCGACACATGGGCGTAAGTGTCCCACCCCCGATGGACACCGGGACCTTATATTTAGGGCCCCCCCAAGTCAATTGCAAAAGGAAAAATTCGCTCTCCTATTTGGGGCAGGGACACCACACTTGGGTGGGAAGAAGCCAACACAAAGGCTGAAGTGTCCCACCCCCGACCGACACCGGGACCTTATATTTAGGGCCCCTTCTCGGGCCCCCCCAAGTCAATTGCAAATAAGGAAAAATTCGCTTTCCTATGGGAGGCAGGGACACCACATTTGGGTGGGGAGATGCGACACAAGGGCCTAAGTGTCCCACCCCCGATCGACATCGGGACCTTATATTTAGGGCCCTTTCTCGCCCCTCCCCCCCAAGTCAATTGCAAAAAGGGAAAACTTCACTCTCCTACAGGGGCAGGGACACCACACTTGGGTGGGGGGATGGCGACACAAGGGCCTAAGTGTCCCACCCCCGATCGACACCGGGACCTTATATTTAGGGCCCCTTCTCGGGGCCCCTAAGTCAATTGGAAAAAGAGAAAAATTCGCTCTCTTATGGGGGACAGGTCCACCACACTTGGGTGGGGATGGCGACACAAGGGCCTAAGTGTCCCACCCCCGATCGACACTGGGACCTTATATTTACGGCCCCTTCTCACGAGCCCTTTCTGTCTTTGAGTGGCATTGCAACGCATGCCGGGTACAGCTAGTATATATATATATATATATATATATATATATATATATATACTGTATGTCACTTTCATTTAATAAGCATTATTGAGTAACTGCCTATCATAATGCAGGCATCATTCAAGAATGGGGAACAATTATCATATTGAGCTAAAATTATTTCCTGAGAGAAATTAACACAATAATAGTGTGAATAAAATTTTATTTTTATACACAGTTTATAAGTTATTTTTTAATAACTTATATTTCTTATAAATTTGCAAACTATTAAACAATAATAAAATAATTATTTCTTACGATTGACTTATTGATGACTACAATGCATTAGATAGAACTCGGAATTATTTAAATCGTTTGTTGATATTGCTGAAATTATTTTCGGTATGGTTTTAAAATCAAATAAATACAGTCGAATCCGGTTAATCAGACCACATCGGAAGGCGATGATTTTGGTCCTAATAACCGGCTGGTCCGATTACACAAACATGCTCTATGGTACAATTAAGACGGGACGTGCTACAGTATATGTAAAATACAGGGTATTAAAATGTCATTATGACCTTTATTGTGCGGCATACATGTATGGCGAACATACAAACAAGAACTACAGTCGAAGTTTGTTCATTGAAAAATAAATTTACAAACAAATTCTTCGAAACGATCTACATGGTACATGTACAGTACTCAACATGCGAATCACAATAAAAAAAATCTTACCAAATTCCAGTCAACGTTTGAAGAACTTATCCAATGTGACCTGACGCGTTCTCTTGACGGATTGCACTTGAACAAAATCACCCCAAACATCTAATGCAGCAATGGGACTGCCTTCACTTCCCTCCTGCATGAAATAGCGGTGCAAAGTTTCAATGCATTTCCTGGCATCCTGTGTTTATGCTTGATTTCATTTCCCCGAAAAGCAGAGACTCAGTGGATCAAAGACCTCGCTGGCGGCTACCGAGTTGTCCGTTTTAGAAAAGAAAGTGGTGGGCGTGTTCACCTCCCACTGGTTCTGTTCTTGTCACTTTTGGACTTCCTGAGCTTTGATAAAAGCATAGGGTAAATTCTCCTGGGGATCCCAGGATCCTCCCAGGTATCCGCTGTATGCAGGCGATAATTGCATAAATGAAATGTTTAAGTTTTCATAAACAGCATGGCACAATATTTAAAATCAACAAGTCTTTGTTTGCTAAGAAAGTATTGATTGCCTTTTAGTTTTCACGCCCTTTATTTCTGCAGAAATGAAATCATTTCCAGCAAAAAAACTAGTGATTATTAGAAAATCTACCATCAGCAAATTCCCTGAATTACCCTTAACCACTCAGTCGGACACAACTGATCTGCTAGGCACACCTCGAGCTCTTTGGTCTGCCCCTTCCTCTCTAAACATCGTCCCCACTTCTCCATCCTAGTAGCTTCCCCTTTTTCTAGTGCCACTAACAGTGGCAAAGTCAGTAGGTGATTTTCTTTCTTCATTTCTGGTTGACAGACAAAACGATCTAATAGGCTCATTGCGCCCGATTACGTTGAAGTTTTCTCAGTTATTTTTAATACTGTGTCACATTTTTTGGTTAGTAATAATTAGTGGCACTAGAAGAGGGGAAGCTACTAGGATGGAGAAGTCTGGATGACATTTAAAGGGGGCGGGAAAACGAAAGAGCTCAAGGTGTGCCTAGCAGATCAGTTGCACCGGACAGAGTGTTTTAACAAATCATCTGATTGAACTAAGAATTTGAAGTAAGGATAGACGGGATTTTTTTTTTTCCCTCCCGAAAATCGGGACGGGATTGTCCTTCCTTCAGTAAATGGGAAATAGTTGTTCGGGTTTTGAAACTTGATATGGATGACAATAATAATAACAAACAAAAACATTTTTATGTCTGTCGCTAGTCGAAATCACGAAGGCTGTCGTCTGTTGTTTATTGGTTTCGCCGGTCGATCGCTAACGCTATGACGAAAACACTTTGTTGTTGATGTAATATTGGGAGGTAGAAGGAAAATAAATAGTCCAGAGTATTTCTCAATGATTTATTGTAGTTTTCAGTTGCCAGGATTAATAATCCCAGCATTATTAAGCCTTTTGTTGAATTTAAATAAATCGCGAAATCCCGTCCCGAAGTAAAGCAAATCCCGCCCGATAAACAGGATTATAATTTTCCTGAAAATTTCTCGAAATATCGGGTCCCGTCCATCCCTAATTTGAAGACTATATAAAACTGTTTTATTGCTCCTTGGGTGTTTAATAATAACAGTTAACAATTGTTTTTTGTAAGAAAAAAAGCTTATATATGTAGAAAAGATTAGTAAATCAAGCAGTGCCTCCCAGGCTCAATGTGCTCAACACATGTTCTTTCCAGAGCATATTGCACCGACAGAGTGTTAACAATACATGCTCTAGCAGAGGCATGTCTGAAAACTGAATAAAAAAAATCGGAAAGTTTTGGAGTTGCTTTGTGTTGCAAAAAAATAGTCTGAGCATGGAGTGGGATGATCAAGAAAAATGTCAGACCAATCACAGAGCGTTTTCATTTTGATGACATCAGACCACCATTTTGGGTCTTTTCGAAGGCTGATTTCTTGAAAAATACCTAAAATTGAGCCGATATTATTAGCATGGTAAATTTTTGAACGAAGATTAATGGAAATAGAAGGTCAAATGTGATTTCCATTTCAGAGAATTGTTCCCCATTCAGATGTTATGTAATGAAGGAAATTCTACACAAATTTTGATGGATTCTGTATTGATAAATATAATGTGGCTTCTACTAAAGTTGGATCTAAACCATGATAACCTTAACTCCTATTGTCCAGTTATGGATCCACATAAATTTATCTGTTGTGCATTCTTTTAATTGTTATTTGTGAAAGTTCCTGTGTTGAACCAGTCTAATAGCATTATAGTTAATATATTCAATTGACAACATTACAAAACCTACTTCATGCTATATATTAAAGGGGTATATTATGACCCTCTCGTTATGTCACTGTTATCCAATATTTGATTTATGAAGGTTTACATGAAAATTAAATTCAGGACATCATTAATTCACTGAAGAAATTAAATAATGAAATGCAACATTGTTTCTTTCATTGTGACTTCATCAATGTTTCATTTCCTTGTGTATTCAATCTTTTAACTTCTTTCCATTGTAGGGTGGTAAAGAATATTTGATGCGTGCACATTTTGGACTTCCCAGTGTTGAAAGTGAAGAAACTGAAGGAAAACCCCCCATTCATGTGAAGTTTGAAATTCCCTACTTTACCACTTCAGGTATCCAGGTAAGTAATAGTGTACAGAAACTGTTGATTCATATAGATTCTAATTTTGCAACACTTACTGTGGTCATATTGATTATAAAATTGCTACTCCTAAAATGGTTAAATACTCATTATCTACATCTTTATCGTGACAAAATGGCTCAGAGAAACCCTGCTTCCAATGGTGTTTTATTATGATAATGAGATGCACTATATACAGGGCCATTAAAATTTAAAGTTCCTGAGACCTCTAAGACTTCTAATGAAGAAAAACTCTCTCTTTACTGCAAAATGTTACAAAATTTGTCAGTAGATGGGTGCTGTGGCAATAAAAATAATTTAAATAGCACTGCAATTACTCAGTGCTTATTCAGTGTGGTGAACAGTATTTTCAGAAAGTAACATGATGTCTAATGTGGTTCTTCAATAAACACCAAAACCAGAAGTGGCATGGTGTGAGGTTCAGTGATTGAGGAGGTCAAGATATCTGGAAACAACAGTTGATGACCTGTTCATCTGTAAAGTGCTACCTTAGCAATTTGTGGACACTTAACAGTAGATGTGGGGTGGCACACCACTTTGCAGCTCTGGTATTGTGAAATTTGCCAACTTTTTATAATACCGCTGTCCAGTGAAAGAACAGGTGCCAGACTCATTCAAAAAAAATATGGCCCAATGATGCAAGTACCCATAAATCCACACAACATTTGCTTTTGGAGAATGCAACAGACCTCTTGGATTACTTGATTATTTTCTGTTACCCAAACGTGACAGTGGTGTGTATTTACTTGCCCATTTAAGCAGAAGTGGGTCTCATCACTCCAAATGAAGTTCCGTGGACAAGTGATAGCCACTGTCATTAGCACCAGGAACTGAATTGCGAATGTAACATAAATATCTGATCACCATGCTTTAGCATCTTGTGGTACAGTGCAATATACAAGTCCACTTCACAGGCAACAGCTGGCACATTTGTACTATCACATGGAGATTGATTTGATAAATCCATGATAGCCATAGCCACATCCTCAACATGAGAGCAGTAGACATTTTTGAGCTCTATCTGGTTGAATGCCAAGATGTCCACGCCTTATGCACTTCAGGCAAATACTTACTGTATGATTATGGAGATCCTTATGGACAATTTATGTCCTGATGCCCTACAGTGATCCACGTAAGCTCTTACATGTTCCAATCCCCTTTCTAATTTAAGGTTCTTGCCTGTACTTCCATAATAATTTTGAATCGCAAATATGAAAAAGGTACTAAGTCATAGAAATACCAAACTGAGAAAACACAAAAAAAACCTTCCACATTCAAAACTAGAGCCAGCAATTAAAAATCCATTGGTGTGGTGTGAAACGACTGTGAAGCCGACCCATGCCTGTCATCTGTTTATTTTTAGGTCAGTATGCAAATGTACAAAGTCAAAATAAAATGTTTTATTTCAATTTTTTTTAGTACAAACTTAATCATATAAGTTATATATATATATATATATATATGTTATATATAGTATCATACGGCAATATATGATATAAAATAAATAAATAAAAAAAAAAATGTAAAGCGGTATTTAAGTTTTTGACCTCCTGAGACTCAGGAAAAGCCTGATTTAGTTCCCATTTAAATGATGCATGGGTGAATACAATTGAACCCATTTTTAGTCCTAACTCAAAATGTACAAAAAGTTGACTTAGTACCTTTTTCACATTTGCAATTCAATTTGTATACCACTCACATATCCATTTTATTTCATTATTGAAGAAGAAAAAATAAGGTTAATGGTAGAATCATCTATAATGCAATGGTTGCTATGCATGAATATAGTTTTAAGTCAGTGAAAAAGCAAGATTTTTAAGTAATTATTCATTAGAAGAGATTGTTATACAGTAAACTCCCGATAATCTGCGGAATTGGGTGGTGCGGCAACCACGGATAATCCAAAATAGGACGAAAATCAACACAAAAATGCTTTTAACATGTTTTATTTACATTAAAATGGCAATACGTAGAGTTACAGTACATACATTATAAAGAATTATTTTATTTTTAAATTTTATTATTGCCGGGAAGACTTTCCCGTAATTTAGTGTAACCTGCAGGCCTAAGCTCTGCCCACAAGGTCATTCTTTTAATTTTTTGTCTTCACTTTGTTAGCCTCTTTTGTTGTTTATCTTATTCTAGATGTAATTTATTGTACAGTAAAAAAAAATGGAAACAGGAGAGGTCCGCGGATAATCGGGAGATTATTGTGAGGAAAAAGAAAACAAAATACTGTTAATTGGATACTTTCGTTGCTGACCGATTATCAAAAAGTATTAGAACTAATTGGATGTTTCCCATAACTGGCATGAGCATCTATGTAGATTACAGTACTAGCCGTTTTTTATTTCACACATAAATTTAACCGGATTGAATTCTTTATTTTATTTCCAGGTTCGATATTTAAAAATTATTGAGAAGAGTGGATATCAAGCTTTGCCTTGGGTTCGATACATAACTCAAAATGGTGATTATCAATTACGAACTAATTGATTACAGCAATTCAGTCTCTTATCAAATGCATTCCATTTTTTTTGTAGATTTATTATTGTATGGAAAAGTGTAACAGTTGTTAAATAATTAAAATTGTGAATAATAAAAGGATTTTTAAAATAACTCAAAATCTCTTCAGTTATATTGTTAACAATTATTTTTTGCTTTCTTATATATCTGAAGCAAATGAGTTGAGATGTTACATATAAAAACTTTACTTTTGCAGCAAATGAGACAAGTCAGGGTCCACCTGACAAGCAGTTACTGTGTAAACATTTGAGAAATCTGCAGCAAATGATAACTTTCTCCAAATTGTTTTCTAGTGAGAATGAGGAGGTTCAGACAATCTTATTTTGTTGTTCAAGAGCATGGCTCATCTTTTCTTTCCTTTAAACCCTTTATTTGGAGGGGCTGGATTCTTTAGCATCTCCTTTGAAGGTCGATGAAAGGCTTCCCATAGATCTTTGGCTGTAATAGTGTTACCAAGGATTTCCACTAACTCTTCTTGGGACAGATTAGCTAAGTCAGCTATGCTGCCACCTCTGTTTAGAAGGGCAAAGCAATTTTTGGAGTTAATTCCAGGTAAACGCTGAACAAAATCCTAAGGAATAAAAAAATACAAATATTTGAATAAAACCAAGATTTTATTTTCAAACAAAATTATCTTCTAGAGTTAATTTTCCTCAAGGATCAAAACAAATACAGTCGAACCTCCATATATCGAACTTCCACATATCGAAATTTTCTATATATCGAACTCTTAGCAAATCTCCATGTTCATTACATAGAAAAACTGTTTCTATATATCGAAAAAATCTCTATATATCGAAAAAAATTTTCAAGACTTATTGGGATAAAAGTGTGGATAAAGTTGAATTGCTGATGAATGTAGATAGCGGAATGCGCAAAAAAGACATTTCACCTAAATTTGGTATTCCCGACTATTATAAAAAATCGGAATGCCGTTGTTGATTATCCTATAGACGAAGACATACTGAGTTCGTTTCATGAAACTGAAAAAGAAATCGAAGAACCAGAGGAAGTAAATGAATCTGAAAACATTTACAAGCCATCGAAAAAAGAAATGCGAGAAGCATTTGAAACAATATGTCGTGGACTTCAATTCGCGGAAAATGTTCCTGATGAAGTTTTTAGTGGACTGAATAAAAGCTAACATTTTTTTGATGAACTTTCCGCAAAACTGGCTGTTCAGCAAGATATTCGAAGTTTTTTTAACAAAATGTAATTGTGATCATTGTAACCACTGTCTGGATTATTGTTTTTTTTAAAGGTATATAGTACTCAATAAATCTTTCATATTAATTCATTTTTTAATTATCCGTATTAACTTTCATTTAATGTGATTCACGTGTAAATTAAAAATTGAGTTTCGTATATGAAAATTAGCTTTAATTTTAATGTTTTAGGAGTAATTATGATAAAATTCTGTATATCGAAATTTCTATATATCGAATTTTTTTCCGGCAATTTGCTACTTCGATATATGGAGGTTCGACTGTATAACCTTTTTACCCCCTGTATTATAATCAGGAAATGAGCTCTGATTTGTAATACTGGGACTTTCCCCAGTGGCAAGGCTCCTATCTCTAATTCATTTGCTGTAGAATTTACCAGTGTTAATCTTTTATATTTTATTAATAACTAGTCTTAGACATCTCTTAAAATGAAAAGAATTCAAAACATGCACTCTTGACATTTCCATTGTTCGGATAGGTCAAATGGTGTCAGCATGCAAAAATTTGGGACAACCAAACATTTACTAAGAATATTACATAACAAGAGTAGTAACATGCATGAATCAGTAGCTCCAAAACTTCAAATTTTATATTGGGAGAAATGTTATTTCAAACAAAGTTGCTAATTAGCTTTGACCATACACAACTTTAACATTTTTTAACATATTAATGTTGTAGTTTTATAAATGTCTAAATATTATTATGCAAACTGTTAGGAAGACAGATTGAAAGACTCTTTTGCTCTGTATAATGGCAGTACTGAGATTAATATGCCATTGGCTGTTTCCCATTCAGATAGTGCCTTCACTGACCTTATTTATCATTTGTTTCAGCCAAAATGGGCCTTTTCTGTGGATAGAATATTGGCTAAACATAATCCAATTTCTTAACAATACAAAATTCATCTTATTATTTTCTACAATGGCTAATGTCAACCCCGGAGGCAGAATGTTTTTAACCTTCTGCAACGATTGATGCTAAGACCAAAAACTTTCTATACCAGGAGTGGGCAGACTTTTGTAAGGTAAGAGCTACCTCAAGTATACTCCAAATGGCGCAGTCACCTTAAGCCTATCTGCGATTGCGATCGACGTCTTGCCCACCCCTCTAAAGATATCTCTACAATATCTTTCTGCAGCCCTCATTTTCGTTCTGCGACAATGTTGCGCTGTCGCTTGATATTCTGCTTCTGGGATGTCAACTAATAAATACCAATCTCGTGAAAGTAAATAAATTCAACTAAAAACTATACTGTAACTCACCTGACAAGGTATATTGTATTTATCCACTGGTAATTCTTCTGACACATTTGCTTGGTTTAGACTTGGCTGAGGTTTCCCTTTCTAAAAAATTAAAAATGGATTCTTTTAAAAGCTGCAATGTTAAATTTATAAATGCCACAGATGAATGTCTGTTCCATTGTCACCAATTGTTTTCTTTTGTATTTGCAAATTATGATAGTACTTATTACCAACAAACAAAATCATTGTTACTGGCAAGAGTGACATAACAGAAATGATCTTAGAATTAGTTGAAATCTGTCTATAAATCACATTTGAAATTTATCTTCTAAAGTGAAACTAAGTCACTAAAACTTGAAACACTCAACTGCTTTTGCAAAATTTCACCTTGAAGGAGACAAAAATCATTCTTCTAGCATGAAAAGTCTGAACTGTCATTTCATCTGCTACTGAAGGGAAATACAGAAGACTATAATTGGCAAAATAGTAGAGTAAACTTGCCAGCTCTATTCAATTCTAACCGAACCAAATGGAAGCAAGAAAGATAAGCAGAAAAGTGATACAAATTGCAGAATATTTTCTGATAATTTGTTTTCTGTAAGAAATTGAAGTGATAAACATATTCATTCATCTTGAGAGTAGATGAAATTCTAAATATGAATTTAGACTGCAATTTACCTTGCAGTTAAAAATAACGTTACAAGCAGTTAATCTCATTTAAGAGGTTAAGGGTATTTTGAAGATTAATTGAAGATATCGCACAAATATTTCTAAAAGAAATGCAATTGAGCCTATGCACATTTAAATGCTCAATTGCATTTTTTTAAACATCTTTTTGTATACATGTTAATCTTTTAATGTCATACAAATATTTCATCATTCTAGTAATTCATTCTTTAAATAGTAATTCAAAGAAAAACACTAAATCAATAGGTAACATAACCTAGGAAAGGAAACAGGCATAAGGTGCAAAATAGTAACTAATATATAAATAAAATGATCTGAAAAATCCTAAGCTTTTGCATTTATTTTTATTATTGTTCAATGAACTTTAAGGTTTAGGAACTTAAATGTTTAAAATTAGTATAATTTTTCTTATATTCAATAAATATGTCCATTCTCTCTAATAAAATACTATTAATACAATAATTTTATTATAGTATCATCTAAGATATTGAATGGGAAAACTTGGATAGATGTGTGTGTGTGTGTGTATATATATATATATATATATATATATATATATATATATATCGCTGTAATTTCAACACAGATGCTATTGAACAGAATTAATATAATTAACAGACAAAAAAGAGAAAGTTTAGTATTAGCATTAATTAGGATATTTCCTGCAGCTTATAGAAGATTGCTTGGAACTTTATAAAACCTCATCACTTTTAGGCAGTTGTTTATTATCAGCATCCGTGCTGAAAATGTTATATAAAACTGTCATTTTTAATCTTAATATATACAAGACAAACCCACCAACTCACTCCTCAATGCACAGCCAAAACCACTGAACTTAGGAACTTCAAATTTTAGGGCTGGGGTTCCCCTTCTGACATACGTGCTCACCAATTCCAAGAAAGGAATTTTGGAATACTACTGCACGAAAAAGAGGAGGGGGGGGGGCAACTTTTTTGAAGAGTATGCAAATCTCGGAAACAGTTTAAAATTGGAACCACAAAATTTGATATGAATGTTCTTTGTCAAAATCGAAAAGATACATATTCAACAATTTTTGATATTCCTAATGGGGGGGGGGCAATTTCCTTGAAGGGTCTGCTTATCTCATAAACTGTTTAAGCTAGAAACCTTAAATTTAAAAGATTCCTTTTATAATTGGGCTTGACAATTTTTTTCCCTAAGGGAGGGTGGAGAAGGGTAGAAAGAGGTCTTATGTCTTCCGATCTCTAATGAAATTTGATATCTACAGATTTTTGGGTTACAAAATATGAATATAACATTAATTTGTAACTATGTGGTGGTTATTTTTCCTAACAGGGAAAGGTTCTAAGAGATCTCACAATTTTTCTTCCTTCTCCACATTAGGACAATTATTTTTTAACCCAAGTGAAGCACAGGTATTTTTCTAGAATAATATAAAAATACAACAATGATATATGTAAATGCAATCTGTTGTACAAAAACAAAGACGCAATCCTAAAAAACAGAGTGAGCCGTGAAAATTGGTGTGCAAATGCCTCTTGGTTAGATACAAAAATGTTCAAATTTCATAACCAATGAATGCACCAGGTGTTTCCAGAGCACAGGTGAAATATGAACTGAAATGCCACTTTGTCATAGTTATCGTGCAAACATGTGAAATAACTGATTGGACTCAATGCGAGGTCTGTCATTGTTTTCTTTCTGTTATTTACCGAGGTGGTCATATTCAGTGATGAAGTCACCTGTCATGGTATTAATAAGACACAGCATTCCCACATTTGGGCTCATGACAACCTCAAGCCATAACAATACAGGTTCTCTGGCAATGTGTGGTGTGGATTAGTAGATAATTAGCTGATTGGACCACATTTTTTCAAGGGACATCAACAGCAGACTCTTTCACTGATTTTATATGAAATCACTTATCCCTGCGTTAGAAAATGCACTGCTAGCAATGCAATGTGGATGCAGCCAGTCAGGCAACTGCAAATTTCTCAATCGATGGATAGGAAGGGGTGTATCAGTACCATGACCTCCTCAGTCACCCAACCTATCACCATCAGAATTTCATCTGTGGAGTTGTAAGAAATCAAGTGTGTACATGAATAGCAAGTCAGAAACATAGGAACAGTTATTATAAGCAATAACTGATGCTGTTATTAGCATCTGCCACAACATTGCTGATGTTCCATGGATTCAATTACTAGAAGCACATGTCACAGAATGTTTACAGCACTTACATAGATAGTTTGAACAACATCTGTTAAGTGTGTAGTGACTTTGATGTAATTGCATTTAAGTTCAATAAATCAACAAATTATTAAATGGTAATTAGGTAGCTTTCATTCTGCATCTTTGTACAATGAACTGTACATATTTCGGTCACGAAGCCGAATCGAATTATGGAATATATGTTTTACTTAGAATAATCACAATTTGTTTATCACTGACAAATAAATTATAAGGTTTAAATGAAATAATATCGAATTACCTGAATTTTGCAAATTTTAATTAAAGGGATCATTCATTCTAATATGCCTGTAATGTCTCTTTTTTTTTCTTTTTCAAATCGGTATCCTATACTTTTATTACAAGCAATAATCATTTCTAGGAATTTATAAAACACAGAATTTTCTATCAAGTTCATTCATTCATTATCATCCTGTAGAAAAAAGAAAAAAATTTTGAAACTTTGACATTGCTGTTTTTTTTTCTTCAGAAAATACATCAGAAATATATTAATTTAATAGATTGACTTTACCTTGAGTTCTTCAAATAACTCTGCTGTTGCGTAAGGACTTGCACACCAGAGGATTTTTAACTGTGGGAAATGTAACGTCAGTAGAACTAATTTGGAAGTAACATCTTGTGAAGAAGCATCTTGGGATATATAGAATCTATTCTGTTAATGAAAGAAAAACACATGCTTGAAATGTTAAATTTCAACTCAAATATACTAATTTTCAGTAGAATTAGTATTTCAAGACAAATTAGTTCACAATATCTTTATGTACTTGTGCAATTAAATCATTGTAATAGATCATTCTCTTGCAGATGTGGAAAAAAAAAAAGGATTGATTTTATTACACTGTATCAGTTGGTAAACAATGAAGAATAGAATGCTAGAAATATATTCTAAATGACTGTTTACAACTTCCTTTTGGAATGTAATATAATAAATATAACTAGAAAAGATCAGTATTGACCAATTTAAAAATCTTTATGATAGAAAATTAAAAATGGTAAAATTATAAAAAATTATATTCAAAGTAAAAAAAAAATGGAGTACAATAATAATTTTAAATAACTTTCACTTTTTTTTTATTTTCTTACAAATATATACTTTCTATAGGTGTATTATAAAACCATGCGTATGAATTATCATGCTGCATGTATTATCATAATAATCCTTTAATAGACAAAATTTTTCCTAAAAATTGAGGTCTATTGAAGATGGTAATATAACAGACGTGGGCAAATGCGGCTCTTCGTTGGGCTAAGTGGGGCTCCCAAAATCTCTTGATAAAGATATAGAATTAAAAAAAAAAAAAAAGTTAAATTTTGAACTAATTATTTTGTGTTTTTTGGTCATTTTTTATTTTCTTATATATGTATTTTTTATGCTTTATATAGCAATAAAGATGCATATAGAAATGTAATTAAATTTGAATTTGTGTATTTAATACTATGGAACGTGACTATGGTGTGGCTCTTTATATATATGAAAATCCAGAATGTGGCTCTCGTTCACCTCATGTATGCCCATACTTGTAATATAATAACAGTTTGTAAATAAAGAGAAATAGAAAATAAAACGACTTACATGTAAACAGGATAAAAAAGGAATAAAAAAGATGGTACTTAAACAACAGTTTTGGAATACTGAGCATATTCCATCGTCAGGGACAGTACAAACATATAGAACACAAAACACTTAGGACGACACAAGGTAGGGGTGAGGGAAGTGAAGGGATTAGGGAGGTTTAGCATATAGTGATGGGTTGTATGCCTGAACTTGGATTATGTAGAAAGATTCAGCTAGGATGGTGGTGGGAGAGAGGTTTGGCGGCAGAGAAGTTGGGGTGTGTGTGTCCAGTCTCATTGTAGTGTGTTACCATATGTGAATGTGTGGGGTCTGTGTTTGTGAAGGCTTGTTTATGCTCTTTGATACATTTGGATAGAGGTCAGGATGTTTATCCTACGCAACCAGCACTGTTTACATGGAATCCAATAAACTATGTTGGAAGGAAGTATTATTTTGTTGCTTGGTGTATATGTGATGTTTATGTTGGGTGATTTGAAGGCAGGGGCGAATAGGTATGGGTTGAGGACTCTTTCAAGAGGTGGATAGTAGGGAAAGGGGATGTATTTGAAAGGGGGTTTGGGGGTTGTGTTTTTGGGCTGCTGAGGCAGTTGTGAAAGAGATGGGATGGGTAGTTATGGAGGTTAAGTATGCTGTAAATGGTGTTTAGTTCATTAAACTAAACAACATTTTTTTTTTCTTTTTTAATCTTTTCATGAATTACTTTCAAAATAATACTGATTCTGTTTAATTGTTTGAATAGTTCCTCTATTATTCTGAGAATTCTTAGCAAAGCTCTTGAGAATTTCATGCAAAAACGTTTCTGTAAAAAAAATACATAAATCAACTCAATTCATTTTTATGAGTGTGATTTAAACAAATTCTAATTCTAACAACAAGGCATCATTAAATATTATTATTATTATTACTTTTAACATTTACAAAATAATATTAAAGGAATATAACTTTTCAATATTTAGTATTTTACTTACCTGTAATGCAAATGGCTTATTGTGATCAAATTCAATTAGGAGGAGAGGTTTCTTGTAGTATCGGGACATGGCTAATGCTTGATTGTACAATCGACCACTGTTAAGAGAACCAATCAGATCACTAACACTCTTCCTTTCCACACAGATATCAGGTGTAAGAATGTAGTCACCTACCTACAGAATAATTTAATTAAGAATTATATAATTTATGTATGATGTTATTTAATATTCTTACTGAATTACAAAAAAGCTCTGCGTTTACCTCTAATGTCATAGGTATTACATCAACACCTCTTCGATGGATTAATGAAGGAAGCTCACTTCGAAATTCTCTCATATCAACAATGACCTAAAATTAATTAAAAATAATGTAATCCCTGAAAGCAATGAATTAAAAAGTAAAAACTTCACTTGTGACTGAGTGAAGAAGAAAAATGGACAAGACTTAAACAAAAATCCAATATAAAACAAGTAAAATTTAGAAAGTTCTAAATTTTTAATTAGAAGATAAAAATGTGACTATTAAAAATAAATTGTTTCCTTCATAATAATATAGAAAAACAGATATATAAACTATTTAAGAGGCTCACCTGCATCAGGAATAGTAGATTAGATGGTCACGAATTACAAGAATCATGCAGTAGTAAGGATTATGTTGCAAATGATTCAATGTTTGCAAAAGAAAAACAAAACACAGACAGGCATAAACAAAACGCCTGATAAGTCAACAAGAAAAGACATACTGAATATACTCTTTGGGATAAGAGAAATAAAGAACTAGCATGACAAGACAGCTGAAGAAAGTTGGCAGAAATAAATTAATGTATGTCTGGCCACCCCTCAATGCTGAAAATAATATGAATGCAGGAATTATATAGTTGCCAAAAAATGTGAAAAACAGTTATATAGGTTAGGAGAGTTGATCAACCATTTTGTTATGTAGACCTGGTAATGATATATGGTGATAGTGAACTTTTTGTGAGATAACTATGGGAAAAATGTTGAACATTAACTGATAAAGAGCAAAAACTTGTGCTAATTGAAATAAGGAATAGTAGGGGATGGTATGTAGAAGGACAAAACTCCCCACAAGTTGGCAGAATTGATGCAAAACTTAGTGACGGAGCCCAATTGAAGGGGGGGGGGGGGGGCTGACAGAACAACTCATAGTGATAATGAGCAATCAACTAGTGAGGCAAAAACAGCTCTTGGATGGATAAATCTACAAATCACTGTAAGAAAGAGGTTTTGTAACAGCTCCAAAAAAGTGGGAACCATGGACAGCAAAATTTGTAGAATGGCATGAGAACTTATGACGTTTGTATGTGGGCCAGGCAATAGGAAAATCCCCTACAAAATTCATACCACTGGAATGATTTGAGATAAGACTATTCATGAGTTATAGTAGCTGTAAGATATTTGAGAAGAAGAAGTATATCTGAAGGGGTGCAATGAGTAATATTGAAAAACTGAAGAGAAACCAAATGCCAAGATCTGTACAAATAGAGAGGCTTTACCCTACGTTACCTTGTAAAAATGTATGGAAGGATTTGACTATGATCATAACAATCTTCATTGTAAAGCAGGACATATGCTGTGACTGTTTTTTTTTGTTCTTTGAAATCATATTTAGAGAAAGTGGCTCCCAGTGAACATGTAGCAAGACGAGAAGCATATATCTTAACTTGGAAAAAAAACAAAAAACTTGAAATTTTCTAGAACATAACATGACATGAAAACAAATAAAGAAGATTTTGACAATAACCTAGAAAAGTAGACATTGTTGTTGAATAGCCTATCCAAGTCCTGAACAGCTAACATCTGTTAATACATCTATTTCAAATTGATTTCATGAATAGCATCTAAAATAACAAGTTCTATAGAGCAAAGGAGGTGCAACGTAGGTTATATTTTCAATGTCTAAATTATGAGATGTCCCATTACTTACAATATAAGTAGCTGAAAATAAAGTTCTCCACAAAGTAAAAACTGTTATGTTTACCTAGCTGTTTCTACGTCTGAAGTGGAGTTATGTTAAGTTTAATCCATTGCCTGTCCTAAAATTTGGAGTTAAGCTAAATCTCTGCCAGAAAAACTCTATTACTCTTATGCAAAATATATATAAATGTGCAACTAGAAAGATAAGACTACTTATCTTTATACTTATGCATTTATATATTTTGCAAAGAAGTAATACAGTTTTCATGTGAAATAAAACGCAATACAAAAACAACAGCTGCAAAACAAACTACGATAAACCAGTTGATAAAAAGTTGGGAGGTTTAGACGTAGGAACATAAACAATGAAAAATAAACATCATATAATAAAAGAAAAAAATCATTGCAATGAAAAGCAATGACAAATAAAGAAATAAAAGAATAATTTTATTTTTAATAATAAATGAATTACCAAAAAAGTGTAAATAATACATACATTTTTTTGAGATTAAGATAATAATAACTGTGTACTTATTATTCTGATAAAGAACTTAGGATAAGATTAATGAGAATCAAAGAAAGTGAAGTGATGTTAGAATTGTAAATTTGTAACATACTATTTGCTTTTCTTGTTTTTCATGTTGAAATCCCCCTTTTCGAGAACTAGTTGGATTCACCGTTTCATTGGCTGGTCTCATGTCTCTCATGAGGTCAGGATGGTTCTCTAGCAAACCATCTCTTTCTTCAGGTATAACCATTGTCTTAAAATCAAATAAGAAAATTTAAGAAAATGAAGATTCTCTAAAACATTTTATCTAGTTTCAAAGCAATCCCAAGCAATTTTAAAAAAATCACAAAAGCATACAAATAATTGATTATAAGTTTTCACTTAAATGACAGGCATTAATTAAAAATTTCATTGTTTTTCAATTTTCAAGATAACTTTCACTTGTTTCCTCTCATTTTAGATATGGGATCTCAATACATCCTGATCCTAGCATCGATGTTTTCACCAATTTCTTGAATACATTGAATAATTTACTTTTTAAAGATGTAATTAACATTTGTTTATATATAAAAAGTAAATTTTTCAATTATTACAATCATCTTTATAATAAGACGTTATCTAATTCTTTTGCATTCTCCATTCAGTTCTAACATCATAATCATTATTTACAGGACGACTAAGAATTATATGCAGTAACTGACCAACGCTGTTTTCTTTTGTATGTATCTACAATTACAGCAATCTTTGTAAGTTTTAGAAGTTTTTGGAAGCAATTCAAATTTGACACATGTTAAATGACAAAAATTAATTTTATCATTTAATAAGTGTTTTTTTATTATTATTATTTAAGTACACTCAAAGGCATATGTAAGAAGCAAAGTGAGAAGGTCCTGTCCCCCACCCGGAATTTCAAAATATAGATGATACTGCATCTATATTTGATTATTCAGTTATTTGATTAGTCAGTGGATGTGAATTGGTTCCACTCTGAAACAAAAACCTATCTGTGCCTATTTTAAGGAAAGAGTTAACTTCATAAACCAATGAACCAATGCAATTCAACTGAAAACAAGTGATTCATCTTAGTACCTAGGATTAAGATCAAATCTCAATTGAACTAACAAAATAAAATATGCTTTTAAAGGTAGGAAACAATAATAGAAAAAGAAACACACATCGTATCATTGCAACAGTTTGTACCATTTATTGCAATGTTTGATTAAACTACTTACTGCCTTTTCTTTGATGAGAAGTTCAAATGCTTCTTTTTCTTTTCTTAATGTTGTTAAGTAACTCTGTTCCTCAGCTGAGTCACCATAAACAAGGAAATACACTCGCAAATATTTATGAGGATTCTGAGCTTTGTACACCTAGATAAATAAAGAAAATATTCTGAAAATTTTATAATAAATCAAGTAAAACAATAACCACTTAGCAATATATTACATAATTTTAAAAAACCTCTTATATTTATTCCTCATATTCACAGCAAATCCAAAAAGAGGTATTTAGCAGACCTTCTTCAAGCTAAAATAACTTCGTAAACTAAAGTTTATGAAGGTGTTATTTTAGCTTGAGAAGGAGACTGATAGCAGGTCTGTGAAATGTGGCATTTTGGAGTTGCTATGAATTTGAGGAGTAAATATCAGAGTTGATTTTTTTTTTTTTTTTTTACTAAATCAAGTAGCTTTCTTGTTTGTTTGTTTAAAAAAAATGCATCCAACTGAATTTTGATAATGAAAGAGACACACAAGTTAGGCTGTCAATGTGAAGCAAGATGTTCATAACATCTGTTATCTCAGTAAGCCTCTACTGCTGTCAAAATTGTAAAGTAAGTTGGATCTCTGTGCTCAAATGTAGCGGCCAAGGAAAGTGTTTGTCGATTAATAAGGAAAGTTTGAAAAGGCTGGAGGCAGAAATTGCATTCATTTGTCTGTGTTCAACCTGGACATTCTTTCATCCCACTGCCATAAATCCAAGTAGCAAACAACACTGGAAAACAGCAAGAATCCCCTTTTCTTCTGGTTACACATGAAATAACTGATTGATGTAATCTGATTTGGAATAATTAAACCCTCATAGCTTCTAGTGTGGGTCTTTTAAACCTACATTATCAAAATTGCTTTATGCAGAGTGAATTTTAGGCAAATGACACCTTCTGAAATGACAAATATAATCATTTTACAACCAAGTGACAAATTACAATTACTGTCCTAGATTTGTACTTCTAACTGATTGTAGTTGATTAATATTTATATGTAATCAGTTGTAAAAACACTGCCCTCAAGCAGAATAGTCACAATAACTCAAAAACTAACTGTTTTGGAAAGATGAAACTTGAATAGCAGATGGAATTTTACTCAATATGAGTTCCCTATTAATTCTGATCCAAAAGAGGAGCCTTAGATATGAAACTGCCATTACAGCTTTCTGTTAAACATCATTATTCTGAAAAACTTTTAATCACTCTGTAAAGATCAATGATATATTTAAGACTAACCACAGTCAATCAATCATTCATTTTGGTGCCTATTTAATCTCTAGGTAACTATGGATGAAGGAACTACCATTTGCATTAACCCTTATCTTTCAGGTAACTAAAAATTGGAATGGCATTTTATAACATAAAAATATAAGCAACTTGCTATTTACTCATTCTCAAGTATTTTGGAATCTATTTCATTTAGTGAAAATACTGAAGAAATTCACCAAGAACATTCCAGAGAAAATTTACATATTTGTCAATTTCCCTTTGTTCAACTTCCACATAATTTAAATGAAAAGAAATTGCACAATAATTTACTGCAAAAAATTTAAACAAATTCAGAAATTATCTTCATAACAGTAATTAACATTGATTAGTAAGCAGAAATTAAAACAAACCTCTAATTGGCGAACAAATCCCATGTTAACATCATACATAATTACAAATTTTGGGGATAGCTGATGCATCACATTAATCAAACCAAAAGGATTTCTGTAATCCTTAAAAGGCTGAATCACAATCGCTGGATAACGAGGCTTCAATGGATCTTTAAGTTGATTAGAAATAGCAGCCGTCGCATTCTAAAACAAATTAAGAAAATAAACATTTATTGCATTTCTTACCTTATTGCAACTGTATTTATATTAAAAGCTATCTCACTTCAAACATACCTCCATGGAATAATACACTCTTATTAAATGTATGATATTGTGAACCTTACCATTATTTATTAATTTTCATTGTTTAAATCTCACATTTCAAAGGAAGGAAGGAATTACTATTCTCACCGTAACTGAATAATATGAATTATCATTTTTCCTCTCGTTTGTTGCTAGCAAATTGGAGCAATACTGCAAAATTACAAAAAAAAAGCAGCTAAAGGAGCAAAGTGATTTTTCAGAGAATATTTCTCAAAGACAAAACTAATTACCAATTTTGTTTTTGAAAATCACAACATCTGCTAAGTATGTTAATATAATATACATTAGTTGAATGATTGCTGAAATCTCCCATCTTTGATTCTTGGGAATGTGTAATTATTTCTTATGGTCATAATTGATCTATTTTTTTTTTTTAAATATTGCTTCTGATGGTTCCTACATACATATAAATATTATGTGCATCAGTTATTTATTTATTGTCACCCTGAGTTTCGTTCATTTGGTGATGAATGGTGTATATATCTCAATTATGCCTTATAGATAGGAGTCAATTTCCATTTTTTTTTTTTTTTCCACTTCTTATTGCTGTATGTCAATCTCTCTCTCTCTCTATGTTAATTTTTTTTTTTTTTTTCTAAAATATTAACTCCCTCGTCCCTACATATGTGCTTAGTATTGTAGAGATTGGCTTTAAAGTTGTTGAGTTTTCTTATATCATGAATTTATGGAATTTCAGTAAAGGGCATAATAAAAGGGATTTTTCTGTGGTTACTGCTCAAAACCACACAATCCCTCTACTTAAAAAAAAAGAAAACCAACATCCCCTAATTATCTGTCAAATACTATGGTCATTGGTAATGCGGTTATAATGAGACAACATCAGTAACAGCTTTTATAAAAATACTTCACTATAATAAAGCAATACGAAATGCTAATTCCTTTATTATTATCTTAAAGAAATTGTTTAACTTTTTCCCCCTCTACAATATGTTAACCTTCATATATATATTGCAAACTTTCCACATACATCTTTGCTGGCTTTCCATGTAATCTTTACTGATATAAAGCACCTTTATAATTTAAAAATATCCCTCAAACATCTATGCATCCCAGCAACTTCCAAACTACCAGTAATTCAATCCTTTATATTAATTGCAGGAATTTAAGCTTTGTAATCCTAACTTAACCTCTAATCTGAACCACTATAGATAAGAAATTCAGTAATTCAATTTTTAGAAGTGAACTCAGTACTTTTAACTGTACGGAATCAAAACTGTCAAAGCTACAGGAAATATCAGCATTCAGATTTTGATGGTCTGGATTCTGTAGAATTAAATTGACTGAATTCACTTCTAAAGATAGAATTACTAAATTTCTTATTTATAGAGGTGAGATTCCTAATCTCTACTACCTGAACATCTACAATTTAAATTCACAATGGATTAGTTTCCCTCCATATCAAAATACACAACTTCAGATAAGTGAAGAATCCTGGCAAAATACTTCATCCAAAATATTCCAAAGAGTAAATTAGAGGTAATTTACTTTTATAAAAGAATTTCATTTGGAATCATTTATTAATGTTAACAATGATTACTTAAAAACTTTGTTCAAATCTGTTTTTTTTTTTTTTTTTTTTGAGAGGCTATTTGCTGATAACCTAATAACATGTGGGATAAAGGAAAAACAATGTATTATGTTGGGGGAAAAAATATATTGGTTTGAAGGAAAGGAAGAAAGAATGGAAATTCACAAATAAATAAAAAGAAAGGGTTAAGGAATGAATGAAATATTTTTCCATTATTTGGCATTCCTAACCATTTCAGTATCTTCAAAGTTTGTTTTACTTTCAATATAATGTTATTTCTTACGCTATCTTCATCTTCTTTTCCACTTGATTGAGAACCAGTTGCTGCATCTTTCTCTTGAACCATTTGAGTAAGAGTCAACATATTTTTCTTCTTTCGGCCTCTCTTCTTTACAACTTTAGGTTTTGGGAGTGCTTCAGATTTGCTTTTCTGTAAAATGTATTAATACAAATTAGTTTTGCTAATATTTATTAACACAGATTAATAATTTTATATTTCTTTTCATAATCTAAATGATGGATTTCAAACATATTTTCTGTGCTAATATAAAAGAATGGTTATAAAATCAAATGAGATAAATTCCAAAAGTAAATATAATTCGAATAAGCAAAAGTTCACAGTAGTGAAAGACAGAAACAAGGAGTGGGAGCAGTAAATATCACTTATATAGTCCAGAAATACCTTAACTTAGCATATCCATTCAAGGAATGTACAATACGTTTTAAATGTTCACCGTTACACAGAGACACACAGTTCATATCTGCAAATTTTCTAACATATCCCGGAATAATGGCTGTCTCATCACATGGCAGTAATGTGTAATCCTTTCCTTGAGTTCCTGAATAGTATTTCGTGAGTTAGTGTGGAATATCCACTACTTCAACAAAAAATCGAAGCTATCTTATGTTACGTGTGAGGTGGCATAAGATAAGGGGGAATGGGAAGGATATAGAAATTCCCTGAACCTTAGATGACACAGCCAGAAAACTTCTCATGAAGAAACTGTCTGCATGTCATAGCCGTACGACAGGTGGCACCATCTTGTTGGAAGTACTTGTCAGTGAACCTTATATTATAGGGCCTAACGAAGGTCCACAGATCAACAACAACAGAATGAGGTCATCTGCTTGTAATGTTTCTGGTTCATCATTACAGGTCTGCCAATTTCCTCAACGAAATAAGGCCCTATGATGTCATGTCCAGCAACAGCCCATCACACTGTGATTCTCTCACTGTGCAAATGCACCTTCTCAACAACATCCAAGAGCTGAAAGCCAATGTAGTGGTTTGTAGGACAGTTAATGAACCTTGATAAGTGAAAATATGCCTTGTCAGAGAACCACATATTACACAGAAAGTGAGGGTATTCATATTAAATGATTAAGGCATGGGCACAATACAGCCTTGGGGCCTATTTGTCACAAAGCTGTTGAGCCATCTGAATGTATATATAGCCAAGTGCTTTGATCATCTGGCCCAGAGATCTCCTTGAGAGTCGAAGCTTCAAAGCTGTTTTCTTCAGACTACTGCGCATCGACGTAAGAATTTGTTCTAAGAAGAGGCTATGATTCTCATGTGAAAGTTCATGGACATCCCGTGCACCCTTTACATTGCATTAAGCACACTACTTGTCTGTCAAAATTTTTGGATGACACCAAGAAAGATACTATCAGTTGGGGCATGTTTCAAACATAAGCTGAAACAGCACTTTGTCATATGCAAGACTGTGTCTGTCTGTTCTTCCTAGACTAAATGAATGGCTGTAATATAAGATTAAATCAAACTCGACTGATTCAAAACCTAAAACCAGTTACTATACAGTTTAAATAAAACATTGGGACATGCCCTATAATCGTGTGGGGATGTGGAATGTTTTACTGCTGTTTGTTTTGCCCAATACTGTAAACAAGGTGGGCAGGGGCGTTGCAAATTACTAGGAAGGTGTGATTTACAATGACCACATACTCTCTTACAGTAGGAGATGAAACCATAAAATTTTTAAAAGGAACTAAAAATAAAGAGTGTGATAACTTCAAACTAATATGCTCTGAAGTTCTCTTCATTCTCTATTTGACAATGGGTAATGTTTTATCTATTACACAAAGCATATAATCCTTAGTACAGGCAAATCAACGATTTTCAAGAGTTATATTAATAGGCCTGTTTGGTCTTCAAGGTGAGGCATTTTGTAGATCAGAAATGCTGCTTTCTGTTGTTTAAAATATTGAGATAGTGCTTTCTTTACCTAGCAACTGGGTAAGACTGTCCTTGTACAAGGATAAGTTCATTAAAAATGAATTAGTTTTGTTTTCTTTTTTAAAATATAATACAAGGTGATAGCAAACCACACTGTCCATCTTTGTTTTGGAAATGATTGAGCTTCAGAAAAGAATACGGTATTTTAAGGACTATAAGATGCTAAGGACTATAAGACGCACCTTAATTTTTAAGCAATTTTTTTAAAAAATAACATTTTTACCATTTTTATCATTAGATTGCAAAGCCAGACTAAAAAAAAAAAAATTCTTGGTTTATAAAACCGAACTGACATTTAAAATCCCTGAAAATGTAACTGACGCCGTCTATATAAGGAATAGACCAGGCTCCTACATCAGAGCAACCAGTCACGTGATAACCGTAACCAGAGAGGTTTTAACCACAACCGTGGTTTCATTTTATAGATGCAGCCATAGAGATAGGTTTCCCGCGCATTGAATATATGGCCATTTTTAAGACTGGTGGGAATTTTAAATCAAACACTGGACATTTTTATATTAATTTTGAGTATAAGACACACCTGAATTTTGGAGGCAATTTTTCGAAGAAAAAAGTGAGTCTTATAATCCGTAAAATACGGTAGCTATAAAATACATGATATATAATGACAATATAGTAAATGTAGCAAAGAAAGCTAAAAACAATTATTTAATCTAAAACGCAATGAATTAAAGTCAAAATAAAACAACAAACTATTATTGATTAAAATCACTGACAGTGAGTAACATTACCAGTAGTGATGAGACATCCTAAGCAAAAGAAAAAACGAAAATGTTAAAAAAGATCAAGATTTCATTACACTGTAATGACAGCAGAATATTTATCATTTTATTTATGAGGAATGGTATGTTAAATTTTTACATCACAAAGGATGATGTTTAATCATTATCATATAAATCATTACCATAAATTGGTATGTAAGACTCTGGAATATAGAAAATATCAGAGGGATGGACTGAAGTCCAAAGCCTCCTTAAATATGCCAGTGTTGACAGATTTTATGTATTCATTTAAGTAAAGTGAAACATCAATTACTAGTATTTCTTCAAAGTATTAAAAAATAATAATTTCCAAAGAAAACAGCTACAAAATTACATTTTTTTTCTCTTCAGCTAATTCTTCTTCCTGAGCAGCTTTAGGATTCTGAAGCTTTTCAAACAATCTCTTTAGTAAACTTGAAGCCCCGTCACTTAAAATCTGTAATAAAAAATTATATCAAAACATATAAATTACAAAATGTGTTCTTACATTAGAAATCCTAATTCATAGTTTGATCCTTTTGGCTTCAAGCAAAAGATCCTGACTTGATCTTTCAATTTCTTCTGATAATAATCTCACTTATTATCATATACTTCATATAAGAAAAAAATATGTGGGTGTCTATGTGACATTATATTTCTGAATTCAAACGAAGAGGCCTTGAAAGTTCACGCCTGTTTATGCATTCTTAGTTTAATCTCAGGAAGTAGAATCAAGCCTTATTTTTTAATTATTCTTTTCACTTAAGTTTTTAATTTATTAATTCTCTGTATTAAACAAATGCTAAAAATAAGCATAGCACAGAAAAAAGCAAAATTCTGCTTTTCCTGCAATTATCATCTAATCCCAAAAAATCAAGTCAGAAATGATCATAAAAGTGAATTGTTTTCAAGATATACTAACCATATTATGTAACATTATTATTTTGAAATGTTGCAGACTAACTAACACAGAAACTTTCTGAAATCTTATTAGAATACAAGTGTTATGTATTATTTTTTAAAAAGAACTATTTAGTTTAAATAAAACAAATGAAACTATTGTAAAAATAGTTTTAGTAATAAAACATTCATTTTTAATTAATAAAATATTCAATTTGTACAAAATCTTAAAATTAATGTTGATGAAGTTGGATGGTTACAATTAAATAAAAAGTTGTTGGATGGATACAATATCTGGAGAGACTTAGTGTTACATCAAAGAGAAAAGTACAGAAATAAGAGCAATACAAAGGAATAGGAATGATATTATGAGAAATTTATATAAAATAATGTGACTAATTAAAACAATAAGTGATGGAATTTAAGATGGAGAAGAAAAAAATGAGAGTGGATAGTAACATTAATCAAGGAATATCACAGTAAAAGAGGTACAAAATTAGAAATTTTCTATCAGAGAAAGAATTAAATTTTGGTCTACCAACTTGTTCAGGAAATAATGATTTTGTGAAATCAAAACTCATTGATAAATGATAAAAAAAAATGTAGCTGACGAGTAAATTGGCATCTCTTTTGTATTCAACTGAATTAAGAATTGGCTGATAAAAAAAAAAAAAGGGCCAAATATCCTTGATTTCTTTCATTTTCGGATGCAATGGAAAGGGGGGAGGGGAGTCTAACCCTTACCCCCATCCCCCAGTTGCCAAAGTTCATAATACTTACAAATTTTTAGGAGGAATAAATGAAAATTGACAATATGAATGGAAGACATTTTGGAGGGAAAAAAACTAAGATGGAAATACAAAAATAGCAGACTAGAGATATAAAAAAATACCAGAAATTATATAATGCAGAACTGAAATATTCTTAAAAATTCTTGAATTGCAACAAGAAAAATATCCCTCTTTCAATTCACTTTTCATTCTTTCTCAATAACATCCCCACAGTAATTTTATATTTGCAATTCAACAGGACCTTGATGTAGAGCAGAAGGAATGATAAACAACAAAGGGTGAAACTAAGTGTTTACTAAGTGACATCCAAGAACAGCTACTTCACACTCTTTGTGATCATCAGGTAAGAATAGTCACCAGTAAACAGTAAGACTTCAGTATAGAGATCAATAGGAATAATCGTCAGAATCTTTTAATGCACTAAGAAATTTCATTTGAGGCCAGTGTAATGCCAGTACAGAAATGTCTTAAATTATCTTTTATTCTGAATTTATTATTGCTTCTTTAAATTTGGAGGTTCCACACTGATTTCGACGATAACATATAAATGAGTTACAGCAAACTCACAACATTTCATGTAAAAAAAAAATTAATTCTCCTTGCACATCTAAAGTTCTGTTATTATTTTTTCATAAAGGTATTAATAGATGATTAAAATAAAAAGATATATTTACTTCTGAGAGCTGTTTGCATGTGCGATTATCATTTGCAACCACCAATACTGCTGCAGAAGAGGCTTCATTACAATCCAATTCTTCAATCTCTTTTATGATTTCTGCTAATACTTGCCATTTGGGATTTGCTTCTATTTTTAATAAATCTAAAAATTTAAAAATGATATTGTAAAAATCTCATACACATAAAAAAAGAATCAATTTCAAATATATAAACTTTAAACTAACAATAAATGTAATAATGTAAATTATTGATAAATGCATCTTCCTAAATCTTTCTTGAAAAGGGGCTGTATTAGATTGATCCCTATTTCTGGTCTACTACAACCATTATAGTCCAGCAAATAGAGACCAAAAAAGGGGGGTTACCTCACAAAAGGTCCGGTAGTTCTAATTTTTTGATATGTTGTCTAGGATGGTTAGTAAGTGTTTAAAATGCAAAATGCACAATTCCTCCCCCGCCGCCATCTTAAAAAACCCAAAAATAATTGATACTTTCTTTAGATTTTCGCTTATAACATCTGTTTGGTGCATTTTAGCTACAAAAAAGTTCTACACAATGTTGTAGAGAATACAATTTCCTACTATATGGTTTTTAAATTTTGTTTCTAGGACTGATAGTTATGGAGATATGCACTTTTTGAAAAAAACAAAAAAAAAAACGCAATTTCCAGAAATTTGTAAAACTTCTAACTTTAGGACTCTGTAATTCAGGTATGGCCTATTCTAGGGCAACAAGTATCAGAATAAAATGTGTAGGGAATTTAATCACCTACAAAACGCATGTATAGTTTTATGAATCAACCCTATGGAGTGGGGGGTAAAAACAAAATCAAGAGCAACGGAATATTGCGGTTTTTGCTATTGTGACGCACTAGTCCAGCAAATAAAGAGACAATTTCCTACAATTTAGTTTTTAAATTTTGTTTTTAGGACTGATAGTTACGGAGATATGTTTGTTTTGAAGATATAAACAAAAACTCACTTTCTGGAAACTTGTCAAACTTCGAACTTTAGGACGCTGTAATTCAGTTATGGCCTACTCTAGAGAAACAAGTATCAGAATAAAATGTGTAGGGAATTTAATCACCTACAAAACGCACGTAAATGTTTTGACCCTACGGAGTGTGGAGTAAAAAAAAATGAAAACAACGGAATATTGCGGTTTTTGTTATTGTGAAGCACAGAGTATCTAAACAAAATTCACCAATTACCTTCCAGTATTGGCTTGAAATTGGAGTGAACACCAACCCTACTTGAGTTTCTGACATGTTACAGTGCAATGCTCATGAAGCAGGTACTGTTTCACTGGAATACCTACTGGTGAGAGCGGATGTTCAATTTAAAATATCCCACCAACACAGCAGATACTTTTTTTAAAGATTCATGTATGTAAACAAAGTAAAAACAAAAGGCATTAATAATCATACCAAAATCGATATTAATTGAACTAAAACTGAAAAGAAAACAAATTTACATCCGCTTCGCTCGTTTCATAGGGGGTGAGTTAATGAAGTCGGGGTCTTCATTTTCGTCAAATGGCGAAGTTGCTCGATCGTCGTCGTCTTCGTCGTCGACGTGGACCTCATTCCTGTTGTCACATTCTTGACCAGCACAGAATTTGCATAGGGCGGAACAATTGAGGCCCGCCTTTCTACAGCCACACGCCCCCATACAGCCAGTTGTGCATCTGCATGAGATGGTCTTAAGCAGGTTTGGAGGAGCAGCGTCGCTACTCATCCTGACAGGTTCCAGTCCTCGAGCTCCTCTACCCCAGCCCCACTCGATCGGGTCTTTGACAAACCCCATCCACTCCACGACCGGCTGGTATGAACTCAGGAAGTGGAAATGTGCTGCGTCAGTGGTCGAAGGTAGTTTAGCCAGATTGAGCTTGGTGGTACTGGTCATAAATTTGCTGTGGCGAAGTGACTCAATGACTGTTCGTTACTGCCACCATACATGGATACCAAGATTTTCTCCCCTGCTGCTGAAATTTCGTGGGGAGTGGCAGCAAGGACCCCAAACCTCTCCGCCTACTCCAGCAATGATGGGTCTTTCCTAAAAAGTTGGCAGAATTTATTCTTTCCAAACCCAAAAATGGTTGAAGTGGTATCGCAGCCCGATATTGCGTGCAGGAGCAAGATACAGCCTGTGGAGTTGAACTTGTAGGAGGAGGAGGAGTAGATTGCGTCTGGCTGTTTCCCTCTCGCTGGTTTTTTGAGGTAGACATTGCTGACCGCAGGTGTTCTGCCAGTCAGCAGGACGAGTAGGTCAATGTCTTCACCGACAATGACGACGGCAACGTATGTAGGGGAGAGATATTTAGCTGTGGCAACTATCAACATGTCAGCATCTTCAGTTTCATGTCAGAAACTCAAGTAGGGTTGGTATACACTCCAATTTCAAGCCAACACTGGAAGGTAATTGGTGAATTTTTTTTTAGAAATCTGTGCATCAGAATAACAAAAACTGCAATATTCCGTTGTTTTTTATTTATTTTTTTACCCCACACTCCATAGGGTCAAAACATTTACATGCGTTTTGTAGGTTATTAAATTCCCTACACATTTTATTCTGATACCGTATATGCTCCAATAGCGGCCCCCGGCGTTTATTTGCAAAACTAACCTCGGCTCCCGGCGCTTAATAGAGACCGGCTGCTATTAGAGGCCGGCCATTATTAACAAAAACCTTCAGAACGCAATATTTTTACATACCGGCTAATATTACAAACAGCTACTTTATTTGAATTTCACATGCTACATAAGACTGTTAAAGGTAAATGGCAATGTCTTTCTGTACCTTTCGCTGCTAATGACGGGCGGCCGCCTCACCGGAAGTTTCTTTCGCGTATTCCACCGCGTGAATCTTAAAGGCAATGTCAAATGACCGTTTTGGCAGTATTTTGTAAGGCAATGTACCGTAAGGTATGACGCACGACTATAAAGATACGGACGCTTACACTAGTACCGGTAGGTAAATATCAAAGACCCGGCTACTATT
>JAFIDM010004315.1:66810281-66824985 GCA_023159025.1 Thereuonema tuberculata | reverse complement strand
GCTTACACTAGTACCGGTAGGTAAATATCAAAGACCCGGCTACTATTAGAGACCGGCTACTATTTGGCCATGTCCCCTCTGCAGCCCGGCGCTTATTAGAGACCGGCGACAATAAGAGACTCGGCGTTTATTGGAGCATATACGGTATTTGTTTCTCTAGAGTAGGCCATAACTGAATTACAGCGTCCTAAAGTTGGAAGTTTGACAAGTTTCCAGAAAGTGCGTTTTTGTTTATTTCTTCAAAACAAACATATCTCCGTAACTATCAGTCCTAAAAACAAAATTTAAAAACTAAATTGTAGGAAATTGTATTCTCTACAACATTGCATAGAACTCTTTTGTAGCTACAATGCATCAAAACGAAGTTATAAGCCAAAATCTAAAGAAAGTACCTTTTTTTTTGTTTTTTTTAAGAATCCTCCCGGCGGGCACGGCGGGGGAGGAATTGTGCATTTTGCATTTTAAACACTGACTAACCATCCTAGACAACATATCAAAAAATTAGAACTACCGGACCTTTTGTAAGATACCCCCCTCTTTGGTCTCTTATTTGCTGGACTAGTGTGTCACAATAGCAAAAACTGCAATATTTCGTTGTTCTTGATTTTGTTTTTACCCCCCACTCCGTAGGGTTGATTCATAAAACTATACATGCGTTTTGTAGGTGATTAAATTCCCTAAACATTTTATTCTGATACTTGTTGCCCTAGAATAGGCCATACCTGAATTACAGAGTCCTAAAGTTAGAAGTTTGACAAGTTTCCAGAAAGTGCGTTTTTGTTTATTTTTTCAAAAAGTGCATATCTCCGTAACTATCAGTCCTAGAAACAAAATTTAAAAACCATATAGTAGGAAATTGTATTCTCTACAACATTGTGTAGAACTTTTTTGTAGCTAAAATGCACCAAACAGACGTTATAAGCGAAAATCTAAAGAAAGTATCAATTATTTTTGTTTTTTTTAAGATGGCGGCGGGGGAGGAATTGTGCATTTTGCATTTTAAACACTTACTAACCATCCTAGACAACATATCAAAAAATTAGAACTACCGGACCTTTTGTAAGGTAAAACACCTCTATTCGTTGGACTAATTAGATGGTTTTACAACAGCAGTGAAATATATGTTGTTGTTTTTTTTTTCATCCTATCTGTATTCCCTTTACTAATACTGCTTGAGATTTACGCAAATACAATCAAAACTTGCCAGTTCATTAAATATAAATTGTTAAGCTAATTATTTGGTAGCAATTTCAACACCATAAAAAGCAGTCCAAAGATTCAGTACAGGAAGAAAGAGGCTGTAATTCCATTGAAAGTGCTGCTACTTTCAGAACTTAAAATTATACCAGGAAGGGTTGTATCCTGGTATTAAGAGAAATGCATGTAGATGACTGGGATGTATTTGATCAACTGACATCACCATGCATCCTAAATCCCAAGATCAAAGCAGTTCAGCTTCCTTTAGAGATGAATCTGATTTATTTTTATCTAAAATTACATGAAGTATTGCCTTAATCTAGATGGAACATACGAAATGCCAGCTCCAGAAAGAAGATTCAATGAATTTTTGACATAATAACAAATCCTTATTTTGGTAAATTTTTGTAGTTCAATTTCTGTATGTAGAATGTACAAAGTATGATTAAAATTTTTACATTGCTTTTCCTTAAGTAAACTTGCAATGTTATGTTTGATTTATTACAATTTAAATGTTATACAAATTGTACACTTTCAAAACATCTATAAAGACTCAGTTATTATATCAGAAGTAATGGTTACTGGTAGCTCAAGTAATATAGACAGCTGCATAAGGATTAGTAATATAGAATTCAATTGCTGCAGAGGTTAAAGATTTATTTTTGATAAAGAGTTCTTTATCATTGTGAACTCTACACAATGATATAGTTCAACAAAATATCATTGTGTTTTGTTAAATTTTCTTGAATTGTGCCTGTTTCAAAGATGGCTGATAAGAAGGTGTACTTTTAAGCAATTATATGCTTTTTTTTCTTTGCCCATAAAGAGAAAAATGCAGTTCACATTCACATTTGTGATGTGCATGTGATAGTGCATTTAATGAACAAATGGTTCAAAGATAGTTTAAAACTTCATGAAGGAAATTTTAGTCTGGCTGATTACAAAACATCTGTCAAGGTTTTTTGCGAAAAAATGCTAAATTCTGAAAGAATGGAATTATGAAGCTGCCTGAAAAATGGCAAAAAGTTGTAAACAAAAATACATTGTTTAATAAATTATTTCATACCTAAACAAACAACACTAGTATTTCTTAGTGAAAATCCTGACATTTCTTATTGGCCGATCCAATACAATTTCTGTCAGCTTAACCAAAAATATGAATTAAGTGATTAAGTTAAAGAAATTATTACAAATATAAATATCACAAACTTAACAGTTCCCTCTCACTAGAGTCCTTAAGACACTTGTTTTGAGATTTTAATTCCACTTCAACTTAATTTACAAATAAATTTGAGTTCTTATTTCATTATTAGTTATTAGCCAATAGAAGCAATGACTGCTTGGTAAAGGTGATAAAACGTATTAATGTATATCATATATATATACAGTGCAACTTGGATAATTCGAAGCTGAAGGGACCACTACAAAACTTCGAATTATCCAAAACTTCGAATTAAACAAGTTACATCTTTTAACTTTAATTTCAGGTCCACTGAATGCTTGAAAAGATTATTCTGTCAATAAGTAAATATTTATTCAGAAAGATCATGGTATGAAAGACTTAAACACTATATGTATGTAAACAAAATAAGATTTATATTACATAGGCTACGGTACATATTACATTCAATACAGAAAATTATAGTTTTTCAAAAAATTGTGCAATGTCTGATTGTTTCTTAGAATTCAGTCGCTTAAGGTTAGCAAAATCATCAAGCATGTTTAGTGAACGGAAAACAGCTTCATTTACGTTGGTTTGTCCTTCAATGTACCGACGAAATTCGGCACTATCCCATAGTCGTTGGCGATTTGGCATTTCTTCTTCACACCCTTTTCCACCTCGCGAATGACGGCGACCTTTTCAGCAAACGTTAAATTCTTGTACCTGCGTGTTTTACTGAAAGACATGGTGACACTGACAGCAGGAAGCTCGAATGGCATCTAAAGCATCACATGTCGAATGGCGTCACGTGTCGAACGGTGGCGGGAAGGGGATTTCAGTTGTCACGTGTCGAATTTCTTAACAATGAAACGCCGAAAAGTCGTTATGGTTCGAAATTTTTTATAAAAACTTCGAATTAACGAAGTTGAACTTCGAATTATCCACGATTTTTTAATATTGATTTAATAAGAAATTCAAGGGACCAAGAGAAATCTTCGAATTAACCACGATTTCGAATTAAAGACGTTCGAATTATCCAAGTTGCACTGTATAACAAAATTTATTCTTTAAATGAAACACAGTGAAACAGTCACACGTTATGATACAAAAACCCGAATCACTGGCAGTTTTTGGCTGAGGCAAGTCTTAACCAAAGGCTTCGGCATCAGTCAAGTAACGACGAATAATTGATGCAGTCCCGAGAATTGCAGTTTTTTGCAATTCGTCTGATGTAATAGTTGTAGTTCCTAACAGGGTAAAATAATCCATAAAACTGGGTGAAATTGTGCCAATTGCGCCGATGATAATGGGTAGCACTCTTGTGTTTTTATGCCAAATTCGGGTAATTTCTAATGCCAGAGCCCTGTACTGCTCCATTTTTTTCATGTTCTTTTTCCTGGACTTGACAGACCCCAGGGATGACTATGTCAATCAAAGTTACTTCTTGTTTCTCAATCACAGTGATGTCAGGTGTGTTGGCTGTAATGTGCTGCTCCGTTTGTATTCTAAAGTTCCAAAGCATTTTAACCTGGCCATTATCCAGGACCTTTTCTACAGTGTGTTGCCAGGATTTTTCTGAAAAGGTCCTGGAAAAGGTCTTGAAGCATCAGTGCTGCGGTATACGGAGCAACAACGTTTCAACTGCCTTGCTGAGGCTGGCATTATGCAACAGTGACAGCAATAGCATCCCAAGTAACATCCAGACAGTTTTTCTTATTTATCTCAAAATAAAGTTACTTGGACTTGGGACGTTCTTGCATTGACCGACTCATATATATATTCAGCATTTAGAAAGATCCCAAAAATCATGAATTATTTGAATTTCCTCTACAAAAAAATTCCTTACAATGCAATTTTCAAATACTATAAATTCTTGTTTGTTTTGTTTTTATATAAAACATATTCCTTCAATTGATTAAGACATTTGAAACATCTGTGAAAAAATTACCTTCCTCATTTTCCACTTTCTTTTTCTTGGGACTGTCCGCTGCACCAAATATCCTCCATTTCGCATGATAAAACAAGGACTGGGCTTCATCCACATGTAACCAATGAGATGCATAAAGAGTTTTCTCATTATTTCGTAAATCTTGAAGCTGGCTATAGAATGTAATACTGTCATAATGCACTAAATTTCTGCCAAAAAGTAAAAAAATATAAACATTTATTGCTTTATAATCCCAATATGATAAGATATATAAATACATTTATAAGTATAAAAGCAGTCAGTTTACTTATTCTTTTAGAGAACAAACCGGTCTTGACTAGCAATAATTATACCAGCCTGCAAAAAAAAAAAAATTTTCTCCGGCAAAAGGTTGAAGAGCTGATTTACCCTAATTTAGGTGTGTTGAGTTCAAATATGTAAGCCGTTTTTGCCTATCACGTACAGTTTTTTTGCTATTTGAAATCCAAATTTTACACATTGCTGTAATTTCGATAGAAAACACCATAATAGAGAATATATGTAATTTTAATGGGACATGATCAAATTGCAACGAATATACAAAAAAGTAACATGTTCATTTCTAGAATGTATGAATCTCACTTCAAGAACACTATTGTTTGCTGCACTTTGATGTGAATGAACGCTTTGTTGATTTGCGTTTGTGTTCCTCAGTAGTGACAGAGGTACCGAAAGCAGGGACTACTTCTATCAAAACTCGTCACTTACTGCTTCATAATTCCCAATTTAATATATAAAGGGGGCAATAACACACTTTGAGGATCAATTAATGGACGATTTACAATGTTTTTTTCTCCAGACACGAACTGTTTCCTCTTGGGCCACTCAGACACTAACCAGTGACGATCCCTGTACCTGTCTGGTAACTGTATTGGTGGTTTCGGGACAGGAATATCGGGTCCATGTGGTACGGGGGTTATGTCAGATGGAAGGCAGGGATACATAATGTGCTTTTTGTTTTTCATATTGAATCCGGACACTTTACAAACACAAAAATAACAGTCGTCAAAATGATTTGTTTGTTCCCGCCAAACCATTGGGATTCCGAATGGCATTGATGGCAACAACCCTTTGTACATTGCCGCAGCTTTTCTACACACGTTTTACACACAATATGGGGTGCGAAATTCTTGTCCTGATCACGTAACTTCATGTTAAAATATACCAAATAGCTGAATTAGCATACACATGAGACGGATTTATGACAAATCTGTACGTGATACGAAACAACTGGTATTATTTTTTACATAAGGACACTAAATGTAACCTATATCACATACAATTACTTTTGCCGGAAAATCTTCGCAGGCCGGTGTTATTTTAACTTATTCCATATAACTGCATTGAAAACTGGAAAAACAGAGAGGAAATATATGAAAAGCACTGATTTTTCTTCATTTCACTTTCTTAATTTATTAATGCTGACAGCATCTTTTATCATCATCATCTTTTCAAACAAATTACAAAAAGAGAGGGGTGGGGGGGAATGTTGTTTTCAAACATTTCTCTGCGTAAGACATAAACTTAGTTTTCAATGTCATCAACTAGAAGAATATACTTGCATTGTTCTCTCCTTTTTCTATGTAGGGAAACCTAAGTATAAACACTCAGTCACTGTTCAAAGATACAACCCTGGCGTACAGCAAAATGAAAAATATTAACTTAATAATCAACTGAAAAGGTTAGTTATCTGAAACAGTTTTCTTCTGTAAAACTATAAACAAACCTACTGTTTTTAATTTTTTTGAAAGGCTACATTAATTTTATACATATCAAGGTCTCTTGTTAATTAGTGATTGCTTGAAATTTATATTGTTCTGGATTATGCAGTTTCTGACTGATAGTTACAAGCTATTATAAAGACATGTAATACGTACTAGATATATACTATTTACCTATAAATCACCCAGACTACATTATGAATAAAGGCCTGCAGAAATGTTTAAAAATTACTTATATAACTTCCAGGTCAAAAGATTTTTGTTTGATATGGAAGCATCATGCATGTATATTAATGTTTTGAAATAAAAACGAATTCTCTCACAATGTTTGTTACATATGGCATAAAAAACAACTGTAAATCAATAGTACTATTTACTAACAAAGGTTTAAAGTATATTGAGAATTAAATCATACTATTTTTATCTTAAGCTAATACTATAATAAAAAGAATGAGAATTATCATAATTATAAAACATTACATTGAAGTCTTGACTTTACAAACAAATAAATAAAGAAAAACAAGATTTTAACTGTAGAATTCAGCAATGAACTTCATGATAATATAGAATATGCAAACATTATTACATATTATCCTGATATAATAATAAATTCCTTCAAGATATAAATCAATATTTAACAGGAATGAGATTTTCTGGAGCTCACATTAACATAGTCTTCAATGTCTTTAGATCCATAATTAACTGCTTGGTTTTGGTGCTCAGCTGTTGCCAAATGGGTTCTAACTGAACGTTCACAATTTTATCAAAGGACCTGCTAATTGTATTTTCCACTGACAATTCATCAGTATCCAACTAGAAAGAATTAACAAAAAAACAAAAACAACAAAACATTAATCCTAAGACAAATGTAAAACATAAAAAGTAAAAAAACAGAATAAGAATTTATATACAGTGTGGATTTCTGTATTCATAATCCAAAATCTAAAAGGATCTTAAGAGGGAAAGTTTTTTTTTTCCCTGGGGTAGGGAGTAGGAGATCAGAAAAAGATGTTTCGCCAAAAAAAAAAAAAAATTAAATGTTTGAAATTTTAACTTTTTAAGACTTGATTAAAATATTAAAATATTAAAGAATATTACTCTGCCAAAACTTTAAACACTTTATTTGAAAAATTAAATGTAAATTATTTAGTTATTAAATTTATGTACGATTATATTTTAGCTAAGGGTTCCCATGCCAAAAACTTTCTAATTTCTGGAATCTTTCAACATAATGTTATTATTATAAATAATAATGTTATTATTATTTTTTATTAACATTAATTTTTGGAAAATAAAGATATTGATATGTTGGAAAATAAATATTAATATTTGGAATTTAATAATGTTCTTTGTTGAATATGCATATAATGAAATGCAATGATGTATGTAATCTAGAATACATGAAATTATATTCTATTGCGATTTCAAATCATTTACAAAAACTATAAAACAACTTACGGAGGGATTGCAGCGTTTCAGCTCTTTTATGCACTTGGATATAATGTCTAAAATGGAAGTTTGGATTGCTAACATGGAAGGAGTCAAATACACATGGATTTCTTCTACTTCTGGCTGAAAAAGCAGATGACAAATGATGCAAAAAAAAAAAAAAAAGAGGATAAAATCAATAGAAATTCAAAATCTGAAGAATAAAAGTTAAATGATGCATCAAATACACTGTTACCAAAATGACTGACAAATGAATTGTATGCCAAGCATTAAGATGTGTTCACTACCTTTTAAATAATCTGATTCCACCTTTGGTCTTGATCACAGTTGGAAATCTGAGCATATTTTCTAATGACCATCATTACATCATAACATGGAATACCTGATTAATAGGGTTAATATTTACATAAAATACATTGTACATAGTAGCATTCAAATATCACTCAGGAATCCCTTTGTCTCTCTTTTTCTAGTTTTTCACATTCCATGACCTAATTTGTAGTGGGAGATCAATTGATAATTAGGAAATTGATAGCCATTGGGTACAGAGACTAATACAAATTGGAATAATGAAAGATTCTATTTTCTACAAACAAGATGGATGGAAAGTCAAATTAAGAAACATCATCAAATTAAGAAGTACCGCAATGGCAGAAGACACATGGATAGAGTTGAATCATTAGAGGATCAAAAAAATAAAAATAATGATTAATTTTGGGCCCTCATTAATATCTATAAGTTACCTTAACAGTATCTATGTTCCTTTTTTTCTTTATCTAAGCTAATTCTAATCTTGTATTAACACTACCGCTATTAGAATAGTAAATTACCTTTGTAGCTTCCAAAGTGGAGCACACTGTTGCTTGAAATCTAGGCCACAAATATAGTTTCTTCACAAATAAATTCTTCATGACTCTTTCCACATGACAGAATCCCAGTGTGAAAGAGTTAGGGCTTTCACTAAAAGCTTTGATAAATCCCGTCTGGAATTAATCAAATCAGAAAAATGATAAAGAAAAAGTCTTATTAAAAAATGTTCATCTGAAAATGAAAAAAAAAACAAACATACAAATTTGCTTTAATATAATTATGTATTCAAATTTAAAAATTTAACGACTTAAAAAAAAAATAAGTTGACTGATACACTATGCCTTGAAATAGCTCAATGGGAATGAAATTAAAATGAAAGAACTGAACCAAATTGATTAACAAACCCAAAGACTTTATAAAACTTAGAATCATTAGCTTCTATGTTGTATCCTTCACCTTTTATAGTTTCCTGTACAAAGTTTACAATGTCCAGAATGTTTGTACTATTCCTGAGGATGGAATATGCACAGAATTCCGAAACTGTCAGTATCTCACCCCTTTTCTTACGCTGTTTATTTTTTTATTACCAAGTAAATGCATTTCATTGACTGTTTATTACCTTTATTGTATTGTATCTTCTAGTTCTTAAGACTGATCCACTATATATGTTCATTTATGAAATTATTGTGTTTGAGAGAAAATGGTGACTTACAAGCCATAATTCCTTTGAGACATCCTGTAGAAGCTTGTCCCATTGGTGAAACCTTCCACCACAGTAATGTCTCCTTGGTTTTCACCTGTGGCTATCTCAGTCAACAATTTGAGCTGTCACATATTCAGATATATTGTATGTGGATGAAACTATATAGTCTGATGGAAAGATCTGGTTTTATATATCATTTAGCTTCAAACATAACCTCCTGCCTTGTAAGAAACTAATTATTGGCAGGAAAGCAAGTTAATCTGATTGTAGATGCTTGCAACACAAACTCTGTATGGATGTCATAACCACATTACTTTATGATGAAGAGACTTTTCTATACTCTACATTACATCAGGATATGCTTATATCACACAAACTATATGAGTGAGTGTCGAGAATTGTAAACACAGATAGAAAACAAAAAGTCAGAGTTGCGGGTCGTGGAATATAGGCTGGCATCAGAGACATTTACCTCTGACTTGCCCTTTGCCGTTGCTTGTGTATGTCATCTCTGTAAGTTGTCATGATGCAGAAATACCTTGACGTTATGGATTTGAACGATGAGAAAAGACAATACACTGCACATTTGGGATACATCGTTAATAACGTGTGAATAGCAGACACATCATGAAGGTTACATGCCGTGATTCATCATGCCAACAAGGACAAGACGACCCAAACATTGGATTCACAAGTGTTTCAGTTTGTGGTCTTGAACTACAGTGAACTACAAACCAGCAATAGAGAAAGTTGGAGACATGTTACAGGTGCACAAATTAAATTTGTTAAGCGTGATGAAAGAGGACCCTCACAAACTCATCAAAGACACAATAAGTAAACTATTACAGGTTATGACATTGAAGAGCGACCCAGCAGAGATGCTGAACTTGTGTTGCAGTTTAGTGTTGTTTCTTTTAGCGCTATGAATGCCACAGGAATTTTTATAAATATGACAGTGATGCAGTGGTCATTATTTTTCAAGATGTGAGACAATATCTTCTATTTATAAACAAAACGGAATTAACTCTCCATTTCAAGTGTATTTTTCTTTGTTTGTTGTATGATATTTTTAATTTCAGGAAACAAGATGCCTTCATTGTGTGTTTAATGTATTAAATCTTATGTGTTAACTTAATCTCAATTAATAAAATTCCTTTAAAAGTCAAATGTTAAAGGGATTTAACCTAGGTTTTATGTGATCTAACACCACTACATTGTGTTGGCTTATACATTATTAGATCTTATGGTCGACATCTGTGTTTGTCCTATTTCTGTAGTTCTTTGTAGATATATTATAATTTATTATAATATTATTAAAATATTATAATAAATTATAATTTTATATTAAATATATAAATTTATATTAAAATTTTGTAAGTTATTGTTACTCAATTTCTTTTTCTTTTTCTCAAAGAATAAATTATTAGTTAGTTTTCTCTTGGGATACTTGAAAGGAAGTACGATTTTTGTTTGTTTTGTTTTGTTGAGCCCTGTTGAACATAGAATCACGATTAGGGAGCAGGAAATTCTTCAAATGTGCTGTAAATATAATGAACTAGCTGTACCCAGCATCCGTTGCAATGCCACTCAAACAAAAAGTGTTTGTGTTTTAATTCTGTTTATTGAAGTGCTTTTGGATACACAATATTTTTTGTTTTTCCGTCTGGTGCATACAGGAATAAATCAGAAGGTTTTCCGAGGCTTGAGTAGGCCACAAAAATCCGTCCATGTGTAAAGCATGGATTTTCCAAATTTAATTCACACACTTGTAGTGATTGTCCCTGTGCTTTGTTGATGATCATTGCAAATGCAAGTTGCACCGGAAACTGCAAACGTTTCAATTCGAATGGCATATCTGTTGGAATCATTGGGATGCGTGGTAACTGTATATCTTCTCCTTTAAATTTTTCTTTAAATGTGTGGATTCATCGATTGCCATTTTCCCATTCCCAATATCCAACAATTGTTGTGCGAAATGTTCAGCGGATGCATCACGTAGTAGTTGTACATGCATATTGGTCTTCAAAGTCAATTTCTGAATGTGTCACCATAAAACTGATTGTAAAATGGTTCTACTAATTCAGAAACCTTCACGGGCGTGCACACAACAACTCACCAAAGTTTCATCGCAATCTGATGAATGGTATAGGAACACATACGGGACAAACAAACAAAGAAACATTCATTTTTATATATTAAGATTTATAATAAATGGTTCATAGATTGTGATGAATGGAGAGTTCAAGCTGACTTCCATTAGAATCCAGTTTTCGAATCACACCTTACAATTCAAATATATTTCATTTGTAGTAAATTATGTATTATAATATACATTATAATGATTGCTTCCATAAAACTGGAAGACATAATTACAATGGTAAGGGTATCACATAACTATGCTGTAATGAGAATTTCTGAACTAAATGTATTCCATTTCTAATAACTTATGTAAGAAATGGAAGAGATATGAATGATGGTGGACAATGGAGGGAAAGGATGGGCTTTCTCCTTTCTCCTTCAATTCTCAGTATAATTGATTATTTAATGAAAATTAGTCAATGAAAATTTAAAAGCATTTAGAAGACAATGTAGATATAATGTTTATATAAAACAAGTTTTCAATAATAAACAATATATAAACTGTAATAAACAAACTATAAGCATAAGCAAGCTCTCAACCTTCAATAACATATGTTAATAAAGTTAAAGTGTCCCACTATAGTCCTGCACTTGGGGTCATGGGAGGTAAGGCTGCTGGTACTTCATGAACAACGGAACTAAGTTGAGGTCGTATATACAGTAATCACCTCATCCCATACACACAATCCTTATTCAGATCCTGACTTGGCTAAAAAAATGCACACTTGGCTGCAGAAAGAGGAAATGTGTGGTTGAAAATATGACTGGTAAGAATGAGCATGTAATAAAAGCACTGGACAAAACACTAATGGCAAAAATGTGTCATTAACCTTCCATTGTTATGTAATCTGAACAAAGTCATTAAACCATACATACAAGGGTAAAATTGATCGAATGTGCAGATAGTCATAGAAATTAAATGAGAATGCTTTCATTTCTCCATATATACATATTAAAAATGATCATTAAGGAAAACAGATGAATTTGAAAACTAGAAATCCTTTTTTTCTTTTTGTTTAAATTTAAGAGCTTATTAGATTTGATTTATGAATGATGCTGGATATCAACAAAATATGACTAAAACTCACTTAGTATTATTACTTATTTGTAAGCACTTTGCTTTAAATAACAAAACAAATGTTTTCTGATATATAAATAATAAAATTTCATTTACCTTATTTTTTTCTCGATACAGCCGTAATATAAATGCCTCCTGTCCAGATTCAAGAACTCTTATTTTAAAATAAAACAAAAATTCATATTATTACTAGTCACTAATATTAATAAGAAAAATGAAGTTAATTTACAATCAAGAAAAAACTGAAATAACTAAATAAAAGCAGAAAACATTCGAAACATCTTTAAATCCTATAGATATAGAATTTTCAATCAAAGTCACTAACAAGTTAGCCCTAAAAATGAATTCCATCTCTATTAACAACAAAGCATCCTGCATTCTCTACCAGATTCCTCTCATCTGCTCCCAATCCATATCAAACCTTTCCAATTGCCTTAAGAACATACAAAAAGGCTAAAGTTGACTGCATATGCAAGAAGTCATACAATTTGAAAACAAGAAAACAAATCAATTCAGTTATACATTAAACAGATACAAGCCAAATTTTTAAAATCCTAAACTCATTTCTTTTCTATTGAGTGTCAAATTACAGAAGCTTACTGTTACCTACATAAATCCAATGCATACAACAAAAACACCATATTTTCTACTGTCTAACTCTATTTCTAAATTATACATTCCTTCCAATTTTCTCCCCATTTTACTACATTTATTTGTTGAACTAAAACTTATCATTCCCTGCATCATACTTTGTTCATGTAAATTTCAAAAAAAGCTTTTCTCCTCTTTTTTTCAAACACCAAAAGTAAAACCTTGATCACTCTTCCAATCAAAAAGCACCTTACTATCATTTTTTATCACGATTTCTATATTTATTTTTAATTAATTGCTCTCAATCTTCTTTTATTGATTGTTAAGTATTTTTCTCATCTTAATTCCCTTTCTTTCACCCCAACTTCTGTGCTAATATCCTTCTAAATCAAGCAACCCTTCTTGACTCATCAATCTTTAATCATCTACAAAAATCTATACAGTATATGTAACTGAATCTTGAAAACACCACTTTTATCATTCCCAATCTCCATCTACTGTCCGTCCTTCCCGTTTATATTCATTGTTAATTATGACAATTATTTTTTGTTTTCCAAACAGAACAATTTCTTTTGCCAACTCATCGATTCATCTTCCCACCTTCCTTTTCCCATCATTTCTTTGACTTTCAATTATGTTTCCTATTCTGTTTTATATTGATTTCATTTGTATCTTTTATCATCTCTTTTCTCAATCATCCCTCTCTCTTTCACTCACACAATCTCAAAGCTACTCTAATTTCCTCTTATTCCTAAAATTGTTGGCCAGACTTAAGTGAAGTAACGTTTTCACCCCTCTGCTTTTCTACTAGTCCCACATTTTTTTTTCCTATTTTATTGATTTTCTAACTCCTAATTTTTCATGAAACTAAAATCACCCTTTTATCTCAACCCATGTCAACTTCTTTTCATTAATTTCCAACTTTGTATTAATCATTGATTTTTCTTTTTTTGACATTTAAACTTAATAAATAATTTTCAGACAAATTTGGAAAAGTTTAATAGGAAATGAACTGTTTAATCCGAATTCTCTGAATTTGATCACTTTTGGTGAAGATGAATGGTAAGACTTTCTGAAGCAAAAAATCAATTGTTCTTCAGAAGACAATAATTATTAAGCTAATTACTCTTAAATAATTTTTTATCTATATAAGACAAAGAATTGTATTTACTTGTGAGCTCTGTAAACAATAATGCCTGTAACTAATTCTTTAGGCACGACATCCCTTAACATATCAACAACAAGAATCCTTGAGGTGACAAAAAGAACTCCAGCTTGTAAGTATAACATCTGCCTAAAAGAGAAAATTAATTACAAGAAAAGAAAAAACAACAATATAAAAATAGATATAACTACTAAGAAAAAAACTGACAACAGGAATACAAAACAAAATTCTATTATTCAACCATGATTATTTTATAACAGCCTTTTTTTTTGTTTTGCAGTTGCATTTATTAATACTCATAAATTCAATGTACGTTTGATTCAAAAGAATCCTTCTAGTCTGACAACTTCCATGTAACAGTAGACAAAGAAGTCTTGAGAAAATGTATGTAACTTTTAACAAAAACTAAGGATATTTCCTCAATGTAAATGAATAAATATGCTTTAAGATAAAAACAAATCTTGGAATAAAGATGCTGTAGTTAAAATAGATGTACACAGAATCATCGGATTATAAAATTATACATTTCCTGAATATTCCCAAAAATGTCAATTTTAATTAGAAAACTTATTATTTCATTAGAAATGTATTTACAAAGTGAAGCACAACAAAGCCGTTGCAAACAATTCTATCAAAACATGAACTGCTAATGAGAAAAGGAATAAAAAAGAAAATAAACAGATGAATTAATACATGACAGAAAGAGAAAAAAGTGAAAATAAA
>JAFIDM010004315.1:66772749-66803998 GCA_023159025.1 Thereuonema tuberculata | reverse complement strand
TTACATTCTCACATTAGAACCCATACAGGTGAAAAGCCATTTAAATGTGAATTTTGTGAGAAAAGCTTTGTACAATCGGGACCTTGATGAAATGCATGCGAGCACATCATCTCCATTTTACTTAAGTATTTTTTTGATGTTAAATTTTGGTTAAGTTCTTCATATGGTTCTGAAGTTGCAGTTGGGATAATAAAATTTGTCATGTGGAGAACAGCAAATTACACAGTAATTGTATGATTTCAAAGACATTTCATGTGAATGTATTTTAATACTTAAAAAATTAAAAACTTCTTTATAAGAAAATACTATATTTTTAATAATTTCTTTCATTTTGTTTACTTTTAATTGACATAGGCTGGTATCTCATTGTCTTTGCTGGAATCCTTGTATGTATTACTAGTAGATGCTTCTATCCCAATACTTAGAATCCATATACTTATCCAAATACTTAGAAACCATAATTATTTCTCAGGAACAGTGAATGTTTCAATCTAATTTCACAATCAGTATTTTAGATCATCAAACATGCTTGTAGAACTCCTATGATTGTTGTACTTGATTACAGTTTTAACAGTTAACTGGTTCTCCTAATTTTAAAAAAAAGAAGAAAAAACAAACGGTACTCTTTTTAATCTTATTAATAGTTCCAAATTGTTCATTATCTCTTCATGATTCGAAGAAGGCTAGAAATAACTGAAATCGTAAAACTTTTTATTTGAAAAAGATTAAGTTATCTTTTTATGAATTAAATGATTCAACAAATCCTTTACAATAATCATCAAATTTAATATTACATGAGGATTAATTTGTAAAGTCATTGTCTTTTCCACTTGTTATAAATAGAAGGCTTTTCGATAAATCTAACTAAATCTGACTTCATATAAACCCATTTTAATTCTCTTACATTTTTCTAAAACCAGAAATCAAATTCTTACTCATTGTTGCCTAGCAACTCCTGTGCTGTAAGGACCAGTAACATAAGAAAATCACTTGATACAAACAATGAATTTACAGCACACTCCCCACCTTGAAATACTGAGAACAATATTTCAGTAGCCATTAATATTAATTAATAGCCAATAGTCAAATTAAATACTGGTTATACTGTTTGTTTTGAAAAGCGAGAGCTACGACAACACAGATGATTCAACTCCCCAAAGGGGTGATACGCTGAGATGGGCACTTTCATAAGACCTGTTTTTCTTTTAGTACCTTGTTATTTTTGCAATAGTATTTATTCTTTCCCGAAAAGCGCAAATAGAACGCAGCTACTAGTAAACTAACACTGATCCTCTTTATTTTTCCTCAACCCTATTTTCATGAAATCCAAGGAGACCTGACGCATGCGCAAAAGCGTTGAAGGCTCACGTAAACGAAAACGAACAGTACCTTTAGTTTTGTTTTTTAAAGTGTTTTGTTTTAGTTCATTCATCTGTTTTTCATCTGCATCTATTTAGAGTGGATACAATCCTTGGATTGGACTCACTAAAATTCCACCTTTGGTCTTGATTTCCTTAAGGGAGTGGGTTGAGATTCTGCATTCGTTAACTGATAACATTTACTCCGAATGCATTTTGAGATGACATTTTGAATGGCTCTTCTACTCTGAATTATCCAAAATTTTCTTCTCAGATGAGTCATTAGAAACTGTACACCTGCATGACACTCAAGTTCATGTTGTTCTTTAATCAAAGCAGTTTGTGTTCTCTTAACACACAAGGATATTTAAAGTCCATAAGATCACTTCGTATATCACTTTTGTTTTTATATGAATCGGTTCATTTTCATCTTTGATAACCTTCATTCCTTTAAGAGAATTGCCTTCATGTGAAAAAGATTCCATCTGTAGACTTCTTATGAGTTTTATTTCTGCTATTTTAATGTCTGTAAAACTCAAAAATCGAGAATTACACGAAATAGAGCTCATTTCTGCATTATTATAGTCACTATTATAACATCCATGCAACTACTACTGCAATTTGTGAATAAGTAAAGTTTTTCTTCATTTCAAAAGCCATCATTGTCACAGCTTTATCAGCAGTTTTCTTCTTTTGAGAAATTATGACTTCTTCATTCATTACCTCTTCAACATGATTAAAGGGCCATTTTTGCTCAGGAAGTTCTAACCACGTAGGTCCTCCCACTGTCTTAAATTCTTCAATTCTGAAGGATAACAAACATGTGATCAGGACCATGGCATGTAGGGTTGCAGGTTGTTCACCGCAGAAGGGCAGCTAGTTAAAGGGGCGGCATTTTGATTGAATAATATAGATAATAAAATTTATTTTTATGGCCTCATAAGGAATCCCATAATTATATATATAATGCCCATATGATATATCCGGCCTGTATTAATTTAAGGTATGTTTAGAGGATGGTCTTGTATGCTGATGTTATCCAGAGACAGTGGGATTTGTATGTTAATGATCCTCTTTATTGGGATTAAAGGGGATAAGAAGTGGAGAGCTTTCACCTCTCAAATCTACAAGTATGTTCAGAGGGCCGCCCAAAGTATCTGTTATAGTATTGAGATAAGGACTGATAATCTCTTAATTTGGTATAATTCATTCACATACTAAGACACAAGATCCGATAAACAGTGCAGTGCTAAATACTGGATTATGTATATTAAGTATTCAGTAACCAATTGCCAATTTTTTTCCAGTGTTAGATATTTTTTATGTTTGTTATATTTTGTACTATTTCATTTTTTTTTTTAGTATGTGATAAATGGTGCCAATAATTACAGTCATATTCACTGCCAAGTTTTGATGTATTATGAAATAACTTACAATAATAGCAAAAAAAAAAAGGAATTTTATGATATCGAGTACCGTAGAGCTCCGATTATCCACAAACGGATGATCCGCGAGTACCCGAAAATTTTTTTTAATTACGAATCTCAAAAAAAAACAATTTTAATCCAAGCCAACAACAGGGAAAATACAATAGGTCCTACATTACGATGGTCGAAAATTACTGACAGGTTTATTGTGCATTGTAATCCTATAGGTCTTCTCGGAATTTGTGGATGCAAACATAGAGCAAAGGTTTCTGCTTCACTGTACTTATTTTAAAAGTTTTACATATTATGTTTTTTGTACAATACAACGTAGTTTTTAATGGTGAAATATTTTTTTTCGTGTTTACACCTCATTTTTAGTCTTTTTTCGGGTTATCTGCCAAGTCCTTGCCACCCGATTCCACGGATAATCGGTGCTCTACTGCAGTGGTTCCCAACCTTTTTCAGCTGGTGACCCACCTTTCCTTATTGGAATAACTCCACATATATAGGAATAGAAGAATATAGAATAAAACCATATTTGTATCGTATCTCTTCCTTCTAAATGATCGATTTTCGATTTTTCTGATCTTTTCTGATGGATTATTCAATGGTTTCTGATAGTTTTAGGATCAAGTCGCGACCCACCGGTTGGGAAACACTGCTCTACTGTATATCAAATAATTTCTTTTGATTTTTTTTTCTCAATTGGGAAGCATTAAGTCATAAAGTTCGGCCAGAATCGTCTTCAGGAAAGTTGTAATTAATTATCTGCCGAGGGGAATCTACTGAAAAATCTCTTAATTTATAGATTATTATTGGCCAAGTATCTGGATCATTGGCATCAAATTTTAAAGCGGATCTTGATAATTCTGTTTTGCTTGAAGAAAACTCTTAATTTTCTTCATCTTCATTTTCTAAAACACTCAATTTCAATTTTTTAGAGTCTGCTTCTCTGGTGTCTGAATGATTGTACTGCTAAAATTTGATAGCAGAAGCCAGTTTGACTACACATACATTTCATTTCTTTTTCAAAGACACTAACGATGTGAAATGTTTCGTTAAATGGGCATCCAACTGTAAAAACTTTGTTCATTGGATTAAAACCAATCAGATTATTTTTCAAGCATAAATTCGCCAGATGTTTTTGTGACATCCTGAATGTCTTCGACATTTCAATAATATAATGTGGTTCAATGCAATTTTGTTTAACTTTTGTTATTATATCATCTAAAGATTCCTGGACACCCTTTCAGTCAAGACCTCTTCTTTTTCAGAAAAAACATTTTTTACCTAATAATTACCCATATTTTTATAAGCTCTGTGAAATTCAGATAGGAAAAAAAATTGCATTTCACACATGGATAGAACAAGAGCATCTACAGGCAGTTCTTTCCAATTGTTTCGTTGTTTTACCATTTTTAATGAAACTTTCACTAAGATTATTTGTTTGAATATTGTTTCAAAAACTCTCAACTTTAAATCGACAAAGTCTTTGGATTACATCATCGTACAGGTTTTCTTCGAAGTACTTCACAAAGCTTTGTGTCCATTGGCTTTTTACCTTTTTGTAGTTTTCTACAAAAGCTTGTTCTGTTTGGGATACAGAGAATTCCTAAATATTTCTAGGCACTGCTTGAGATTCAGTCCCTTCTAACATATTCTTTGGAATTTGTTTCCTAACGTTTGTCTGAACTTTTTCATAAATGGATTGTGGATTCTCACATTGCCCTTTAATTTGTTGCTTCGTTTGCTCGTGAGTCGACGGGAGCGTTCTTATATTAATTCTATCTTTTTTGCTATTCCCGTGTGCAATTGCTGAACATGTTTACAGTCTCCTAGGTAATGTATAAGTATTACAGGATTCTCTGTTTTTTGGAATCTGTTCTCTAATAATATATTTTTTAAAATCAGTACTTGGTTTTCTCTTATTTCTCTACCTTAATAGAAGAGGATAGTAAGTTTTGAAGTACTGCTTATAAACACTTTTGGTTGCAGTTTGTTTCCATTGATATCCATCTACTTTATAATCAATATCCCGATCATCTCTACAGTGATAAGCGTAAACTTGATTGTGCTTAGGAGAAACAGGGGGTAAACGAAGCAATTTCCCTTGAAAAATTTCCTTATGAATTTGGTCGAAGATATGATTTAATTTATCACTTGATAAATCTTTATCAGATTCCGTAAAATGACTTATATTATCCAATTCAACAATTAAATATCACAAATAGTAAAAATGTCAGCAATGACAACAACCTTAAGTAGACGGGAAATAGTTACCTTATTCAGACATAGATCTGTTGTCTCTTATTTCAATTTAAATAGAGAAACATGGAGCAAAGGTGCTTATTCATATATTGTTTCAAAATTTACATTTAGAATTAAAATAATATTCAGACAAATTGTGTCTGAAAAAAATCAGTCACGTAGAATGGAAAATAGAACACTGTTTCATATAAAACCTTAATTTCATTAAAAAAACAATGCAAAATTACAACGGAAAGATTTATTGCTTCTTTGAATTATACCTCTTTCAATACGACATTTTTCATTTTAATTTCAAGTAAAATAACTAAACAATAATAATAATAATAAGCCCGAATGGATCATACCTCCTCGCAGAGAGGGCAGGAACTACCCTAGCTTTAGGGTAGGCTAAAGGGTCCAACCATCTATGATGAGATCTTGTTCTGTTATTGATCGTGCTAGATCGGGTTGGCACAGGATCAAGTCACCCGCATTCGGGGGTTAGGTAGAGGCCTTCATTCGAAAAATATATTAGTCTCCCGCAGGTGGTGGTGGAGAAAGTGGCACCCCATTCTGTAGTATGGCTACCACAATGCCCGGGCAACACCATCCAGCCTGAACGGTCGGAAGTGTTTCGTCTGTGTCAGAGCAGGCGACCACCAAGACTGGGAAACCACCCCAGCGCATCCAATGGTCATCGCAGATGAACCAGGATCTTATGTGCAACTTCTACACCGTTACACAGTTAGGAACTCTCTCACAGGATACAGAAATAATAATAATAATGAAATAATTTTTTTCGGAAAATAAGTCATTTACCGAGAAAAACAATGCTTAAACTGAAAGGTATTTAACAAATGCATTATACAATATTTTTTCTAATTTTTTAAAATGACACTCTGCTCTAACGTGGCAGTTCTTAATCACGAAAAATATCACAAATTTACTTCTATTGTAGCAAGATTATCCTTCGAAAAGCAATGATCTTTTATTTGAAAGCATTACATTCAATACACCTGAATTTGTCTGATAATACTAAAATCTTTTATTTCTCTGTCTGTCCATCTCATTTTTGGATGTAAATATATCCATATTGAAACTGTTTTTTTGGAAAAAATCCAATGCAGGAATAATGATACATGCTAAGTCTGCTGTGCCCACAGTTTTAAAAGGAATTCCTTTATATTTGGCAGTTAAGAGGGTTTTCTTTATGAAAGCTAATATGAAACATGTCAAGGTTCATCTTTTTATTGAATTATTTCAAGTGTGTCATTCTTTACATGTTCACTAATAAATTATCTTATTACAAAGCATTTTAAATTTTTGTTATAAAAATTAGGTTACAGCACATATCCTCTGTTTACTCTATTATGCAAATAAAACTATTTATAACGAGAGTCTCAAGTATAACTTTCTTTCTCATCTTCAATTAGTTATTGAGTTTCAAATGGAAATAAATAAAACGCACTTACTTATGAAAGGTTGAATATAAAGATTTACATGGAAATAATCCGACAGTTTCGGAATACTACGCGTATTCCTTCATCAGGGACGGCACAAACATTTGACGGACAGAGGACAACATTTAGGACGACATGATGGGTGAAGGGTATGTTGGAATAGATTCTTTCCATATAATACAGCTGAAAGCTTACAACCCTATAACCGGCGGGCAAAACGCCCGTCACTATTGCTAAACTTCCTTAATCCTCTTAATTCCCTCACTTCCAACATACCCTTCACCCATCATGTCGTCCTAAATGTTGTCCTCTGTCCTATATGTTTGTGCCATCCCTGATGAAGGAATATGCGTAGTATTTCGAAACTGTCGGATTATTTCCATGTAAATCTTTATATTCAACCTTTCATAAGTAAGTGCGTTTTATTTATTTCCATTTTTATTCTATTTCATTCCACGCACGTTAAGCCTATTTAGTTATTGAGTTTCTGCTATGCTTTGTATATGAAGCTAATAAGTTTGATATTACTATAAGAATTGGTGAAAATGAACTTAAAAATTTATATCCAAAATCCATTCATTAAAAAAAAAAAAAAACATCCAGAACAAATGATCTGGCAAGGACAAAACTCTAAACAGCACATCTTCGCTGATAGTTGTCACTGACATTGCCCCCTAAGAAACTCCATCAAATTGACCCCCATCTGGACTATCCCAACTGTACTGTCATGTTGGGAACAGTGGAAAGTGAGCAAACAGAACATGTGAAGGGAAGGCACTGGGAGACCTAGGCCAGCTACCAGAAGACAGTATAATGTCATTGTACAAGAGGCACAAAATGATTAAAGGGTATCCTGTCCACCATTCAGACACATGTGGCATCACTAGAAACCTATGTCTACTCACATGATTGAGACTTGCATTATCGGTGTTCCCTTCAATTATCATTAACACCTACCACATGCTATTTGCAGCAGTGTAATGAGCAGTAGACATGGACGGCTGTATACTGGTGACAAGTCAAAGTTTTGTCTGGAATAACGAATAACCACCCTACTCCAGTATGAAGAAACATTGAGCAGTGCATAAATCAGAATTTCGTAGTTGAGGAACATTGCCACGACTAATGGAATCATGGTGTGGGGAGCCATCTATCAATCTCGGCGGTGATCAGGGGAACATGATGATGCAGCAGTACATTCAGCTGTCTCTTGTGCTTCCCTTCATGGAGTGGCTACAGCAGTCCAACAAGGTAAGCCCTGCCCACATACTACACTGTTCCCCCCACCCCGACTATCTCAGTGCTGTTTACACCATTCCTTGTCCTACCAGGACAAATAAATATTGCATAACTAAGTATGCATTACATACGAATTTTCAACTGAAAGTTTTCATATTTAGGTCCGTTTTCCGCAAATTTCTTCAATGAGAGGAAATAATTTGTTGTGTATTTAATTACAGGAAATTACTTTTATTCCCTTAATGCTTATCATGTGCTTATCTGGACTAATAAAATGAAACTGGAAACAAAACATCTATTTTAAATTTATTTATTTACAAATAGTTATAAATTAAAATATAAATATATGATTAATATGTGACAGAAGATTTTTAAAAACGTTGTATTACTTTTTTTGCATTTTTTTAAGATTTTAATAGTAAGAAAAAGTAACAACTGGCTTTAAGATGAATCATTAAAAAATAGAAACAAAATTATATGAATGTAATAAAAAAGTTATTTAATCTATTTGTCAATAATCTCTTTGCTCATATAAGTAGTTTGCATAATTAAAAACTTTATTTACAGAAGGGCAAACTAAAATGGACAGTTAAAATATGTACAGAATATTTTACAAATATAAAAACATACTGATGAAGATTGAGGAAATTCTTTTCTTGATTATTTCACCTATCTTTATCATTATTGTTTTATTGATATAAAAACAGCTTTGCATAACATTAATTACATGTTATTATGTAATTACAAATAAGGAGGATTTCAGCAGCTTCATTTAGAGAGCTTTCCAGGATCTAGAGGGAAAAAAAATTAAAATGATTAAAAACAAACCCACCAAAATAACAGATCAAACAATACAAGAATAATGAAATCTAACTTTCTACATTGAAGTGTACTTATAAGGCAGAGAATCAAATTATACAAATGTTTTCCTAGGACAATATTTAAGGTCATTTAAAAATTTTAAAATTGACTTATTAGTATTGATAAAAAGCTCAGAAGAAACTAGAAAATGAATTTGGTAATAATAGATTCATCATCAATTTGTTGTTAGCAAAGTTATTTCCTAGTTACTTTTTATCAGAAAAAAAAAATCCACTTCTCTTTTTTTGCCTTGCAAGCATAGAGCATTTCCAATCTTCAAAATAAACTTGTTCTGTGATGCATTGAGGTAAAAATGAATGGAAGAAATTCCCAATTTGTGTAATTTGGAAGGAATTAAGTTGAGATTACAAAGTTAATTTGGTTTTAATTTTTCAACTTCATCACTTGGTTACCAGCAAAGTCAGAAATGACAACAGGGAGTGTTCCAGATGTTGAGCATGCACTGGAAGCACAGAAGATCTTATGCTTCTAAGATAAAGAACCACAGAATAAATTTCTCATTTTAAGCAAGAACTTAGTGAAGAAATTAAGGTGAGAAAGTGGCTAGAATTTAGTTGCAGTTATCAGCATAGTAACAATGAATCAAATTCATTCATAAATTGAAATTATCTGATTACACGAAAACTAGATATGAATTTTTAACAAATTTAAAGCAATATTTGAAACTTGTCAGTTGTTAGAATATTATTATTTGTAACTTGTAAGTCATAATTCAAACCTACATGGATTTGTTGTAGTCCAAGGTGTGAATTTGTTTTATATTGTAATTTAAATGTAAGACTCAATGAGGCTGGTTTAGTATCAGGAAATGGGAGAATCTGAATAAGTGCTGTTAAGTTTTTGTTAAACAGTGTGTGGACCCAGATAGATCAAGTGGTAATGCATTCGACCGCAGGATTAGAGAAGCAGGGTTGTCTGGGATTTTTTTTTTTTCTTCCTTAGTTCTTTCTTCTCCAGACAGGTCCTGAGGTTCATTTAATGTTATGTGAAGAGGGTACTTGGATTTCTTCCCAGAGGGGTTAAAAGTAGGTGGGCACTAGGCAGACTACTCTACTTCACTTCAACTCAAGTCATGTTGCTCACTGAGCATTGAACCTTACTTCCTATGCTAAGGATTAGAATTTGGCCAGTAGTGAGATCAAATGTTATTGGTGTAGAAAGCAACACAGGACAAATTATCCTCTCAATAAGCAAGTCTTAAGTTAAAACTCTTATTAATGAGTATAAATATGATTGGTTAGTAAGCAACTTTCTTGCAATATTAATTTTAATTAATATAAAAGATCTACATTAGCAATTTTGATATTTAGATTGTTCTGGTCACTATAGATCCTAAATTTAGATGTATGACATCATGTATGAGACTAGTCTGACATAGGTTGATTACCATATTTTTGGTACCGTTAAGTTAAAATATTAACTAAATAACAGCATTTCCAAATAATTGAAAAAAAATTCAGTATTAATAAAAAGAAACAGATACTGTAAAAGCACTTATTTTCGCGAGGCTTTAATTTTCGCGAATTTCGCGAGCACGTCGTAATCGCGAAAATTTAAGCCTCGCGAATTACTTTTTTTCGGTTGAATATATAAATAAATATTCGGTTGAATATTCGGTTGAATATATATATAAAATTCGCGAAATTTTCAGCTCGCAAAATCACCGGTATCTTCATGTTCGCGAAAATTACGGCTCGCGAAAATAAGTGCTTTTACAGTAAGTAAACTAAAGTCCGCCAAACCAAAGAACGACCGTGGCCACCAGATGTCGCAATAGTAGAATTTGAATCGATTGTATATGTCAGTGTTTATGGCGGGAAAGTTTATGGCTTCTGATTGGCGACTCTCAAGCGAGGCAAACCTTTGTCAATAGTTTCTCTATTGTCCTGGAATGATTAAGAGATCATAGGTGCATTTCAGGGTCAAAGTCGTTGTTTCGTTTGGCCGATAGTAATTAAAAATATTAAGTATTTTCTAATTAGTTTACTTACCTGTGTTTATTTTTATTATTACTAAATGACTGCATATTTAAAAATGGTAATGCTTTCATACATCTGGCTCCTCAAGTGTAAAATGACTAAGAAAACCTATGAAGGATGAAACTTCTGTGGAAGATATGCTCATTCTAAAATGAATGCTTTGTGATTTAAAATCAGGGTGTCTACAAAATCTGAATAAAAAAATTCCCTGATTTTTCCCTGATTTCATGAACAATTTCTTTTAAAATTCCCTGATCTGTTCAACCAAAAAAAAAACCAATCTGTTCAACCAAAAAAAAAACCCGATCTGTTCAACCAAAAAAAAAACCGATCTGTTCAACCAAAAAATTCCCTGATTTTTTCCAGAATAACAAAATTCCCTGATAATTCCCGGTTTCCCTGATTTCCCTGATTCTGTAGACACCCTGAAAATATATATTATATATATTATAATGACATGTTATGGACTGTGCACAGAGTCAATGACCTATGTATCAAAGCTTGGGAGGGAATAAAGCAGCAACTTTGGAATTTTGATTTCAATTTCTTCCAAATGCCTGCATATTAGAGTATCTACGTATGCGTACATCCTATAGTTTATGACTCATTAAATATCATTTGGTTGGTATGGATGTAAAGAAGCATTTCACAATGTTCTGTAGTCTTCCTGTTTATTATATCATGCCAGTATTTATTATTCTTTTGCTATTCAAAAATCAGAATTAATGAAGTATCTTCCATTATTTTGTCATCACCATCCTTTATAAGAATAAGAATTTGTGTACAACAGAAGAAAATTAAAGTAAATAGTCTTTAAAAGTATTAACACTTACTTCTAACAGTAGCATCCAATGACTGCTGTGAAAGTCTTCTATTTTCATTCTTTAAATGACATATTCTTTCTTTATAATAAGCAATATCCTTTTCAAGGGACTCGATCCTAAAATTTAATAAATAACTTTTAAGATTTGATTCGATTTAATTTACTTAAAAATCAATCATGTTTTAATGGTGAAGAAGACTGACACCTCAGTTGAGGCTGACACAGGAATGAATTTTCCTATTTTTCATGTGTAATAAAATTTGTTGTTTTTAGTCTTCATTCTTGGAGGCGTCACATTCTTCTTTACCATTAATTATGACCTCTGTACTGAGACCTGGCTGTTTACTTGTGATTACTCTCAGCCAATACAGCTTGAAATGGCCATTCTGAGATATCACATTGGTCTCAACCATTGATGATCATTTGTTTTGTAAAACATGAATTCATTAGCATTTGTATAAACAATGTGAAATTAAACAATAAAATCCATTCAAATTAGGCATCAATTGCCATCATTCAAAAACATTACAGATACTTCTAAAGTTTCAAATATAAAAATCAACCAACATACAAAATAAAATCTATAAAAATCTAACCTACAAAATCTTTTTTTTCTCCCCCTTTCACAAAATGACAAATAGAACTTTTTCTTGATAGCCTTGGTTTTGCCAACAATGTTTTGTGCTGCTGACCAATGTTGTCGTCATATTTAGACTGAATTATGCTGGCAATAAGCGTTTGCTACACTTACCAACCGTTTAACAACTTCATCCAACCTTTGTGAGAGAAAATAGTTGTTTCTATGCTGGTAAATGCATTGTTACAACATTATTTAATGTCCGATGTTTTGGCTGCTCAGTATGATTGCAATGTATATCTGACTAAATCTACACCAAATTTCAAAATTTAAGCAAGCATAAGTTCCTGGAGAAAATAGGTTAGACATGTTTTTCAGTACTTTGTTTTTATTATAATCCTCTCTCACAACTTTATCACATTTGTAATTTTTCAATGTTTGCTTATCTTGTCTGGAACATTTTTCAAATAGTGAAAGTTGGAATAATGAAACTTCTGCAGTGTTTCTGTGGTCAACACTTCAGCTGAAACATCTATCAATTCAATATTTGAGATCCAAGTTTGTGCCAGACGTTAGTTGGAAAAATTTTATATTTCAGTTGTTGAGAAACTTCTTCGGGAATGATACACTACTGCTGCACTTCATGCTATTAAGTCAAATCCAGGTCATGAAAAATTCAGCAAAAGCCAATGTACAAGAAACAAACAAATCCAAGACCTTTTGGAGCCGATTTTTAAATTTTTGTTTTTGTAACAATAGTGGCTAATATTTCCTAGATTTTCATACAAATTCATCATAAAGTCTTAAAAACTGAACTCTCAATTTTTTTTTTTAAAAAAAATTGAAAGTGTTGACATAAACCTTTGTAAGTCCCATTATTTCAGTTTTCTATTAAAAATAAATTAAAATTAAAAAGCTTACTTGTCTTTGAATGGAGCTTCTCCTTGACCCAGTTTTATTTTCATTTCATTTAACTCTGTATTCTTAACAAATAATTCGTTTCTAAATTTTGCAATCTGGGCCTAATGATTAAAAAATAAAGAATTTAATATATATGAAAATGTTTTGGTTATAACAACAAAATATGAAAACTTTAGATTTTGAAGTCTGATACTTACCCTTAGAGATTTAATTTCCTTTGTCAGGGTATCCACATCTATTACGAAGAAAGAAAGAAAGACAATTTTCAAATTCCATTTCATAAAACTAACATTTTTATGACTAATTTATTGTATTTCAAAAATAATCACATATTTTAGTAATCTGGGATTGTGAACAAGAAAATACATCTAAGAAATGAGTTGAATCCTTCTAAAAGTATCCAGTTGAGTTAACTATTAAATTTGGTCTGATCTGCACGAATGATAGAAATTTGCAAATGCTCATAATTCCTTCTAAAAATAATGCCTGTTAAAAAAGTTTATTCTACAATTTTAAAGATTACAGGGATGCCTAAGAATCAAAATAATTTTATCATGAAGTGTCCATCTCTTCTAATTCATTTATATCATCTCTTACTAAAACTGATTAACAGTGTGATAAACACATAAAAAGTAACAGACAAGAATTTGTACTTCTGCTACAAGTGATCTTTAAAGTTGAGGCTTTAAAAAACTGTCGAGTTTCACAAAACATGACCAAAGGTCCAAATCCAGAATTTCAGAGGACTTACAGCAATCGAGCTGTAGGATTCCATAGTACGAATGGAATGCATCCTTGCATTGACATTCTGGTAGAGAATATCTACCAGGAGGTAGTGGTAGATCATTCTTTGTGAAGGACTTCAGATGGTACCAGAGGACAGGAAACTATTCTTCTTCCTCTACATTTCGTTAGGATTACAAAGAAGAACAAGCAAGTTACAGGTTTCCCAATGGGAAGTCCTATTTCTGGAACAGTTTGCAATAATTATATTAACTGGTTAGAACATACAACTATTTTAAAATGGAATAAAGCTAATTATAGCTACTTCAGATATGCTGATAATATTTTATTAATATGGAGAGAAACAGACAATTTTCGAAAAAGAAGCTGGTTTTTCTTAGACGCATTATTGATAAATTAAGATTATAGGATTTCTTATGAACATTATGAAAAGTCATTAAAAAGTAACCACAATCTGAATTTTAAGTCTGATCACACTATTAGTACCCGCCAAAAAAAAAAAAGCAATTATCAAGAATTATATCAAATGAATAACAGATTATACAGAGAATGAAAGGCTTAGTTTATTCACTGAAAATTCATATTACATTTAGTATAGTTACAATAATATCATTCCAACTCAAAAATGTACATAAATCTACCCAAAATCACCTATAATTACGTTGAAACATATTGTAATTACTAAAAAAAAAAAAAAAGAAAAAGAAAAAAATCCAAACATTCCTGTATCGGCTACTGTCTTGACAAGGGGGGAATGCTTAATTTTAAGTTGCATTTTATTTTTAACTTCTGACAATAAAAGGTCTAAACATGTGATTTTTAATTATTTTTCCCTTTCAATAGGGACTGTTTTTAGGGACTCAAAAGTATCTTAACACTTGTTAAAATTTATCCCAGATTACAAATAAAAACATAATTGATTAAAAAATACCTTACAATTCCAACTGTGGATACTGTGATTGTAAAAAAAAAAAAAAAAATCTACTCCGTGAAAGTAGAATTCCAATCCATGGTCACTTAAGTCCACTCCTGGGATACATCATTTTCAAAATATTTAATTGCCGTTAAAAAGTCTAACGAGATAGCTCATTAAGGAAATTAGATTAATGGTTGTCCAGAGTATTTAGGGATTTTTGGGGTAAAATTTATATAGTTCCAAACTAGACCTTCTTTTCTATCCCTTGTATTGGCAATCACCCACACAGTCTGACATGCAGAGATTGTCAGGGAGTCTATTTGGGAAGTACTGGAAGAACTTTAAAGGAGAGATTGGCATAATAAAATTAAAGCTTTTAGGAATAAAGAAAGTAGAATTTCTGACTGGGCAGATCACTGAAATTGACTTGTGATCGAATCATGTTTGATCAATTGCAAAAACTGTATTAATAAGGATAAGTTACTTAAAATGAGTAGTGCATCATTTGGATATGTTAGAGAATTTATGAAAAAGTAAGTTTTTAGGTATCAATGATGTAATATGAATATTGTTATTTATGAAGCATCATTATCAATGTGTTAATTGTTATTATATACAATAACTTTTATTTATTTAACTTTTTAAAAACACGAAAATGTTTTATTTTGTTCTAATTTGTAATCCTAATGTAGAGGAAGGAGAATAGTTTCTTGTCCTCTGTTACCACCTGAAGAAGTCCTTCGCAAAGGAAATTAAAAGGAGTCTTTTATTATTAAGGATTCCTAGGAATAAATTATTTACAGGATATTAAACGAAGCCTAACATCATGATCTTTTGGGGTGGTAGAAAATATACACAAAGCTTTGAAACAACACTTGTTTCCACTTGATCTGAACAAGCTATCTCAGTAAGACTAATCACTCATATCAGCTTATTAAACCATAATTGAGATGAGCTGTAAAAACCACGTGTTTAGAAAAGAATCTGTAATAAGTCTTAAACCAGTTACAAAATGTCCTAGATAACACAAAAGCAAGAATTCACGTTGACTATACAGTAACTGTTCAGAGTGACTGATCCAGATTCTACTTGAGGGTTTAATTGCACTGATTGTAACAATCATGTTTCATAACCTGTTCCAGAATTGGCAGAAGCTTTATTAAGGAACATTATTCCAAATGGTAGCATTACATGACAGTTAGGAATAACAATTAAACAGTACAAATATAAACATTTTGATAAGATAATGTCAGTCTTATATTAAATGGGGGAATTTTTCAAAAACGAGTGTAAAAGGCCATGGTTGCTGTTATCTCAAGTATGAGCCGACTTAATTATGCCTTATGACAAAACTAGGAACTTTATTTTGTCGTATGAAGAATCTGTTTCATATTCTAAACAAATCCACTCCATTGAAGACTTAGCTCAAAATCGATCAAAAAATATATATATTTTGAATTATGAAAGCATTACTGTTAAACAGTTCCTGTTAATAAAATATTGAATGGATCAAATACATGTTTATAGAAAACTCATAATAGCAGTTTCAAATTCTCTATTTAAACATTACCAAATAAAATATCAAACTCCCAAGAGAAATTTATATAAGCAATTCCTATCTTACTGTATATAAGTTTCTTCATTACACATGAAGTTAAAATTTTAGAAATCACTTAATCCTTATTATTGAGATTTGAGTTACCTGAAGAAACACATGCTTCCAATTCAATTATTCTGTCATCCTTCTCAAATCCTTCGCATTCTAAGTCTCGTATCCTAAAATTTAGGAACATTAACAATTAATCTATTGCCTTAAAAGTAAACATGGAAAATGATTATTTCAATTGCAACATGCATGGTAATCATTCTGGGTACAATCTTAAAAAAAATAATTGAAATTACAATTCTCTCCTTGAAGTCTAATTCACACCTTTCTTGCTATCTGGTTTTATATATATATATATATATATATATATATATATATATATATATATATCTTCTACAAAAAGACAAAATCAGCTGTTTGTGGTGCTTCTTTTATTTTAGCTACATATGCAAGAAATACTTTGCTACAAAAGCCAAGACCAAATGTATTTACTTACTTTCGATTGAACTTAGTTTTCTCCTTATCCAGCAAGTCGTACAGTTCACATATTTTCAATTCTGCTTCATCTAATTCTGCAATTGCTTTGCAGTCTTTGGAAGAGCAGAGATGACTGTTGTTGCTTGAAGCTCGGGTTGAACTGGCAGGTTGAGACATCACAGAGGTCTGCATTTAGAGGGAAAAAAATAGCATTAAAATTTATATTTTTATATGATTTAATGTTGTTCATTATTGAAAGTGATGTCACATGATAGCAGATTTTGAAGGTTTTAGTAACTCAGCTGGTAGAATTTATGTTAAGGTTTTACCATCCCAAGAAAAATAATTATAAATTCAATAAATCTACTAATCTATAATGGAGCCAGAAAATTATATATATTTTTTTAAATGTCGTCTTCTGAGATCTCGTTTTTTCCAAAATCTTACAATTCTTTTGCTTTTGGTCAATTTCATCTACATCTTAATCTACTTTATCTTTTCCAACTCTAAAATATTTCCAAATCATATCTAGTGCATTCAATTCACTAGGAAGCTTACAAATATTACTAGCACCAATAAAATCTGGGTCTGGTAGTCAAATGCAGCATGAGGAGAGAGGTTCAAATCTTTAGTGGAAGCCAGATTTTTCAATGTTGCCTTCTCCAAATGGGTTCAGCCAGCCCATGTAGATAGGTACCAGGGATATTTCCCAAGCAGGCAGGCATCAAGTTGACTCAGTCAAAAACTCAGTCCAATCTTTCATGGGTCACTGGAAGCCATAACTCTGGGTGATCCTAAGATCATGTAGGTCTATAGTGGGATGTTTTAACTTAAATGAATTTTTCTAGAAGGCTTTCAATGTACATACAAGGATTTCTTTAAGAATGCGTTTAGAGTGTATTTTAAGGGAGTAGTGTCCGTTATCGAGTCCAGCGAGAAGGATTTCCACAAGGAGCAGTATTGAGCTGTGTCCTTTTTAATATCATAATTAATGATATGCTGGAAGCTGTTCAGAGCATCCATGGAGTGAATGCACTCCTTTATGCAGATGATCTCCTGATTTGGGTGACAAGCAAAAGCTTTGCTGGTTTAAGATAGATCTATTAATCAGGCTTTGGAGCACCTTACCTATTGGGCTGACTCGAATGCAATGGCGTAGTAAAGAGAAGCCAGTTTGTCAATTGTTCATCCTTCGCATCAGACGACATCAGATGCATCTTAAATATTAGGGCTTCCCTCCCAAAGAACGATCTGTTATAAAGTACCTAGGAATCTCTGGATTGTAAGATGTGGAAAGCCCATATTGAAGCTGCTGCTGATACGGTTGTAAGACATACCCTACTTACTGCTACTAAATGGGGAGCCACACAGGATTTTTGAGTACTACATACAAAACTTCAAGTGATGGAATACAGCAATGAAGTAAAAGTCATTGCTAACAATACACAACTTAGCAAACTTGACAAAGTTCAAAATCCCACCCTTCCAGTAATTACAGGGGCTGCTAAATCTACCCCTATTATAGCGATGCAACTCCAAGCAAAACTGGAGCCACTGAAAGCCTGCCGTGATAAAGGAACTTTGAAGGCTTTCGAAAGAACGAAGATGACACGTAAACAGTTTTGGCATACATATGTTGCTGCATCGAATAGGATAAGAATGCAAATTCTGCAAATGCCGGTTTTCAACTACATCAATAGAGAGCAGGGTGATCAGTCAACCAAGATGGCTATGTACACACAGCATGTATTTATATTGTAGTTTTTGTTTAAATTATATGCGATTAAATTCACTGCGTAACTGCCTATTATTGTCCAATTAATATTTTTGACATAGCCTTCTACATTTATCAATCGTTCAGCTTTAATCCTAGTCTTTCTAAATTTTTATTAAAACATAAATTAACCTAAATACATAATCCAAAGATAGCATCGACCATTTTGAGCATTAACTGGAGCACTGGGATACTCCAGTAGCAGTTGTATCAACTTCTTGGCGTACCCGAACACAGCCCATAATTTTACTGCGATGAATGCAATGCACTATTTTTGACAAAAATGAATATTTTTATTATTTTGTAATTTCACAGTGAAAAACTACATCTCTTTGATATATGTCATTTAATATTGGTAATATTTCGCGGAATATCAAAGAGATGTAGTTTTTTACCTAATTTTAGTAATAAACATTTCTGAAACCAAGTTTGGATTTTCTTTCTTATTTTTGGCAGTTTCTCTAGCTTCTGCAACAATAAGAAGTAATTTAAATGAATGAATGAAATAATTTTGTCTAGCTTGATTAGCATTTCCGACCACAGGGCAATGTGGGAAATATACTTGCCTCTGATAATTTAAAAACAGTTCTTTATTATTCATATTTCGTGCACAGGTAGCCCGACTTTTCAAAATAATTTTCAAAATATCAAAAAACTAACCATTAAAAAAAAAATCTAATATGGTTTGAATATTTTTTTGTGTAAACAACTTTGATGTATCTAGAACTTGTGTAAATGATATTGCACACACACACTCATTTATAGAGCATTATCAAAGTGCCAATTCCCTCTCCATTTTTTCAGAAATGTTTAGTAGTACTGTACTAGATGCTTTGGTGGAGTCGAATTCCTGACAAGGTTCCCACTGTTCTCTTGGCAAGAGTTGCAATTGGCATTTATTACAAAATAACAGTAATAAGTGTTTTTGTTTGAAAATATTTACTCTATCTACATGTATAATATTTGCTGTACCGATTTATTCAAACTGAATTTAATATTTACTTATTCATTTTGCAAGTTTGCTTTTTTTTTTTTTTGTGCATTTTACACTTATGACCAAGCTCTCAGAACAGAAATTATTTGGAAATTGGGGAGTACCTGTAGATAATCTAAGTTATCTATTTTATATCTTAACTTGTGCCACCATGAAGAAAAAGAAAAATCAAAATGTATAGAAGAAGTTGTTAGTCACGAAATTAAAAGATTTAAAAAATCTTGAAATAGCAATGCTACTTGTTTAGATTTATTAACTAACCATTAAGTATTCATATCTAACTTCATTAATAACAATGTCACCTAATAATTATCATCCGATTTACAAATAAGACCGAAACTAACCTTTAGTTCTTCGATTTCAGCCTCCATCTTTTTAACTGTCACAGCATTTTCTGAAAGTAAAAACATCAAAATCATTTTACTCCTTCAGATCACTTCTAATTTTCCTGCAAGCCAATAACAGCTAACTCTTAAATTCTCGATATATCCTGAATGCTTCTAATTGAGTCTTTTAACAATTAAAGCTACTGCTGGATAAGCTTAATGGTAAAATTATTTGGATAGACTTTAGCTTAGTGCAAAACACAGTATATTAGAAACAGATTCGTAAAAATAAACTTTTTTTTTCCCCTTTTGTTTTAATATAAACAGTAAGATTATTAACACAAGTCATCCCGACTTACGTCATGGTTCCTTTCGATCCGGCAGGACACAAGTTGATACATTACATCATTAGGAAAGGAACCGTAATTAGTATACAATGTATATTTCGCTGATATTGGTTGTTAATTATTGTTTTTGATAAAAAACAAGAATAGCACTGATGAAAGAGAATAAGAGACTATAATATTCACCAAGACTGTTGCCTACATTAATATTGTTGATTTAATGGAATCAGATCCTTTCATAGCCTCTACAATTGTATCCTTATTTTTGAAAATGGTAGTCACTGTAGAATGAGACCATCCGAAGTCACGTGTGATCACATTGACTGGCTCACCAGCTTCTTGTTGCTTTATAAATTATAAATTGGTTCCAAGATCAATTTCTTGCCTCTTTTTCTGTGATTCTTCACTAGGTTTTTTGATTGGGTATATTGGGGTCATGTTGCACAAAACAGAGAGGTATTTAATAACAGATACAAAAATAACCTATTTCTCAAACAAAATCAACAGAGGAACTGTTCAATAAACCTTGCCAATTGCAGAGGGAAATGGTCATCAAATACGATGTTGCCACTGCATGTGATACACTGTAGCTAAATAATAACCTTTTTCACTTTACACTTGCATCTTGTTCAAAAGTCAAGTTGAAAATGTTATTTATTTCCTTATGGGATCATGGACTTAACTTTGAACAGACGTAAGTTGAGGGATGATTAAATTAATTTCAGAACTGGTAAACAAAGTTGCGCGTTTTATTATCGGTGCAAGGAAGGAACAAGTTTTTTTTTCTAGGAACTATTAGATGAAAATGTGCAACTTTTTTTGGGGGGGATGGAAACTTGGTGCATGAAGGTTAAACTTTTAAGAGTTCCTTTACTGATAAATTTTAATACTTTTTACTTCTGAAAATGCATACATGGAATCTTCCCTATTCTCACTGACAAACTATAAGAGAACATTTTAAAACTGGTTACAAGCACATGTGAAAGACAAATTACATTTGCCTGGCTTTTTTTTTTTTTTTGGTTGTAAAATATGAACTAAAGAGAAACTCGAACTATTAGATTAAAAAGGTTTAACATTTAGTTTAAAATTTTATTGGATATAACTGAACATAATTGCACTATTTACAATTTAAAACTTGTAAATAAAATACTCATTACATTTGAAGTCGTATGCATTTTAATATATTTTATTTAAAGTTTTAAATCTTAAAAACTGTAAATAATGCAACTATGGTCGGCTCCAATAGAACTGGAACTAGTTTCATATTAAGGAATGAGAATTTTTACCTTTCTCTATTTCCTTTAACTTTGTTTGAGTTGAGGAATGTGCTTTCTGTTCATCAGTTAACTGCATAAGCACTTCCTCTTCTCTGCTTTTAGCATCAAGGACCAACTGAAAAGAGTAATAAAGTTTTAAAGTAGAAGAAAAAAAAAAAGAAAAAGAAAAATATTTTATATATATATATATTGCTCAAGATAAGCACAATTTAGACTGAAAGAAAGAACAGTTATAAACTAAACCAATTACAGTAAAACCCCGCTAATCCGGCACATTCAATAATCCGGCCTCTTTCTAAGGGTTTTTTTTTTTTTTACTCTGCATAAGCCTTCCGGGCGCGTTCAGCAGAGTTCGCAAGCAATCGGCTGAGGTCGGGCATACTCGGCAGTGATGACAAATCTACGTCCGCCATTTTGTGTCGTCTAGTGCTCACTTGTCAGTGCTACAGTACAGTGTCGCTTTGCTGTGAACGTTCAGTATTGTGAGTTTGAGTTGAGTTTCTGTGCAATGTTTTCTAAACCAAGCACCTCTAATGTACGAAATAAAGTAACTATACTGTACTGTATTAAAATATAATACTACATAAATATATATATATATATATATATATATATATATATATTTATGTAGTATTATATTTTTAACATTTTCCAGTACTACCGAAATCAGAGAAATCACAATAGAACATGGAAAAATGGCGTGATACCTATTAATTAATAGCCCTTTTGACTCTCTATTTTAGCGGTATTTCCGCTATCCTCACAATAACGGCTATTTTGAGACGGCGCTCAGTAAACCGGCGAATGTGCCGGATTAGTGAGTGTCTACTGTATTTCAAATTTTTCAAAAACTGTCAGCTACAAGAATTTTCTTCAATTTGTGGAAATCCTTTCTCATGAAGGATTGATTTTTCTTTCACAACTGTAATTACACATGTAGGGGAAGAGAAAAAAAAATGAAGAAAAAAAACTAAAGAATACAAGTATGGAATAAACATTGTAAGTAATTTTAAATTAGAACTACTTATATACAATACGTAAAAAACATTTTAAGCATTACTATTTAAAGTCATTTATTTTATAAAGTAATAAAACAAATTAGAAAATAAGAATCTTCTCTATCTACGAATACATCAATAAAAAATCATAAGTTTCAATTTGCAAATAACTGAATTGTGTCAGTCATACCAGATAATTTGAAAATAAGCATATTTCTATCATACCAGATAATTTGAAAATAAGCATATTTCTACCAAAACAAATTTTGGAAATAAATATTTATTAGTCAAAGTAAATTATTGTTAATATCAACAAACTCCTCTTAAGCCATTATAAATAATTCTTTTAATAATAACTACTTCTGTCTTTATAAGAAGACAGCTTAATGTCTTGACACTTAAAAAAGAAGAAATTTTATTAAAAAGAAGTTTTTAAAATTTTTAAAAGTGAACATTTAGATTATTTTAATTGAACAACGATTTGGACTTGAGGTGAACGTGATTAATTTCACGTTTTTGTTTATTGAGATATTGCACATTTTGAAATTCTTGTTTGTAATTTATTATTCATTAGAAATTGGGAAAAAGGGAGATATTCTCTTCCTAAAAGATTTTTTTTTTTTAAAAAAAAAAGGCTTGACAAAGTGGAGCCGGTGAGGCACACGAAATATCGCCATGATTGATGTAATGGAGTTTTAATCAGGTTAAGGAGTTACTATGTTCACGTGAAATCATATATTGCAGAGTTAAAAATGTAAGTATCAAGTTGGATACTACAAAATATTTTATTGCATGATACTTTTATTCCACACTGAAGTGGAAGGACAAGAATGCAAAAGTCTTCATCCCATCAAGTGAAGAGTGAAATAGATGAAATGTCAAATAAACATTTTAAACCATAAACAGCTAAAACCACTAATAATTGAAACCCAGCATTAATTAGAAATACTGGAAATTATGGGAAGGAGCAAGTTTACATGAATTAAGGTAGAATCATAATTAAATATACTAATGTTAAAATATATTTCAATTTATGCAAGATAATTCCTTGTAAATTGATAAAAGTGAATTATCAATCAAACAATTTATTTTAGCCGTGTTTTTAAACAGTAATGCCATATCATATTGCTACCGTTTTATGGCTAGCAAATATTTCCAGTGAACCAACTTGAAACTTTTGAAAAGTTTTTCACTTTTAAATAACGGATAAGTCCTATAAAGTCTCTGCTGGAAGGCTTTTCACAAATATCAGAGGTGCCAATATTTCCGTCAGGGATTGGATTTCAGTGAAGTTTTCTCTTAAGCTTGGAGACAATAGGGCTTCTGTGCTGATGACCACAGACTTCTAACTTCAGCAGGGGTCGACTGGACTCTTCTGGAGGCAACGGCTGTTGAGACACTGCCCACAGATGCTCTCTGTGCTGCTGTCTTCTTTTCTTTAGGAGGAGGAAGGATGCTCTCTAAAGACTTACTCTTCTTTCTCTGGAGGCGGCTGGGCTGCTGCCCAAAGAAGTTCTCTTCTTCCTTAATGGGAGGAGGCCCCCATGTGGATGGTTGCCACTGTCGAACTGCCTTACTTTGGCTCAGCCGCTCTTCTTATTTGGTCTGCGTCTCAATCTGACTGCTTAGATCAGGTCGACTACTCAACAGGGGGGAGAAGCAAAAAAATGAACCTGGCCTATTTTACCGGCAACAATATCTTTTCATCAAATACTAGATATTTTTCCCCATTTTACGAAATTTTGGACATAGGCATTAGGTTTTCAAAGCTAATTCTGGAAATACATTTCATTTAATCGACTGACAACATTCTTTAACTTGTTATTATTGGCCTATTAAAAATGAAGCGAAATGAAGTTAAATATTCTAACCTGCTTTTCATTTGACAAGTCTTTTTTAGTCTTATCCAGTTCATCATAAAGGTCATCAATTTTCTTCAAATAGGTAGTATGGAGATCACCTATAGTTTTGAGTTTCTGATTGTTATCGTCCTTCACCTTCTCCATTATTTCCTTTGTGGATCTTGTATCTACCTGATATATCTGCAACAAACAACATGAAATTTACATCAGAAAGCAATAGATAGCCAACAACAGCTTAAAAATGTTCATTTTCATGCAGAATACTCAACTTTCATATTTTATACATTGTTAGCCTTACTGAAGTAACTGTTCTGTCTTAAATACATTTTAACGCAACAACAATTAAAGAGAGGGGAAGGGCAAGAAAAAAAAAGAAAAACGATTGAAAGAAACATGTGATACAAACTTGTCCCAAACAGTAATTCTTTAAGTATATTGAGAATTTTTTTTTTCTTCCCATTTTTCAATAAATGAGTTTTGCAAATAAGAAACTAGATTGAAAACTTTAGAACTTAAATTTTTGGATATTTCTTTGTCTTTCTACAGCAAACTATGCTTATGCTCAAGAATTCAATTGGAATCACAGGAAAATGCTGCACTATTCAAAGTGAATAATCATGAAATTACTCCGTAGTTCGATCAAATATTGACCAAAAGGAACTTATTCCCCACCAGATATACTGGAATATCAGTACTGCAAACATCAATCGGCACTAGATGAGCGGAATCCGGCCTGGATGAGCTGCAGAATAGAGCAATGATGTGTTCTACTTGATGCAGCGGTGCTATTTACCAATCAGTGGTCAGCAGTATATCATATTGATATGCAGGACAGAATTAGCTACTCAAGGGTGGTCAAGCCCAGATGGCAGTGTCCCTGGAGCTGCATTAGTTCCAATGGGATTTGAAAGATTAATTGAAGCTTCAGCACAAGAAGTTTCTAAGTTCAAAGACTACAATGACAGAACAAGACTGTCATTAACTGTCAGGTTACACAGGCAGAACTTTGGTATCATTTATGTTCATGAGATGAATGTGGGTGGCAGGGTAGCCAAGCACTGCAGCCGGAGATCTACTGTACTAACCCACAGAAGTAACGACGGATGGAGAGAAAGACCGAGAAAGTATGGTGGGAGAAGTATAGGGGAAACTGGAAAACCTGCCCAGCGCAGATCGACCACCATCATGAAACCCACATGAGAATCGAACTCTGTACTCAGACTTGAGAGGCCAGAGTCATATCGACAACGCCAACTGCACCCTCATGTAGGTATCCTTGCCGGGAACCTTTTAACAGTGGCTGTGGATCATTCCCAGATCAGTGGCAGAGAGGATTACATGCTTATAAGTCTGTAAATGGACCCCACTGAGTGCAGTCCATAGAAGAGCTTGTTAAAGCTTGGTGCTGAGCGTTTACATGGATGAGTAATAGAATGGTAGTTTTAATTGTGGGAGTCCGGATTCAGATTGCAGTAATTCCTGCTGCATCTTCATCAGGAGAGACCTTCTACAATCTATCCATCATCTTTGAACTGGATCATTACAGTGGAGATTGAAAAATGGTATGGGGGGTAGCATCATGTTGAGTTCATGTAGTGCCTCCCATTTGTTAGAATGAGGAACCCTGACAGGCCAAATATTCTATGTCATTCTGCAACAATATGTTCAGCTATTCATGGTTACAATGGGACCAGCCTTTGTTTGGAGATAACAATGCAAGCTTCAGAGCTGTCGTAGTGGATGACTACCTGTAAACATGATATCTAACACTTGACAAGTTTGATCTCCAGATTTAAAACTCAACTGAACACAAGTGGGACATACTTGGGAGTCATGTTACAGGACATTGTCCACCACCTAAAACTTTTTAGGAATTCAGGTGCAACAGTGGGACTACCATTCTCAAACAGCTCGATATTCTTGTGCTGAGTATTCAATGCAGTACTACTGATATACAGTGTCTGCCCATCCAGCTGCATACTGATACATTTTTTTTTACACCATCAAACATGTCAAATCAAATGTTGGGTATTATATGGGATGAACTGCTACATACATTCAGGAAGCTACTGTCAGACAGATACAAGATCACCACTTGGCAGTATGCCAAGAACAGTAGTTTTGTTTTTAATGGGACTAGATATTTTTTTATTTCATTATAAATAAAACTTTTCAACTGTTAAGCAAAATAGTTACAATTTTAAAAACTATGTTCAAAAATAAAAGCTAATTTTCTGATGTTTAATAACAAACAGACAAGATGGATCAAGCTTCCCATGCGACAGATTATCTACCATATTCTGGAAATGAATTCGCCTATTTCTGACATGTGCATAAATGTCTAGGTGTCCCATATACGGCAGTATTTTTTCTTTATCCCCCCCCCCCCCCCGGAGTTATCGTTTTCTTCTATTTGCTACATTTTTAATACAATTTGGTTGCAGTCCCATGTCTGGTAGGGTCACAAATGACATTCCCCTTTAATTTTTGAGCAGAAAAGAACTTGCTTGTTACAGATAGATTTTTTTTTTTTTTTGTAAAAGCAGAAAGTATAATAATTTAAAAGTTTTTATAAGCTTTAGAGGGTATTATTCAATTAGGGATATTACATTTAATAGTGATAAAAAATAACCATTCTCTTCTATAAATACACCCAATTTTTAATTTACTGAATTAAAAACTGCTTCCATTGCTCAACTGGCAGAGTAATTTTGAAAATGATAAGCCACAATGAGCACTCCACTTTCACAAATAAAATGTGTTTGTTGAAAATGTTTTGGTAATAATTCCTCAAAGACATGAAATTCTGGGGAATCTCATAAGAAAATATAGAAATCAGTTGTTTAGTTCAAGAACAGAATTATACCATATACACATAATTTCTTAAAAGTTTGGGATTTGGAAAATTTAACTCAAAAATTTCTTAAACATAGCAGGGGATGGGTGCTCTGATAAAAAAAAAAAAAAAAAAAATGCTCAATTTATTTCAGTGATATACAGTAGAGCTCCGATTATCCGCGGAATCGGGTGGCAAGGGCTACGCGAATAACCCGAAAAAAGACTAAAAATGAGGTGTAAGCATGAAAAAAAAAATATTTCACCATTAAAAACTACGTTTTATAAAAAACACAATATTGTAAAACTTTTAAAATATGTACAGTAAAGCAGAAACCTTTGCATCCACAAATTCAGAAAAGGCCTATAGGATCACAATGCACAATAAACCTGTCAGTAATTTTCGACCTTTGCACTGTAGGGTCTATTGAACTTTCCCTGCTGTTGGCTTTGATTAAAATTAGTTTTTTTGAGGTTCGTAATTTAAAAAAAATTTTCGCGGCATTTGCAGATAATCGCGGCTCTACTGTATTCAAATATTAGAAGCAAATAGTGAATCCTTTTATTTTCAGTATTTATTTTTTGATAGAAAAACGAAATTGTTACCAAGTTTTCCTTTTTAAGTTTGTTCAATTCATTGTTTTTTTCTGTCAGTATTCTTTGATGTTTATTATGTATACCATTCAGGGCGTCTTGTTTTTCATTAATCACTTCGCTTCTTTTCTGCCATGCATTTAATTCACTCTCTGCTTTCATATATTTTTTGCTGAGCTCCTAATTTAAAAAAATAAAAATAAAATATATTAGAGTAATGTCTGCTATTCTATTCCAAATTCTCTCTCTATTATTAAACAAAGTGTTATGTGAATCATCTAGCGTTAGATGTTTGCTTTTTCATTCTTGCAGAAAACTGACAGATAGAAAATTCATATGGACAATTTAAAAAAATACTTCACTTTTTTTCTTTCCAGTTTGTAAATTAATTCAGTTTCTTGCTTTATATTAATTCTTTAATTGCAGGCATAATAAATTATGTCGAGAAACCTATAACCTAAATCCTGTATCTTACATGTAAAAAAAAAACAAAAAAAAAAACGTTTTCTTTACAATATTTTTGCAAAAGTTAAGTTGTTAGTAATTCCCATTGTCTACTTATAGGTTTTATGGCACCTTTGATAATTGCCATGCCTCTCACTTCTGGTTTTGTTTTCTAATGTACTAAATTATGAAGCTAATAGTATAGGAATGAACTAAGCATCACAAATTCACTAAAATGAACATATATATATATATATATAGTAATATTTCATTGATATCATACAATACGGAGCTGCCGAAGTTACTGTACTAATGTGCTTAGTAAATGCCATGTAAGTTAGCAGAGGGCAAAATGGAAATTTATGCAACTTAACTTTTGTCTGGTCTAGAATATTCATCTACTGATGAAAGATTTTAAGATAGTTGTAGATTTAAGAAATAAAATATGTCTAATCAATCTTTAGCTTAATATCCTTACCAAATACTTCTCCTGTTCTTTTTTTTGATAGTCCATGACATCTTTCAGCGATTGCTTTAAATCTACATTTTCAAACTGCTGTTCCTGTAGTTGTTTGTTCATGGAATCTACTTCTGCTCTTAATTTGGCCTCTTTCTCAATTGCAAAATTCAATTTATCCTTAAATTGCTATAAAAAATTGTAAAAAGTAAATAAAATAAAAGATATGTACTTTATGTAAATATTAAAACTAAGACAAACATCAAGTAATAAAGTTGGAAAATGACATCTATAGATTCTGTAAAAAAATTAAACGTATTGATACAAAGTTGAGAAGTCCTTTCGATTGACTGGTCAATGTCCTGTGATTGGCCGAATCAGGGGACCAATCAGCGACGTGTCTTGTCCTCTCACCAACTAACGGACCGAAGAGGAAGCGTCGCAGCTAACGCTCTCCGAGTAGCAGACCAGACAGAGAGCTCTAGAGAGACTCTTGAAATCCAATCCCATTTGTATATAAACCTGTACATAATTGTAAATAAACTGTGTGTATGCTTTAGACTAAACCACGGCATTAGTCTGTCATTTCGACTACACATCAGTATGTTCTAAATTTTATGTAAAATTAAAAGTGAATGGTAAAAGATAAGGTGTGGGGAAACATCCCCATTTTATTAAGGAATTTATAAAGGGATGGGAAGGGCAACACTTTTTATGTTTTTAAAATAAACCTTTCAAGTAAAGTAATTTACAAGGTGGATGTGTAAATTCTTTTAAATCATACATCATTTAAAAGCAACAAAAAATATTTGAACTGTTACATATTCAATTAAAATATATTAATAAAAATAAAAAGGCATTATATAATTTAATACTGTTCGTTTACGAAAGCGAGAACTCTCTTTCGCGAATAATTCTACTCCGCAAAGGGGTGATACACTGAGATGGGCACTTTCCTAAGACCAGTTTTCTGGGGGTTTTTTTGCAATAGTATTTATTCTTTCTATAATTTTTTCCCGAAAAGCACAAATAGGACGCAGCTAATAGTAAACTAACACTGATAAAAAGTAAACATCCCCTCTTTATTTCTCCTCACACCTATTTCGATGAAATCGAAGGAGACCTGAACCATGCGCAAAAGCGTTGAAGGCTCTTGTAAACAAAACCGAACAGTAGAGGCAACTCAGTTTACAAGCTTGTTTCTGTTTATTATACATTTTGTTTATGTATATCTTGCATTCCTGAGATTTTCGATAAGGACCATAGATGTTATCAGCCATTTTAAAGCATTAAAACTATGTAATAACATCAAATGGTCTATATGTTTTATTAAAATAAAAGGATGTTATATAAGAGGCAAGTTATCACACTTCTTTAGTTTAATTAAAAACAGTTGCAAACAGAAATAATAAATAATAATAATAATAAAAAAAAAAACGTTATTACTAACCTAAGTACAACTTTATTCCATAATACCTTCATTAAAGTTCATATTTTCCACATGACATTAATTTTGCATCAATTGACTCATTTGTTTTACCAAATATTCATAAAATGAAAGTTAGTGAATCACAAGTTGCCTGTGTTAAGAATATTTTTCCTTTTAACTTAGCAACATTATATATTACATATACCTACACATAAGAAATATACATTTTTGTCCAGCTGGATACTTAGATCATCATCTGCAAATGAGATGGGTGTAGCTGGTTGAAATAACTGTTTCTGAATGGCTACTTCAGACTGTAGATTCATCATAGAAGTGTTAATGGATTAAGATACTTAAGACTATTGGTTGCCTGTAGGGTTTTAACTACAGTATTATTGCTCCACTATTCTAACTTCTAATATTCCTAAATTCCTATATTTTGGTTTTAACCAGTTTCCACACTTTTTAACATTAAAATATAATTTTTTATGCCTACCTTGGCAATAAGATCACTGTTCTTGGCATCTTGGACTGCTTGCAGGAATTTTTCTTCCACAGTCTGATTATAATTTTCTTTTCTATTCAAGCTGTCTTCTAATTCTTTTATTTTGTCTTCTAATTTTCTCATTTCCACTGAGAATGTTTTTACAGCTTCCTAGAGGGTAAATCCAGTTAAAAAACAAATAAATAAGTAAATTCAAAGATCTAAGATCAAATAATATGATTAAATTTAAAATGTCAGCCATTCATATTTCTTCCTTTGCTGATAATCTAAATTAAGAGTAAATATTCAGCCATTATATAAAAAAAAAAAATGAATGAATAGAACATTGTAGCAAGATGAAACATTCTTGGATGAACAGAAATTCTAAACCAAATGCCTAGAAATTAAGAGAAAAAAAAAAAAGATGCACGTGTATGCAAATTAAACTTTTGAATTTAAAAATTATAGCTTTCTATTAATAACCCCCCCCCCCCCACAAAAACCAAACCCCTTAGTCAAGACATGTCCAGCAGTTAATTGCAAATTCTTGAAATGATATATTTAAGAAATTATTACGCTTCAAGTTTTCCCATTAAAACTAAAATTTGTAGAATTTTTGATATTACCATTTAAAAATTCATAGTAATTTTTATGAATATTAAGTAAACGAAAGTTTTGTATATTTGTGTAACATTATCTCTTATAGGAGGTTATATCCACTATACTGCTGCAGTAAACAATGTGGTCTTAATATACAGAATATTACAGAAAT
>JAFIDM010004315.1:66745721-66770714 GCA_023159025.1 Thereuonema tuberculata | reverse complement strand
ACAGAAATTCTAAACCAAATGCCTAGAAATTAAGAGAAAAAAAAAAAAGATGCACGTGTATGCAAATTAAACTTTTGAATTTAAAAATTATAGCTTTCTATTAATAACCCCCCCCCCCCCACAAAAACCAAACCCCCCAATCAAAACATGTCCAGCAGTTAATTGCAAAATTTTGAAATGATATATTTAAGAAATTATTACGCTTCAAGTTTTCCCATTAAAACTAAAATTTGTAGAATTTTTGATATTACCATTTAAAAATTCATAGTAATTTTTATGAATATTAAGTAAACGAAATTTTTGCATATTTGTATAACATTATCTCTTATAGGAGGTTATATCCACTATAATGCTGCAGTAAACAATGTGGTCTTAATATACAGAATATTACAGAAATTTATCTGAAAGTTCCTCCTAACCCTCAATAACCAATTCATTTTGTGCTTCTTAAATTCTTTTACTGGATTAGCTTTCAGTAAATAAGTTTTCACTACAATCTAAGTGGTTTCCTCTCTTATTTGAAGACTTACTTCAAATCTGCTGCAAAACTAACGCATCTGCAAACAAGAAAAAGTTTTGATTTATCAGAATGACCTTTATCCTGTATTTTGGCAGGAGCGGGAAACACTACATTTAATTTTTATATAATTTTGTCTTTTGAAATTCTTTATAAAGGCTGGTTTTAATGCAAAAAAAGATCTTGAACCCAAATTGAAAGGTAATTGAAATGTTTGACCACTACCTAAATAAATTCAATATTTTTGGTTATAGAAAAATAGGATGGATATTACAGACAAGAAATCTGCTATTTTATATAAAATGTGGAAGCTTGATTGAGAAAAATGCAATTTTGAAGATAGGAATTACTTAGATATTTATGTAAATAAAGTGCACATGTTTTATAAGAAACAAAACAAGTTAATTTTAAAATATAAAATACTGTAATGATGAACTTTCTATTAATTATTTTATTAAAAATTTCGATTTAAAAGTTTTAATATGGTGTAAAATGGTTTTAGTTATTGAATATTACTTGTTTTTCTTCACTCCTGCATTTAGTCTTCAAGTTATTTATTTCTTCTGCCAGTGATCGATTTCTATTTTCTTCGACATTCAACTGGATTCTGATTTTCTCCACACATTCTTTCAGTTCTTTGTTCTCATTCAGAAGGCACTGAAACTTTTCTTCTTGTTCCTAATATGAAATTAAAAGCATTGGATTTCAGCACTTCTCCAAATCTAACTTTAAATTTTTCTTTTCAAGAATAAAAGCCAAAAATAAGATTCAAGTATGATACCATGTCCATCACCACCTAATAAAACATTATGATTTTGTTAATTATCAATATTACTTTTACTGGTTGAGCTCAAAAGGATAAGAATCTTTTTACGTTAGTAGTTCCTGTTTCAACATTCAATGATAGGACACAAATTATTCATATGTATTTTTAAGAGCTCTATATTGTTTCCTCCATATTATTTAGTTTGATCAAAAAAAAAATTACATTGCTTCACATTTTTATTTACCATCTAGCATCTTGGCAGTTACTTACTGTGCATCTGTTCTATATTTTTTTGATGTTCACATTATCAACTCTTAAATCTTTAAAGACTTTCTTTACAAAGTACTGCTATTCACCAATGAATTTCAATTATTCTTGTTAAGTGTTATTCTTGTTAGTGCTGCATCATCTTCTGCAATTTCTAACAATTATTGTCTTTTGATGAATTTCATTTTAACAATAGCCCACCCAAGAGGAGAATTTCAAAAGCATATAGTAGCTGTTGCAAGAGAGAAATAGGATAGGGTTCAAGAAAAGACAAAAACTGTTAAATTCTAATTTCAGCTTTTTAAAATTAAGCGCAAATAAAACTGAATTTTCATTAATATATTCTTTCTACCTTTGCCTTTGTTTCATATTCTTGAAATTGTGTGTGTAAATCCGTCTCCATTTGTTGATATTTGACATCAGTCATTTTGCTGGAGTTCATTTCCATTTTTAAATCCTCGACCTCCTTCTGTAGACTTTCAATTGTCTGTTTGGATTCCTGAATGTTTGAATAATAAATACAGTTTATTTTTTTATTAACTAATTTACTTCAGGTACATATAGGTATAAAAACTACTATAAAATATACTGGAATAAAGTTATAAATGTTACAAATATTACAACAGAAATAATTAAATTACCAATTTGAATGAATTTCTATTATTCTTGTTGTAGTGCAAGTGCTGCTTCATCATCTACAGTAGAGTCCCAAAAACTCGGCACTCGATAACCCGGATAACTCTGCCGGGATAGAGTTTTCGGGACTCTACTGTACTAACAATTTACGAATTTCACTTTATTTATTGTTCATTTGCTTTTTGGTTAGATGAGATTACAACACTGACATGTATAATTATTTTTCCTATTGGCAACTGATGAGCCATTGAATTTGGTCTCAATTTTACATTACAGAAACTTGTATCAAGTCAAAAGCCTTCATAAGTCAAAATCACCAAAAATCTGAATAGGATTGACCAATATGTACAGCAAGACACTTATGATCCATCAGTTTGGGTTCCACTACTCCCCCGATTTACTATCTTGAGCCAAGATTCAAAAATTTACCCTAAAAGTCGGCTGCCATACTCTTGCAATAACACTTTTGAATGTAATTTATTCAGCAATTACTAGGATCAGTTTGCAATACTGAAATTCTCTTAATTAGCAATTCAATTAGAGATCTGGAATATTGGAGCTTCAAGAATCATAAAAATGAGACAACTCATTTTACATATACAGTCGGACCCCGATTTAACGAATTCATCGGGACCGAAAATTTTATTCGTTAAATCGGGGTTATTCGTAATATCGGGGTCCAAAATAATACATTTCTGCACTTAACCTTATGGAACAGCCCTAATAAGCAACTACACAAAAATATCCATAATTAGAAATTGTACATTTTTTATTCATCAGCTAATAATACATTATGCACTAGTTAATTTGAAAATTTAAAGTATGTAATGAGTAATGTTTGACAATTTCCTTGATTCCTGACTCGAAAAAGTTCTTTTTCGACTTTAGGGAGAGAAGAAAATACATTTATATCCTGCTGCATTAGGTATGTTTAACCAAACTAACAAAAAAAAAAAAATTTTTTGGGTGTTGAAATAATTCGTTAATTTCGGGTTTCTTATTCGTTAAATAGGGGTTTTTGCCTTCATTTTAATCGGGGAATAAGAAAAATTCGTTAAATCGCGAAATTCGGTAAATAGGGGTTCGTTAAATTGGGGTCCGACTGTAGTACCATTTTCTTTTAAGTATTATATTTTTCAGTATCTTTTAATACAATCTGATAGTTAACAACACTGAACACCTTAATACTTATTTACTAGAATCAAAGTTCAAATATAATCAATTAATATTCATTAAGATTTTATTTTTTTCTTCATAATTTTATAGCTATTATACTCTAGTAATATTCTGTCAAGCAAGACAATAGCAGCTTCACATTCCCACTCAAAGATGAAAATTGTCAAAAGCATATAGTAGCTGTTGCAAAAGAGAAATAGGACAGGTTTAAAAGAAAAAACAAGTTGTTTTAATTTTAATTTCAACTTTTTAAAATTAAGCAGAAATAAAACTGAATTTTCCTTAATATATTCTTTCTACCTTTGCCTTTGTTTCATATTCTTGAAACTGTGTTTGCAAATCCATCTCCATTTGTTGATATTTGACAGCAGCAGTTTTGTTGGAGTTCATTTCCATTTTTAAATCCTGGATCTCCTTCTGTAGATTTTCAATCGTCTGTTTGGATTCCTGAATGTTTGAATAATAGTTATTTTTATTTTTTTTTATTAACTAGCTTACTTCATGTACATATAGATAGATATATGAAATACTACTACAAAATATAATGGAAAAAAGTTACAAATATTACGACAGAAATCTCATTTACCTGCTCTTTTGTTTCATACTCCTGCAATTCTGCTTGCAAAGATAATTTGTTTTGTTGAGTTTTTAGAAGCGATGATTTGCTTGCTTGCAGTTCAGCCTTTAGTGTCTCAATGTCATTCTCAAGATTACGTAGTTTCATGCTCGATTCCTAAGATTTTCAAATACATGATATCATTAATTTATGTATATCTGAACTAAAAAATATCTTGGAAAAGACTGGCAGAACCAATAAAATTAATGTCCCTAATTAGCTTGAAATACTGAAAGATCAAAAGTAACAATGGATTATTTTCCTAAGCTATCTTAAACAGCCTAATATTTTCTACTTGAAAACCTTATTTTTTTAGTGGTACTCCAGTAACCAATCATTGATGAATTAAATGGCCAAGTCCACAAAAGTTGAAGCTTCGAAGGCCTTTGGGGACTAGTTAGTCAGTCTAGTTTAAATCACCAACCACTCTTATTTAATAAAATATTTTAAAAACTAGATAAATTCTCAGCTATCCTTTGTCTAGTACTAACTTGATGAGCATGAATTAGGGATAATGGTGGTCAATTTTGAGGACAGATGGGGGAGGAGGACAATAGACACCGAAATAATCCTTCTCATATTGAAGTTGGCCATAAATGAGCATTTTACCAAATTATGAAGAAATCAGCCCAGCCATTATAAGAAGGGATTTCAGGGGTCATTTTTGAGATGGAAATGTGCTTTTATTTTAAGTAGACCATAGAGAAGCCACAAATCAAATTTAATGGAAACCTTCCAGCAGAATTAATGTGATGGACGTGCAACAGAAAAAAAAGTGGGGCATTCAGAAAAAAATCTCTGATAACTTGCGGAATTTTAGTAAGGCTAAGTGGCAATAAGAATCTTGGGCCAAAAATAATAGATCCCACAAATATAGGAAATGATTGTAATTAGGTTGACCGAGTAATTAGGTTGACCAATATAAGTAATAAATGATTACAGATTATAATTATCCAGGAAAAAACAAATCCAACCGATCTTTTCTTAAATATTGAATTACCCTTAAATATTTTATATACATGTATTCTGATTAGATTGACTTCCTATGCAGGAATTAAAAGTCTGAAATGAAAATTCAGTTAGAATAGTATATGCCATAACAGCCATTATTTTCTGGAATTTGATGGAAAAGAGTATATAAATTTTTATACACTTAGAATTTGTAATTTTTTCTTAAAGGTATATTTATATTTTTTAAAGCTATACATTGGTATGCACTTTATCACTACAAACTTAGCCTTTTTGATCTAATCTAACTTGAAATAGAAGTCAAATTGATTGAAACAACCATTGAAGCTCAACATTTAATTTATTGTATCTAACTCTACAGTCAATCATTACTCTGAATTTATTCCTTTTTTTTTTAAATAACCAATCGGAGCAATCTGAGACTAATCGTAGTTCGATTGCTACTTTGGTCGAGAGTATATAAGAACCCTAAAGTGTTTTTGCTATTTCTATGAAAGGACTTCCGTGCAATTTGGAAAGAAGCAAGTCTTGAAGAACCAACTCAGAACTGCACAGACAAGAAAACAATTTCAGTATTTCTAATAAAAAATGTCTCCCCAATTGTGTTACCAGTCTCTGGTATTGCAATTTAATGTACATGATTAGTATAATAAAATGATTAAGGCATTGAAAAAAGTAATAACATTTTGTTTAAAATATTTCATTTAAGTTTTGTGCTTGAAAAAATTTGAAATAAAATATAGCAAATATATACATCTGAAATCGGTCATATTTATTTAAAAACTAAAGCTCATGCACATTTCATATTTGATCACATCTTTACACAGAACTGAATAAATATGATCATCTCCAGAGATATTTGATTTTATTGGTTTTCATTTCACTGGATATTCTAAATTTGTGCATTTTTGTTACCAAATTTAGATAAGTGATTTTAAAATGCAAAGTTCAAGTTTGAAAGGATAAAACGTTATTGAAAAAGCAATTTAATATTTATGAAAAAAATTAGAGTAACATCTTTTGAGGACATTTTTTATAGCTTTTATCTTCAAAAATTACAGTTAAGATATACTTACAGCTGTCTGTTTTACTTCTGTTTTCAATGATTTTAGCCTTCTAATTTCCTCTGCATCTGATTCTTCTCTCATAGTAGCTTCTTTAATAAAATCTGCTAATTCTTGTTTAGCTTCTTCGAGGCGCTTCTTTAAGAAACAGACTTCCTGATTTTTTTCATCGTTTTGCTGAAAGATGAAAATGTTAACAGTAAGCTTTTTGTAAACTGGAATTAACTTGTCCTTTGATATCACTTTGCATTCAATTATTATATTTCTTATCTCCATTTTAGTTTCAAGAGACTTATTTAGGCTTACAATTTAAAGGATACAAACCAGTTACACAAAAATCACAAGTTACAAATGTAAAAAAAAATAAATGTTACTGGATGAAAAGAAATGATCCAGTTTCATATTTGAAGTAATATATAATGAACTTTATATACAATAATATCAGCGCACAGTGCACTTGACATGGTCAAGCACACAGATGTGTAAGCAGAAGAGGACATGTTGCCCATTGTGATCTCGTCTCACACTACAGGCATAGGAAGTGATTTGACAGACTTGCAAAAAAAAATGATCAAAGGATGGAAGTATCTCGGAAACGGTGCAGTTAAGGTGTTCCAAGATTAGAGGGCGATGACACATCAAGTAACACTCATCGCCAGAACTGTGGAGGCCCAAAAGGCTATTGATCCCGGAGTAGAATGTCACCTTCGTCGACAGGTAAAGGCCAATCAATACAGAACAGTGCAGCAATTGATAACTCAAATGAACATGTGTCCGAGATAACAATAGAGCAAACACGGTTGTACATGGGTCTCCAATGTTAACCAAAATCCATTGGCAACGACTGCTCCAATTCACAAGGGAATACAGTCATTGGACATTTGAAGAGCGGAAGGTAACCTTTTCCAATGCGTTATGATGTTCAATCCATAAAACTGACTGGCAGTGGCCAATATGTCATGAGGATATGAGAAACATGCTTAGTCAAATACAAGCAGGCAGTGGCAGTGTTCATGTCTGGGGGGATCTTTGTGGTATGATCTGGGACAGCCGTTATCACAGGATGTGACAATGCATGCCAATATCCATTGTCAGTAACCACATGCATCCCTTCATGTTGCAGTTTTACCCTTGTGGTGATGGTGTGTAGTAACAGGACAATGCTCCTTGCTATGTCGCTCAGATGGTTTGCGCTTCGGGAGCACGACAGTGAACTATCCATTCTATCTTGGCAGCTGAAATTGCCTAATCTCAGCCCCATAGAGGATTTATGGGACCATTTGAATCGATAAGTCCAGCATATGAATCCACAACCACAGTATCTGTGACTTCAGTGCTCTGCACAATCCAAATAGGCATGTGTGTCTCAGTCTACCTTCCAGAGTCACAGAGTCCATGCCACACAGTCTACAAGCTGTAATTCAAACCCAAACGTGGTTAGATTATTTCAATGGAAAAATGAAAGAGACAAATCTGTTTATTAAAGAGAAAAGTTGAAATTTGAAAACTGTAAATGGTGAAATTTTACAATTGTTTAAATTAAAACAAAATGGAATTGTGACCCAATGAAGATTAGCAGTTGGCCGAACGAAATATTGTCAGTCAAATATATAAAAAATGTTGTTTAGAAGATATTTATAATATTTAGAAGAGTATTAATTTGAGGTCATATTATTCTGATACGACTGTATACAATTATGTATTTAAAAAAGTAGATGCCCCTTTATCAGTCTACAATAAATGCAGAAGCTACCACCAAGTTCAGAATCACAATTTTTTTTTTTTTAAATGCTCACCAGTCCTATTAGGTATACCTATAAAATGTATACCTGTATTATAGGTGCTGATCGATTGTTATATATGGTTAATTAAAGATAATTAGAATTTAAAATTTATTATTATTTTCTCATCAATTACATCGCTGATTAGTTGAATTTTAATGCAGCTGATATTTTTACAATTTTTTATTTCATAGTTTTCCCAATTAATTTGACTAAATAACTTATATTTTATATAGTTATCTAGTCTTTGACCATAGTTATTATGTAATTTTGAAATATTAAAAATTTTTAGCCAATTTTTTCTAGTTCCTATATTTTCATTATAATTTTCTTTTGCTCTTTTAACTTGATAAATATTTTTTAGAATGGTTTTATAAATAAATTTTTCTTTTATAGTTAAGATTTTGAATTTTTTTCTGATTTCTCTTTGTTCTTGTATTGTTTTATTTTTAAAGTTTATATAAATATTATCTAATATTTTAAAAGTTAATTTATTTATGTTTTTAATTTGATGTTTATTCAAAAATATCCAGCATTCAAATCCATAATTTAGTACAGAATCTATTAAAGACTTAAATATTATTAATTTTTGCTTAAAAGGAAATAAATATTTAATTTTATAAAAAAAGGTATGTGTATGTATGTAATTTTTTTACAACAAAATTATAGTGTACTTCCCATGTTAATTTATTATCCACAAATATGCCCAAGTACTTCTGTTGATATACAAATTCAATTTTATTACATATACACTTACTATTATTTAAATTATTTTGATTTAAAAATACAATTGTTATTGTGTAGTATGAAATATAAATCATTATTTATTATTTTATTTTTGATTAACATAACTTTCGTCTTTTTACCATTTATAACCATGTTATTATTTATTGCCCACTTTGTTACATTATCTAAATCATGTTGGAGATAATTATATGCCTTTGTCTGAATTTTGTCACTACTAAGTAGTAGAACGTCGTCGGCATATATGTAAATATTAGAATACTTCACACAGTTATTTATAGAATTCATATATAATATAAAGAGCAAGGGTCCCAAGTTGGATCCCTGAGGTACACCAGAATGAATATTATACAGATTACTTAATAAATTATTAATTTTTATTCGACATTTTCTGTTTTTTAAATAGTTTTTTAAGATATTTTGTATGTTTCCTCTTATACCCATTTTATTTAACTTTTTTAATAATACTTTGTAGTTAATGCTATCAAAAGCTTTTTTGAAATCAATGAATGCTATGTAAATTATTTTCCCATTATTTAAATTTTCATTTATACTTTCATTAACTTTAGTTAGTAATTTAACCGTGCTATTGTTCGGTTGATAAGCATATTGATTATTATTTAAAATATTCATTTTTGAGATGTAATTACAGTAAAACCTCGTTAAGTCGTCACCCGGATAAGTCGACGTTTTCCTTTGGTCCCGACAAGGTCTCATAGACAATAATGTAAAATAACCCTCTTTTACTCGTCACCAAATTTAATTCTACTCCGGATAACTCGTCACCCTCAAAAATGGTCAAAAGCATCTTTATTCTCAATTTTGCCTGCTATCTTTTGAGCCCCGCCCCTTCACTCTAAGAAAGCCTAGCCTTTACGGGGAATTTTCACGTGGGAAATTACACGCTTCTCGCTGCGACTCTTATCAAGAGTAGATGTTTTTCTTGACCGCAACTGAGTGTGATTTTATTTCATAGCGAGTAAGCCCTGAAAATTTAAAAGCGATTGAAATTGTTTTTCTTCATCCAAATGTAACTGCACTTCTTCAGCCTTTAGATCAATGGATAATTTTTGACTTTAAACGAAAGTACAAAAAAATGCTTGTAAAGGACATGATAAAAGCCTTGGATAGGAACGAAAAGCTAGAAGTTTCGGTTTTAGATACGATAAACTATGTGCACAAAAGTTGGAGTTCCATTTCATTACAAAGTGTTTCGAATTGTTACCAGTAATCAGCACCTTCATCAATCAACACTGTTGGACTATTTTAATGCCAGTAAAAGAAAATAAAATGTGTTGGTTTTTTTTTTTTTATTATTTTCCACTCATTCATTTGCATGTATTGATTTCTGAAAATCTTTTTCTCGCCGAATCCTATAGCAATTCATAAAAATATTGTATTTCAGTTGTTTGTTTTTGGTTTTTTTTTCAAAAATGCCGACTCCGCTTAAGTCGTCAAAAATGTTCGGCCCCTTGAGTGATGACTTAACGAGGTTTTACTGTATAAATTGATTTTGACAAATAACTTTCAAAGATTTTAGATATATTAGAGAGTAGGGAAATGGGTCTGTAGTTTTCAAATTCCTTAAATTTCCCTCCCTTAAAGATTGGGCTAATATGAGCAATTTTCCAAAGGTTTGGGAAGATACCAGTTGTAAAAATATTCTTAAATAATTCTACCAACAAAGTGGCATTAATATCTTTAAAATTCTTAATCTCACTAATAGTTAAATTTAAATCTATATAAGTGATTGAATGGTGGTTACAGAACACAAACCTGTAATAAATCGCAAAAAGTTACTTTACCTAGGCATCAGAAGTAATTTGTATAAATTTTATTTAAATTGATTACTTTTTCTGCAATTTCATATGCTGTACAATTGCTTTAGAAAAGCAATACCCTCTTGTAATTTTCCTGTACACTTTGTATAGATTTTTCTTCTTGCCTAGTTTAATCAACTTAAGCTTCGATGCATCTTTCACCAGTATGAAGTGGAAACAGCTACTTCTGTAATATTCTAAACTAGTTTTAAATTAAAATTTTAAAATGTAAATTTCCTTACCTTAATTAGTGCTTCACAAGATGAGGAATCTTTTTTAACTTCTAGTAATTTAGTTTCTAAATCACGTTTTTCGTTCACTTCTTTCGCTAATTCAGATTTCAAATCATCATGCGACGATCTAAATTCTTCATTTTCTTTTTCAGCATTCAGTAGCTTAAACTGCAACTCCTGCAACATGAAAGGAAATTATGGAATTTAATTTAGTGTTATGTTCACCTTTTCATTATAAACTCCACAAAATTAGTAAAAAATTGAATACACAACCAACTATAGAGATTCTTAACGGCTTCCATTATAGAAAAAACAATAACAAGAGTTTAAAGTTGTTTTAACTCACACTAAGCTCTTCCTTCAAATGAAGTATCTCTTCTTGGAATTTCATTACATTTTCTTCTGTACCAATCTGAACTGGCATATCTGGAGCAGAGAAATCTTCAGAAACTGAACTTTCAAAAACATCTTCATCCTAAGGTTACAATGTAAGCAGCATAAAGAACAAAGTAATCAGTCAATCAAGTTTCTTAAAACCTTTACAAATTAATAGATATCAGAAAATAAGACTTCACAGCCCGTTGTGGCTTTCTCCGCTTAACTTGGATGTATTGCAGGAGAGTTCCCCTGCCCCCCAAAATAAACAAGTTTATTTTTATAACTTTTATGTAGTCTACGGCATGGAACCTACCCACATGTCAAGTTTGTAGCATGTTGGTTAGTATGCTAAACATTGCAATCAGATACACACATCCATAAATCCCCCTTTTATATTATAGAATATAAAATGCAACTGTTTTTTATTTTACTTCATTTCCCATAGGATTAATAGGACAAAGGAGAAAACACTCGACATTTGGGCGTTTGCCCCCACCCACTTCTAGCCATGGGCAGATTACAAAATTTACAGCAATTAATACTCTTATCAACAGCTACTTATAGCCGAAAAAACGAACCGATTCGACCACGTACTCTAGGAGATATTTTTAAATGGGGTCCTATGGGAAAAACTAGTTTTTCCCCTCCCCTCCTAAGGAGACAAAAGACGACAGGAATTTGATTACTGGGATTTATAGCCCTACCTAAGAGCTATCGAATGACACCTATCTTAAGTGAAGGAAAGTGCAGGAAAAAAAGATGAGTAAAAAACGAAGAAAGATCAAACCGGAAGTGGCCATTTTTGGGCTTCATATGAAGGATTAACCTGTTGGGTATGCATCCCTATGAAAAACTCTGGCTAAGTATCTATAACTAAGCAGTTAGAGCACGCCGAAAACGATGAATCAATAATAACGATAGTTATATTTATTATTATATTAGGAAAGGGTTCTCTTGGGGGTAGGTCAAAGGAAAGGGGGCTTGGTCCTTTGTGGGACCAATTAAATAGTCAGAAAAGTGTCACTGCACACTGTTGAAGTATTCACTGATCTGAAAGAAAACTGAAAAAACAAATGATTAATAACATCAAGATAAAAAGATTTAGTCTGCATTGTTGGCGTTCGTAATATAATTATCTGATAGCGTCAGGATGCGGTGTTCACGCCTTTCCACAGTCGATATCTCATTGGACGAACAATTAGTGCATATACGAGCTTCTGTTAGCTGTTTTGTATAATCCTTACATTGTTCTCGTCTTAAATTAATATACATCTATTCCTCTATCTTTGGATTTGTGTTTTTTTTTTTACTTTGAATCGGGACGAGGACAAGAGGGGGGGGGGGTTCTGTTCCACTGCATTGTTGTTTTATCGCTATATTTATTTATTTTTTTTCACTTTCGTCACAATTTCGAGACAAAAGAGAATAGTGAAAAGTCCTATCATCAAATATACCGGGCTGCCTCTAGATGCATACCTAACAGGTTAATCCTTCATATGAAGCCAAAAAATGGCCACTTCTGGTTTGACCATTCTTCGTTTTTTACTCATATCGTTTTTTCCCCGCACTTTCCTTCACTTAAGATAGGTGTCATTCGATAGCTCTTAGGTAGGGCTATAAATCCTCGTAATCAAATTCCTGCCGTCTTATGTCTCCTTAGAAGGGGAGGGGGAAAAACTAATTTTTCCCATAGGACCAAATGTTAAAATATCTCCTAAAGTACGTGGTCGAATAGGTTCGTTTTTTCGGCTATGAGTAGCTGTTGATAAGGGTATTAATTGCTGTAAATTTTGTAATCCCCCCTATCGCTAGAAGTGGGTGGGGACAAGCCTTTGGGCCGTGTGTCTTCTCCTTTATATGAAAACAAAACCATTATTCAAATATTTACACTGACCATTGGTTGACAATCTTGATTTTTCGAAACTAATTCTGGGTAACTGTTTCTTTGAAGTTCATGTTTATGCTGTGCTTCTTTTTGTAATGCCATCTCTTCAGGAAAATCTAAAAAAGTTAACAAAGAATTAAAAAAAAAAAAAATGTCAGGAAATTAGAATAAAAAAAAAAAAAACAACCCTGCATCAATGTTTAAAATAAAATAATTTTTGAACTAAAATTAAAGAACGTTGACAGTTTAAAAAGAGAGAATACAGAAACTTGAAAATTTAGAATAGTCCCTTTGCCTCACAAGATCTCATTGATATCTAATTATTTAAGTAATTTTCAATATATTTCACGAACTGAAACACTTCAGTAGATTCTAGTTGAAACACTTCAGTAGATTCTAGTTGAAACTAAGTATATATCTAATTCCATAGACTGCAATTTTTTTTTAATGTGGATGCAAATATATCACCGTCACCATACTTACAAACACATCTAACCTCCCCTTACTTTAAAAAAAAAATGTAGCTCAGTATTATTCATTTTATTTAAGAACAGTAAACAATGGCCAATTAATTATCTAAATCTTCCATCATTCTGATGGGCTCAAGAATTTAAATGACAAAACCAAACACACTAGGAAATACTTGTGGGGGGAGGGAACACCAGAAAGGCAGCATTTGATAATAGTAATCTTTGAATCAATTATAGTCTGTCAAATGAGAGAAAAATCACCAATCAGAGAGAAGTACTACTCAGTTAGGGTGTCTGGCTCAGTTCATAAGCCCTGCCCTCCTTCCTTGAGACTTGTTAAACATGGTGACAACTATGGATTCTTGGTTGGATTCGGAAACTAAAGGTCAACATACTATTGTTTTCCATGGAGTTTCTTGCAAAACAGTCTGCAACCAAGCACAGATTATAAACAATGTGTTCGTGCACTTTAAGATGTCTGCAGGTGAAGAAAATAAAACAAAACTCCGGAAAGCTACTGCTGATGCAACAGGCATACGAATTTTAACTGTCGACAGCAATGTAATTTTAAAATTTAAAATTAACAATTCTTTTCATAACTTCACTTCAATACATTGAGCTCATGAAACATTCTAAAGAAATAATTTAACAATTTCATTTAATATAAAGAATCAAAAATGAATAAAAAAAGTAAATGAAGGAATTTGAAGAATATAAACAGAAGTGCGATGCTCTCTAGAGAACAACAAGGAAATTACAGGAGAAGAAACTAGACACATGCAATCCCTAAGCAAAAAGACGAATTTTGCCTGCCATTTTCCTCCGATCCATTTGGCCTATTTTTCTCTTATTTGACGGACTATAAGTAATGTTTCAGTGTGTAGGAGCCCATTCAAAATCTCTATATGAGAAAAAAAATCTCCATGAACGGATTAGTTAATTTGGCCGTGAGCTTTTGAAAAAAATGCAAAATCGTTTTTCCAAAAGTTTTTCTGACTTTGGGTTAACCACAAAGTATTCCTTACCAATTAACGATTTCAGAACGGACGTTCCCATTCCTCCTCTTCTCATTGCTAAAGGAGCACACCATGTTTCTCTTCTGTTATATCTCTGAAAATAACAATGATAAAGAATTAGTTTCATATTAATATTTCACCTGTTATAACAACTTGAATGTCGGCATAAAGCCATACCTTGGCAAGTGACGAATGTTTTGGGGTACCGTGACTCGACACTATGTTTGCTTGCATGGTTTTAATTCTATTCTGTAGTTCAAATATCTTGTCGTCTTTTTTTTCCAGTTCTTCCTCCAGAACATGCATTTGTTGAGATTGGTGTTTTTCTTTCTAAAATGTGTTGAGGAAAAAAAATGAAATAGGAAAAATATTAACCAAAATATTCTGAACCTTAGAATATAAGAGCAAGGTTACAATGTTGCTGTCAATAAAATTACCATTCAAAAGCACGCTTAAGGTGAGCAAAGACAATTTGGGATATTTAAATGTCGGCACTATTCCTGAAGATGTTGAACTTGTTAAATTCTAATTATGTTGTACACAGTAATTCAAACATACAATAATTAAAATGAAGAATTTAATAGGATGGTGAACAAAACTGTACTATAATTACTGATATGCGAGGGATATGAAGAACTAATAATTTTTAGAAATGTGTTGTATTAAAAATTGACAAGGATTGTAAAGCTTTCTATTGGCAACTTTCTTCACAGCATGTAATCTACACTTTTCTGATGAGAGGTTATAAAGCACAGACAAGATAATAGGAAACAGATTGCTACCATTACCCAAATGCTACTACTTTATTATCAATGAAAAGTTAAGAAAATTTAGGAATGACACTTGAAATATTTAAAGTATTGTGGCTCATATTTTTGCACAACATAGAAACATTAAGAATTTTGTTTATAAACTATTGTTTATCTCTTTTATCAGATTATAGTAATTAACGAGTTATTATATCATCTAAATAGAAATTTGGAAATATTCCACAGCAAGCCATACGATTATATTAAGGGAGCTCTGAGAATATTTTACTTAACTTATATATTTAAAATTTTGCATTTGATCATGCTTTAGAAATATTACCTCTATTTGCACTTTCAAAGCTTGGATTTCCCTTTCATATTTTTTCAATAAGGGACCTTCTGATACTGTAGAATTTACAACAGGCTTATTTTTAACTTTCTTTGCACGATCTGCAAACTAGCATAAAAGAAAAAAAAAGTTAAAATTCAAAGTACAGGGTGTCTACAAAATCTCAATTAAAAAATTCCTTGATTTTTCCCTGATTTCATGAAGAATTTCTTTTAAAATTCCCTGATAATTCTCTGATCTGTTCAACCAAAAAATTCCCTGATTTTAAGTAATAATTGCAAAATTCCCTGATAATTCCCTGATTTTTTCCAGAATAACAAAATTCTCTGATTTCCCGGTTCTGTAGACACCCTGAAGACTTTTGCAGGATTAAAATAACTTCTAATACATGCAAAATAAATTTTAAAAAAGCAGCAAAATGTAAATCTTGTATGTTTTCTTCCCTTCCCCTAAACTTATTGGGATAAGACTATAGTAATGTAGTAATTTGTGAACTTAATATTTGATAAATCATCAGAAGCCTATTAAGAGAAGCCAGAATGAACATTTCTAAATTTGCAATTTTTCCACAAGCAAAACAATTCTATTGATTATTCCAATGCATTTTCATTAGCAGTGTTTCAAAACTTATTGTACAGACCTGGGCTATGATTTCTAAGTGGACAGGCTTGAATTCACTAGTGAGTAAATCACTTTCTATGCTTTGATACAATTATTACTGGAACTTAATGCACTCTTAGAAAAATGTTTTTACTTATCTGTGATCCACTTAAATTCCAAACATCTGAACAGAAATAAAGTGCTTGAAAGAATTTAAATCCAGAGTTAAAGGAGGAATATTTAAAAATGAACTTTACTTGTTAAGTATGGAAAGTAGTGTACTTAGTGTTTTAGAAAGCACTTAGTGTTTAAAATCATTGGCTGTAATATTTCAGAGCTTCTATATTTAACAATTGCATTTTAAACAGTCTTCTCTCCATTTCATCATTGTACATTAATTCTTATTAAATCCTTAAAGTTATGCTTTTTCTTTTCCTTTGCTTTTAAATTGTGAAAATGAAAATATCTATATCTGAAAAATACGAAACATTATCTTAAAATTATTCATTTGCTGAAAACTTATCCAATCTTAGAGTTATTTTATTTAATCATCTATTTTTAATCTAATCAATAGCACAAAATTGAGTAACATTTCCTATAAATATGATGCTGTTCTAGATATCAACAGGAATTTCTGTTTGCTTTCAGTGAGTTAATTATGCTTCTAGGAAAATGTCATCAAAATTTTCAAAAACAAATTATGATCTAACTTTGTCTATAAATGAGAAGATTACATTACTGGTTCAAAGGGAGGACAAACATACTCAATTTATGAGCCCAACTCTGTAGGAAAGTAGTCTAAAAAGACAAGTTGAAATTTAAGATTACAGGTAATCCCCAAAGAACACGATTAATTGGTTCCGTGTTCTTTGAAACTGTGTTGTTCGAGACTACAAACGGGATTCCGTTTCAAGTGCAAAAATAAAAAATAGTGGCGTTTTAAATTTTTTTTTTTTGTTAAATATAAAACTAAAAATGTTTGTTTTTAAAAAATTTAAAATACTTACTATTTATAAAATAATTATGAATAACATTTATAATGTCAATAGGGAAAAAATAATCAAAATAATGAAAAAAATAACTTGATACAATTGGTTAAAAATCTTTCAAATCAATAAATTGAAGAATAATTTTGGTTTAAGATTGGAAAACTATTTAAAATATAAATTATTCAGTCAAATTAATTGGGAAAAATATAAAACACTAAAAGTATTAAAAAGGTTAAAACTTCATTAATAGCCAACGTAATTGATGAGAATATTACTCTTAAATTTTTAACTACTGTAATTTTATATCAAATAATATATGTATTTTATTCTTTTTCAAAAGAATTACTCAAAAAACGTGTAGTTTGAAACTGTAATTCAGGGGAAGATATCCGTGTTCATCAAGTACAAGTTGTTCGGGGGTTACCTGTACTTTCACTTAACCATATTCAAGCAGCAATAACACCTTGCTCTAATTGGTGAAAGACTAGAAAATGTTCAGTATTTCTCGGAATATAGGGTAAAACAAATATGTTGGTTTTTCATTCTCTAAATTTTTCCAAGATTTAAGAAAATCTTAAAGAAAACAACTGGATCATTCTTGAAGATGCAGATAACGAAAATGAACTATCTGAAACGATAGTCGTCTCTAAAAGCAGTGTAACATGAATCTTAAATGTCCTGACCTTATAGTAGGCAAGTGATAAAACATGTTCCACAGTCAGCAACTGAGGACTTCAGTATCAAACTATCAGATTAACTTATTTAGCACTAATGGTGAGCTCAACATCTGAACTAAAGATCTACACAAAGTAGTAACCCAGTCTGAAAATTAAGGGATATTATGGCAAAGTACGATCAGTAATAAAGGTTAGAAACTTAATAATACTAATTGTGATAAACTTTCAAATAAGAATGAAATAAGGGGAACAGATAATAATTGAAGAACTAACCTTTAAAGTGGAAAGTGTTTCTTCAATGACAACTGGTGACACAGTACATATCACAGCTGTTTTTGCATTGCCACCAAGTGATGGCTTCAAAATTCGTGTTAGGTTTGAATTTCTGTAATTTACAAATGACCTAAAAAGAACAGTAATAATTATTATTAAGGTGAAATGAAAAGAATTCACATTCATTAAAAAGGAGTTTCATAATTAACATGTTCTGAATCATCATCAAAACTAGTATTTTGCCTAAGTTATATTTAAAAAAGCAGTTGGAATATTCGTTTTATACAAAATAAAACATTGCTTATTTTCTAAACTTATCAGAACTAAGGAAAAACTGGGAACATTTATAATAAAACTCTTAAATAGAAAATACAGACAACGGAAATTATCTTTACAAAATTAGTAATTAACTATGAAAAAAGAAATATGTATATCAATAATGTCAATGTCATTACTTACCTATCACCTTCACTTAATTTACTTATCACTTGGCTTAGTTGTAGCAGTGACAAATTAATAGCACAGCCTTCCTTAAATCTAGTTGCTGATGTGGCAACATTTGCTGTCTTTTCAGAGCCTGCTAAATCTACTAGATTCTTAGGAAAAAATAATAATATATCTAAGTCAGTTAAAAAACATTGAAATATTCATGAAGTTTCCAATCTTTAACTAAGAAAGGATTCATATCTACACTTTCAATATCAGTCTGTACTTATACATAACACTTATTTAAAAGAATATATTTCACATTAATATTGGTGGAAGTGTTTATATGGATCATCCTTTCATTTTGACTTAAAACTTAGAAACATTTATTTAGTAGCAATTTCACATAAGGAACTGATATTATCTAAGGATTTTTGAAATTGAGGATTGTAACACAGCCTTGCTACAATATATTTTCAGTCACAAAGTAATGACTGATTGGGAACTTATAATTATATGCGTCACAGTTGTAAGCATTTAGATTAGAAGAAGTCATAGTTTACAAAAACTAATAACACATGAATTTCAGATTTAAAATTTATACAATTTTACTATTTGTTAATTAATGGCTTAAAAATATTTATTTTTTAGAGGTATCCAACTTTAATTACCTTACTGCCAATACGGAATTTCATTTGTTTCTGATGCTAAAATGTAACTGAAGTTAAGTGTTCTGCAAAGAATCTATTCAGTTTCCCACTGTCATCCCTCAAGTAAGAAGGGGAGGGGGTGCTTTCTAAAACCAATTAATTTATTTTGAAATTATAGGAACGCAGCTCAATCTTTATGAAACAAGCATTATTATTGACTTCGAGACCGAACAAAATCTTCTGTAGTTCTCATTTTTAACAAATGTAATTATATAAGACTGCTTAAATAACATTACTTCCTGTGTGATCAATATTTCATGATTAACCGACCAATGCCCCTTGTATGGTGATGGTAGAATGTATAGTTTCCATCTTTTTTAAACATTTAAGCTTTCTTACATTCATTTTAATATTTCTTCTCTAATCAACAGGCATCTTTACATTGGGCAGCTTGGCAGAAGTGCTAAGAGCAGGCATCGGATGAAGAAGAATGATCTTAAAATTGTACTAGTTTAATAAGAAACCAAGCCCCAAGAGACTTATTGCAAATGAATTCGCCTTGAAAAATTAAAATTCAAGATTTATTTTTCTTTTCCAGAATGTACAGCAAAAACTATTCTAAATAATGAGACAATTTGTCCCACCAGGTCCAAATAACAGATGGCTTAGTTGAAATTATCCTAAAGACCAAACCACTAATCAACTGACCTTTTGCATTGGCATCCTAGTTGCATGCACTGCATGATAGATAATTTTGTTTTCTAGTTCATACAGTAAAGCATTTAAGATACAAAATCCATGTTGTTGTTAATGGTTTATTTTGGCAATAACCAATAAAAGTCTATAAGCAAGTAATCTAATGTTTGGCAACATGGCACGTAAAATGAAATACATAAGGGTAACTTTTCTTCAGAGGCCGATTATTCAAAAATATCTTGAAAACGGCAATTCCAATTGCAATGGCTAATATTACATGATATTTGATAACAGTTTGAAGCAACGGATAAATGTTAATTATCTTCCTACTTCTCTGAATGCTGTAAGTAATAAGACAACTTGCATTCCTGAATTTTATGTCCAAATATTTTTCATCAGTGATCTTAACAATATTTAGTTCAGTTCTGAGGCAGTTCTTTTGGGAATGAAATGACAGGTTCCGAATTCAGTGATTCAGTAAGCTGTATTCTTTTAATAGTAATGGTACAGTAAAAGTTTGAGAAATCTTTGTATAAAGCTGTAAAAACAAAGAAGAAATTTCTGAAAATACTTAGGAATGTAATAAATACTTACCAGATGTGATACCATGAATGCACAATTAGGGTCAAATGTACCATCTTCACCTTTTGTTCGACTTTCAATAATCTGGAACAAGTTTAGAAATTATACAACTAAAATTAAAATCAAGAATATAGCGAATTTTCGTATTGCTTTTTTTTTACTGAAATTAATGCAAAGCATTTCAAAAAAGAAAAAAAAATCTTTTTTTTTTTTTTTTTTTTTAACAATAGTCTTACCATTCTAAAGATGGTGTGGCTGCGGGAACTCTTTTCATTCATCAATGTATTACCAATGTGACGGTTCACTGGAAAAAAGATGAAAATACAGACAATTAAAATAAGAAATATCTGTCACAAACTGTACTTCACATTTTGAGAATAGTAAGAACTGAACTGCTTCAAATGCATACTGTTTAATGTCATTTATCAAGTTCCATTTTAAATCTTAATTTATCAGCAAAAATTATAGTAAAGCAACACCACTATTTAAAATTTTAATAAAATTAAAGGACATTCCTCATAAGAATTTCCAACTTCCAGCATTCAATAGTAATAAATATAAAAATTTTCCACTGGATAGCTAAACGCAAGTTTTATAATAAATCAAATTTTGAGTTATTATTAATTTTAGTCCCATCAATTAAAAAGGACTAAAAGTTAATTTCGGACATTCTTACAAACATATACATATATACACACACACACACACACACTCCTCATGTTAACATCAAGTTGTAGAATTCAAATTACTACGGTAAAAAATAATAATAAAAAAAAAACCCACTTACGTTCGCCTTTTTTTATTAATGTTATGGCCTCTTCTTTGTCTTTGATAAATTCCTCTTTCAGTTCAGATACACAAGGAAGACCAGTCTGAAATAATAAACTTTGTCTCAAAACATTTATTTATAAACTGAACTGACGCTAGGGAAACTTATTCCCTTTGTTTTGAATTCTGCTACTGATATCTTGTACCTACAATAGTCCTAGTTTCTATCAGCTCTAACTTTAGAGATTCTTAAATTAAGGGATATGTACTTATTTGTATCCAGGACTTTACAATTTAAAGGATGGACTATAATAGCAAAAACTACTCGATGAAATAAACTATTTGCAAATGCTTTTATAGATATTGAAGTTTTCAGGAACAAAAATGTTTCTTAAAAACAGACAAAGAAAACAACTTTTTTTATCTAAATACTATGACTAGGATATTAAAAGAGGACCTAGTGTTTATTAGTGCAAAGCGTCATCTCCAAACAGCTGTTTCTCTGTAATATGCACATCATCAGTGGAGAGCAGACGCTATAAAAACCTAGGTCCCATTACAGAGGTGGATATTAGTTAAAGAGAGAACAAGATGCTTATCTACTTCTATTTCTTATGAAGTGCAAAACGTTAGAAATCTTAATGTTTTAATTTTAATAACTTACTGCATCTTCATATATCTTGAGTGAAGTCTCTTTGGAAGCATGATGTTTTTCAGAAAGGAGATCAGTAATGATTTCATTGTAGATTTCCATATATGATGCTCTTAAGAGATACGTTCTATCAGCAGTCTAAAAAAGTAAAAAGATTAATAGAATTTAAAATAAACATTTACAAATATAAAACTACAAGTAAACAAAAATATATATTTTGTTTTTGACTGAGCCTATTGAACATCCCAATTTTAAATAGCAGAAGTCTTAACGTAGTTGAAATAACCCGTTTATTTTAAAAGTAATTTCTTGTATTTTTTTTTTTTTTTTTTAGAAACAAATGAAGATTTAGTCAACTATTTATATAAAATTTCATCTAATATAATTTCTTCAAATCAGCTGTACATGGATGAATGTTAAAAGAAGAGCATGAAAACAACACTTCTTCTAAATATCTTCAATATTTCTGTTCTCTAACCAAGAATTTCTTCAGGAACATAAATAACATAAGAGGAAGAAACAACAAATGTTTCCCTCCTTAATACTAAAACAAATTTGAACAAGCAATCAGAAAATTCCATATAAATAACAATAAAGAGAACATAACATGTTAGAAATGTTACATAATAATTACAATAATAACAACATAACATGTTAACATAGTTGACTATTCTTGCAGTATAAAGTTTTAAAAAACACATTTTAACTATCAACTGTTAAACTTCAATTTTATCTTTTACGTATCAATTTTTAAATTTTGTTTTCACACTCAATTAATTATTCAATACTTTTTCTTTGTTAAAACAATCACACCAGTTAATAAACCAGGATTTTATCAAGAATCTCCTCTTCATCGTGAGACTTACAAACAATATTCAGGTGGGATCCAGGATTATGATGAATTTCAATGAATAACCCGCCCAATCTGATGTCTTTTTTTCTTACTTCTGAATGCTGACATGTCCATCAACTCGTTCCTCGAGAGATCTTCCGGTACTTCCTACGTAAATCCCTTCACAATCCAAGAAATAGACAACTCTCATTTCGGATAAAATGTTCTTTTCGTCCTTATTCCTATCAATATTCTTTTTAAACTAACCATTGCCTTTATAATAAATAAATTTGATATTATTTTCTGTACATACTTCCTTGACATTTTTATCTATACAAAATCCAAAAGGTAGTTGTAAAAATTGACATTCTTTGAACACAACATCAGATTTCTTATTACCCATTTGTTTCTTATTTTTAAAAATTTATCATTAGTTCTCTCAACAAAATTTAGAAATTTTTCGTGTTCTTCTATTATGTCTTCGAAGATCTTATTTATTTATGGATGAATATTGTTTGTTCATTTCTTTGCAGCATTGAATAAGATAAAATAAGCCATTCTTTACAACACTCATTAATAACAATCTTGTAGAACCTTTACGTTTTGGCTCCTTTAACTTCAACAATGAAAAAGCTAATTTTTATCTTCCTAAAGTTAAAAAACAAAGAAGTGAACAGTTTTAGTATATTGAATTTAACTAGTTTAACAAAATAGTAAAAGAAAAGAAAACAATCAAAACCAATACAATTTCTTTTTCTTTAACTTTTCAACTGACGATATGAATCATGCAAAATACAATAATTACAGGTCCTCATTTTTAATGGCAATCCTATTTAGGCTTATAAGTGATATCTAGTCTATACAGTAAATTCAGAACAATCTTATAGCCATTTCATTGGCTTATTTGAAAATTAAAGTGATATACTGAAGATCGTACAAAAATACTGAGACTGATTCAGATGCAAAGTAAAAAAAACTATAACTGCAGGCATTTATCAAAAAAAAGTTTTGAAATTCATTAAGAATAATATTGAATTTAAATGCAACTTACATCTTCTATGCACTGGAAGATATAATCCAATGCCAGGGGAATAATTCCAGATTCTCTTTTGTTCCCCATCATTGTGAAGGTCTTCCCAGATGATGTTTGGCCATAAGCAAATATAGTTCCTGAAAATATTAAAATATTAGCTTTAACAATTTACAATGAATCCATGTATATAGGTATTTTTTTTTTCTTATAGCTTACACCAATCATTTTTGACTTGGTACTTTTATATGGCCTTAACATAGGTTTGGTATATCAAGAATTTTGGTCAAACAATAACATATGTTTGAATTCTATTTTAATTATTTATTTTCTTCATTATCTGCCATTTTATCCGACTTTAATAAAGAAGGAAAATAAAAATGCATCATCAACATAAAATTAAACTATGAAGAATAATGTGGAATACCTTTGTTCTACATACAAAGTTTATTATCGAGATCTGCAGACTTCGATGATTTGACCACTTCTTAAATTGGACACATTAAATCCACAATTCTTAAAATTGGAGGAGTGCACAATCGAGACATTAGAAGACAAATGCAATTCTTTTACTTTTAAATAAAATAGGCACAGTAAAAATGCCATGAAAATGTATTCTCTACCCTGTCTATTCAATACATTTCTGCCATTTTTTTTTTTTTTTAAAGTTACAAACCAATTTCTGAGCTTTTAATGCTCTATATTTATGTCTTTAAATTTTACATTATGACCTTAATGCAAAGCCGATAACTATGCCCAATTGTGATTGCAGTGAAGTAAAAGCTCATCATACTTATGTAGGTCAATTATGATTTTTGAAATTTGTAACCACTTTGACTAAGATTCCCAAATTTCATATTTCCTAATACTCTTTAATTACATACATCAGTGAAAACTAATGGATATTAAGACTTTCCTTGAATCCCAAAATGCAATTCATTTCAATTGCTTCTAATGAAATAATTTTAAATGAATTGCATATTAGCCCAATCTTTGATTAACACAGCACAACAAGTTGCAAGGTAAATTAAAAGAAACTTTTCCTATGAACTTTTTGGGTTCCTTGTGTCCCATTGTAGCACAGCATTGCAAACTTTCTATTTTATTTTCTAATTTGTCTTTTCTTTAAAATCGGCATAGCCTAGCAGATGAAATTTTTTAAAAACTTCAGTCATTAATTTTATAGCTTTTAAGTTATTGAAGATTGAAATTCTTGTCTTCCCTTAGTAATCACTTTAATATCTTTTCGAAATCAGAAATACTGTTTCAGTTTGATTTCTTTTTTCTTTCAAAGTCTTAAAAATATAGCTCAGATATAATGTGAAGGGGGGAAACTGAAACAATCTTTAAAAGAGTAAAAGTACAAACTTACCATGATATCC
>JAFIDM010004315.1:66729326-66740721 GCA_023159025.1 Thereuonema tuberculata | reverse complement strand
CTTGGCTACATCGTCATGTCGCTGTAATATATATATTACAGGTATCTAGCCTAATCAAATAATTGAAGTTCAATGTTAAAAAATATAAATTAACAAAAAAAATAATAATAAATAATCAAAAAGTCTTGACAAATCCATGGACATGCATTAATTAATCAGATAAAATTTAATGATTTCAGTTACTGGTATTGGAACTGCTACCGATTCATCAGGAAAACTATATTTTGAATTATAGATCTACAGAAGTAAGTCTTCCATGTCATTTGTAATTACAATCTGTCTAATAAAAGGATGTTGAAGACTGGCCCTTGCTCAATGACTGTTCCACCTATGCTATCACAAGATTTCCCATTGCTGTTGCAAAGAAAGACCAAGAAGCAAAAATACCAAAAATTGACAAAGTTGTACAAAGTATTTTTGATTTTTATACTGTGCTGCATAGCCATCTGTAAAATAATGTACAGTCCTGATTACTGGAAAGTTTTCCTGAACATACTCCAGTAATAAACTCCTAACCAATGTGACTAAGTTGATGGTGGATGATCAGGCCGACACCAGATCACCTTTAACCTCAGTACCCATCTTTGTAAACCCTAGACCATCTGAAGGAGAACTCGTGTGAAAAATCAACAACCTCTGCTAGGTTAAGGGATTAAATCCAGCTTCTCCAGGACACAGTCAACACCTTATCAGCCATTTCTAATGCCAAAAAAACGTTTTGAGAACAATACAGAAATTATAACATTACTAATAATGAATAGCAAATGATAACATTACTAAGAATAATAATGAATAGCAATGGATCCAAAATAGTTTCTAAGTATTTTGCAACTAGGGTCGCTTCAGGTGAAAAGGAGGGAGAGAAAAACATGTAGCACAAGGTTAACAAATATAATGGACGAAAAACATTATTGTTTTGCACATGATGTTCCCCATCAATAACCCACTGATTTTTTTTTTTACATCACTTCATAGGAAATTATCTGCCATTTCCAATAGTATAAGTCTCATCTTTGTATCTGGTCTCCCAATTCAGATATTCATAATATTTTGTTTCAAGATCGACAGCAATTTTGAAAATGTTTTTTAGCAATCATAAAACCATAGCTCAAAAAATATGAGGTTTATCATAATTTTGTTGACATATTTGGAATCTCCAGGGAATTTTACATAAGAATCACCCAAAATTTTCTTTCAGAAGTCATAAAACACAAAAACTCGCATCGACCTGTCTGTAAAATATAGGTTGCCACAACATTTATAGAAAAACATGCTAACTTTGAAGCACAGCTACTCTGGGTCCAGGTGGCCTAGAAATCTGAAATTAAGAATTTGAAATAAGATCCTTACCAAGAACAAATCTACCAAATTACATCGAAATCTGTGTGATGTGGCATGGAATCACCCGTAGATTAAGTTTTCTTTGAATTGACTAATAACTAATGCGCAATTAAAACAGTAAAATAAAAATTTGAAATGGAGAATTTTTGGGCAAATATTAACTTATTTACATCGCTAGGATTGGAAGAATAACAAAAATATTAAATATAATTATATCAATCCGCTTACAACTTTCAAATATAAAACACTGACTTACGACTTCATTTATTGCGATCTTATGCTTACAATAAATAAACAACAATCTTAAGAAATAATGCTGAAAATAAATTTAGTCAAATTTTTACACTAATCTATTGACGAGAATTTACAAATATATTGATGAAAGAGTTATCAAAGAATAAAAATTTAAAATCCTTTTAAAATGTTCACAAGAAACACTTTAGTTTTTAACGAAGTAAAAGTAATACTAAAAGAAAGCTTACGGAATTTCAGTTGAATAATGTGAAACGATAATTCTGAATTTCCAACAGGCCAACGTAGAGCACAAGACAACCAGTAACAGTAAAATTTCAAATTTTTCCGCTTCTATCTTCTCACGACAATGGGCGTTCCGAAACTCTTCATTCCACCAATGGTTGATGGAATATGTCATCACGTGGTGCTAGATTGAGGAATTGTTTTGACGTCACAAGTATCGTAGTAATAGGAAAAGACACCAGGGGAAGTTAAATCGTATCTTTGGATAAATAGGAAGGATATTGTTATTTGTGGTAAATGCAAAAACAAAGCAAAAATTGTTCTATCTTTATTTGATAAATAGCAAGGTTATTGTTATGTAATTATGATAAATGCAAAAAGCAAGCAATTGTTATGTATGATAAATGCAAAATAAAAGCAATTAAAATATATTGTAAATGCAAAAGCAAGCGAAAGGTATTGTTTTATATATATATATTTATTTATTTTTTTAATTATTCATTTTAAAATTTATATTACAGTCCCGCTAGAGGGATAAACATAAAAATAAAAAAATCCCTCTGACAGCAGGTTCTGAAAATTGGTTACAATTTGTGATAAAACTATATTATTATATTACCCTTAAGAAATTATTAGAATCTAAAACATTTATTAGAACAAGTAAAAACTTTTTCAAATTACATACAAAAAACTTTTTTTTTTTTACATTTAATTTTACAACTTAACCTTACCATCTATAATGTTATTATATATTAGTTTTTTAATTCTTTATAACTTTTTGTTTTGAGGATGTTTTCGGGAATTTGGTTAAAAATAATATTAATAATTCTATTTTTGTTTCTCAATCCATAATTGTTGTTTGGAGGGTCAGTTTTAAAAATGTTTGTAAAATTCCTTCTAGTATTGTGTCAACTATTATAATTATTTGAATTAGTTTAAGATTTTAAAAAAAATATTATTAGATTAAAGATAAATTTTTGTTAGGATATAAGATTTTGTATTTTTTTTTTTTTTTTTTTTTATTTGTTTTTGTTATTCTTCAGTTTTGGTTTTAAAGTCTACAAAAATGAAATTTAGTATTTTTGTGATTGAATTGTTTATGCGATTAATTTCTATTTTATTTAAATGAATCCAATTGTTAAGTCCGTAATTTATGATAGTTTCAACAAAGAGATTTAGTTTTAATAGGAAATATATCTTTAGTATGTCTAAAAATATAAATAATTGTATTAAGTTTTTTTTTAAAAATAGAAACTAGATGGTCATTCCAGGTAAACTTATTATTTATAATTAATCCTAAATATTTAGTTTTTTCCTAGTACCTCAATTCTATCACAGTTACATATATTCTTTTTGTGCTGATTTTTATGAATACAGAAACATACATATATGAAACTAAGTAATTTAAATTTTGCTTATAAGTTTGTTATTTTTTGATTAGATTACAATTTTTTGACGATAATTAATTAAGGAATTTTTTTTTTCTACCGTAAAACTAAGATTTTGTTTAATTAATTTAAAAAGTATATTTTTAACTAATTGTTAATAGTATTCTTTCTTTAAGAAACTTTGTAAATATTTCTCTCTTAAATCTATTGAAGTGTTTTATTTATCTCTAATGGATTTGTTCGTCTTATTTTCATATTCCAATTAAGAGCCCATGAGAGTCAAAACTCGGTCTCTTTAACATTTTTTCTTATTTTTTATTTAAAATGTTTGAACCAGATTAGCATTGCTAGGTGGATTTCCATTGTTTTGTTTAATTTAATTTAGTTTAAGAATTAAAAATAACAATTAGATCTTGTTAGGCGAAATTGGGTTCACAATTTCAAGCTTGAAGTGTTTGCAGCCTACAGTATACAGGTGCAACTTTCGCATATGAACTTCACTAATAGTTCATATTTTATGAACATTAGTGTTAAACAATAACTGATGGGATATATTTTTATAAGTGATACTTATCATGCGGTTCGACTAACTTCACCAATGTTTGGACTCATCTGTGAGATGTATCAAATAGAACATAAATTGGAATTGGCTCGCATTTCGATAGTTAATGGTTTTTGAAAGATATGGAAATTATTGATTCGTATGTACAACCAAGAAACAATTGATTATTAAACTGACAGAAATGGCATTACCAGGGACATTTGAAAAATATTAAAACGAAACTTGAGGATGTCCGAATAAGATTGCAGGTGCTGTTAACTCCATAATCTCAGTCTAAACTGTGATCTTAATGCTTTACACATTGTCCATCCTTTCCTGACATTAAATATTGTAGATATATCTTATCAGGAAGATGCTTTGAAAGCCATCTTTAAAGAATATAACAGCACAAAATTCAGTGAATGGAGACGAAGGCCACTCATCTGTTGAGGATAGCACGTTATCTAGTCTAAATTACAACACTCATTAGATTCCGGCAATGCATTATGTAAATTTCATACTGAGCAACCCGGCCGGGAGAACTAGAAATCTCCTAAGTTTTTTAGTAAGTAATAACAAGTCGTGTGAATCACAGTGGAACCTCCAAAGCAAAAATTATTCCTATTAGCCTCACACCTCAAACCTTTTTTAATAAAGAAAAAATTACGATGGTACCATTATGTAAAGATGAAAAGGGAAATTTATTATCTGATATTAATTCTGTCTTAGAAAGATGGAAACAATACTTTACTAATTTACTTTTTATGGAAGATGAATTTACTGTTTTTGATGTAGACTCACTCGATATTCAAAATAATAATGATATAGAGACTCCAACTTACCTTGAAATAGATAATATTATTAAAAAACTTAAAAACTGTAAAGCTCATGGAACTGATAACATACCTGCCGAATTCATTAAATATGGTGGACCCACATTAAAGAAAAGAGTTTATAATTTGATTTTAAATATATGGGAACATGAACAACTGCCCGATGATTGGAAAGAAGGTATAATATGCCCTATTTTCAAAAAAGGAGACCATAAAGACTGTCAGAATTATAGGCCAATAACTTTACTAAATGTATCTTATAAAATTTTTGCCATTTTATTATATAATAGATTAAATGAAATTATTGAACAGCAAATTGGTGACTATCAAATGGGATTCAGACCAAATAGATCAACTATTGATAGTATATTTATGATACGTCAGATTTATGAAAAATGTTATGAGTTCAATATTGATCTGTTTAATATTTTCATAGATTTTGCTCAGGCCTTTGACTCTATTAAGAGATCACTAATATTCAAATGCTTAAATAATTATAACGTTCCAATAAAATTAATCAAATTGATACATTTAACTTTACTTAATACAAGAGCTAAAATTAAAATTAATAATGAATATACAGATTTGTTTTATATAAATACTGGTGTAAAACAAGGAGACCCTCTATCAGCCCTTTTGTTCAGCTCTGTAATAGATATGATAATATCTAAACTGGAGTACCGTGGAAACATCTCTTTTAGATTAAAACAATTAACTGCTTATGCAGATGATATTCTTATCACAACTAGAACTAAACAATCCATGATTGATGCTTTTATAAATTTGAAGAATGAATCAGAACAATATGGACTAATAATTAATGAACACAAAACAAAATATATGAAATGCAGCCGAAAACGAAATGATGAATGTCAATTAGTGGTTGACTCAATGTGTTTCGACAAAGTCGAATCTTTTAAGTATTTAGGCTCAATTGTTAATATTAATAATACCATTGAAGAAGAAATAAAGGAAAGAATAGCTGCAGGAAACAGAGCCTTTTATGCAAATAAAAAACTATTGCAAAATAAGATTCTCTCCATTAAATCCAAACTTAAAATATATTGGACACTTATTAGACCTATTGTTACATATGCTTGTGAAACTTGGGTCTTAAAAGATAATCTTTCCCAAAAGTTATTAATTTTTGAAAGAAAAATATTGCGTAAGATATTTGGACCTACTAAAACTAAAGATGGCCTTTGGAAAATTAAAACTAATGATGAATTAGATAAACTAATAAATAATAAAAATATTATTCGATTTATAAAAGCTCAAAGATTAAACTGGTTGGGTCATATCGAAAGAATGTCTGATGAAAGAAATGTCAAAAATTTTTTTAAATGGAAACCTCTTGCTACGAGACCTTCTGGCAGACCTAAATTAAGATGGATAGATGATGTAATGAATGACATTAGAATGATGAATATAATAAATTGGAGAAAGTTTGTACAGGATAGACGACAATGGAAGTCTATTGTTGAGCAGGCCAAGACTCACAAAGAGTTGTAGCGCCTTTTAAGAAGAAGAAGAAGCCTCACACCGAGACCTCGCTGTTTACTGGAGGCTGCTCCTAGACAGGCCCCCACCCCTACATAAAATTCAGGGCCCAGGTAAACAAATGCAGTAACGAGTCCCCTTCCCACATTAGGATCAAAGTCAGCCGAAAATATCGCGAAAATGACACGCGACTTCATATTTCTCTCGTTTAAATATATTATACAGAGTTAGCATTATTTTTAGAGTAAATTAATTCAACATCAACATCTACTTTTTCCAGCTCTACCCAAAAGTATAAAAAATTTCATTTTTAGGTTATAGGTTAGCGTATTTCACTCACCTAAGCACTTTGATGGCCAGGCCTCGGTGCTGAGGGACCAACTGACACCCCCCTTTGTGGGTGATGTTTGCCAAAGAGCGTGAAACAGCTGTTCTAGGATGTCGGTGCTGAGGGACCAACTGACACCCCCCTTTGTGGGTGATGTTTGCCAAAGAGCGTAAAACAGCTGTTCTAGGATGTCACTTAGTAAATATTTGGTCTCACCCATTGTTGTTTATTAATAACAAGTCTGTTTCAATATTGGGAGATTATGACGATATCATTTCAAAAAATCAGATACAAAACTTAACAGGTATTCAATTACTAAAAGCCAAAGAAAATGAAGAAATAACAAATATGATTTCACACATTCCAGGTGAATCTGATGTTTCAGTTTTAAAACTTAATATTGAAAATGAAAATGAATTAGTACAATATTGGATAATGAAATAAAGAAAATATATATAGGTCTTCCAAAAAACAGCTTGTTAATTATACTTGGGAGTGATGTTATTGTTTAGTAACTTTTGATCGCTAATTAACACAATTGGCTTATCGTGTATATTATTATTTTATTATTATTATATGATAATAAAAAAATACTACTTGAGAATTCTCTATTTTTTTTATTAGTAATTTTTGTGAAATAAATAATTTATTTACTTTAAGGAAATCTATCCTTACTTTTTCGGGGTGAAAGAATTTATATTAACAGATTATTATGTGTAAATTCTTTTTTTATTATTATAATTTATGTTGACAACATTCCTATTAATGTCATCTTATGAATAATTTAAATTTCTTCTATTTGGACCTTTTTCACGATGTTGACAATGACCCTCAATAACTAAAAACAAGAACAAAATGTGGAATCCAAATCCTTGGGCAGCACTCCGGCTACCGCAAAAGGTATTTGACCACAAAAAGAAGAAAAATAAATAAAAAATAAACCCTCTAATGGGTAAAAGGAAAGCAATCAATTCAAATAAGAATGCCTTTTGAGTCGAGCTGAGACTCTGGCACGGACGTTTCGACATTTTGTTCTTGTTTTTTTTGTTATTGAGGGGTCACTGTCAACATCGTGAATTCCCAATTCTTCCCCTCGTATGCCTTTTGAATCTTGCACTGGCTGATTAGCTCTGGTTGAGGAGAGCCCAACAAGCTGGAAACTGCCGTCCCAGAGTATCAGCTCGACTCAGAAAGACATTCTTATTTGAATTATTTGGACCTTTTCTAATTTTTTTTTTTTTTTTTTTGAAATTTTACTTATTTATGCCTACAAATGTATGTATTTTAACTTTAGTGAAATTAAGCTAAATATTATTAAAAGAATCATCATAGTTTCATTTTACTGTTTAGAAAGGCATTCTTTTACACTTTAATGGTCCAGGTAGAATTTTAAAGTAATGGTCCAGGTAGAATTTTAAAGTATTTAGCTTGATACAAATAAGTTATATGTCTCAAATTTCGCTACTTTTTTGCAGATACTTCTGATGCTGGTTCATAGCAAGATAAGCCCGAGTTCCATACACATTTTCATAAAAATACGCCGTAATCAAAAATATTAAAATGTGAAATATCCTTATATTACTCCTCTTTTTGAATATAATATAATAATTCCTTTGTTCCAATAGACAGCCTTACCTTCATGTTAATCATTGACATCTATTTCTTTCTTACTATCTTCATTTAATTGTGGCGGTTCCATTTGCCATGTCAATTCTCCTCCGTTATGAGACCTGCTTGTTTATTTCTGACTACTCTCAACTAATGATCGCCAAGTTAGCGTGAAAGAGGCTGTCTTGAGATGTCAATAATGAACATTGGTTTCAAATTTTATGTATTTATGCATTTTTAGGCGCTTGTTATTTATTTAAATGCGCATTGCAAATTCATTGAGACTGTCAGAGCCCAGCACATGAATTTTCTTTTTCTTTATTTTTAATGTATAGTATTGTTTTTAGTTTAGATTTGTGGAGGTTCCATTTGCCTTCCCATTCCTATGTCAATTCACCTCCGTTATGAGATCTGCTTGTTTATTCTATCAATTGATGATCGCCAAGTTAGCGGGAAACAGACTATTTTGATATGTCAAAAGAACATTGGTCTCAAATTTTAATTTAATAAAATTCATTTAATATTCCTCCTTCCATCAATTACTACATATTTCGTTCCTTTTCTGATCTTCTTTAGATAACAGAAGGCTGGAGTAAGTTTCCACTTTAACTACAAGAATTTGCTAAAGTTTTTTAAAATCTTTAACAAATTATCAGCATAAAATAAAAATAAAATAAAAACATTCAATGTATATTATATTCGGTTTGTCATAATAAAGGATTCTATTACAATTACTTTTAAGTTGTCATAATGAAGCATCCTATTAAATAATAAACCTATTATTATCCTCCTATTACAAAGCATTTTGTTAAATTTTTGTTATAAAAATTATGTTACGTCATGTATTCTCTGTTTACTTTATTTATGCAAATAAAACTATTTATGACAAGAGCCTCAAGTATAGCTTTTTTTCTCATCTTCAATTAGTTACAGAATTTATGCTATGGGTTCAGGATTATGCTCCTTTTCAAAGCAATGGTCCGCCCATCCTTATTTTTGCTTCTTATTATTATTCTATTATATGCCTATACATACTCGAATAATCTCTCCATTAAGAAGAAATGAAACACTTGTTGTAGGGTGATAATTTGTCAATAGATGGCGTCACATTCTTATGTTTTAAATCTATGGAGAATTCTACGTTGTTTCCGGAAATTTAAAATGAACAGATTTCTTCAATTTGATGGAAATAACAACTGCGTTCATTTTTAGCGGCCCCTTTTTTACAGCTTGCCTATAAAAAAAAAGGGAACCGCTCTTGGTATTATGCTTGCTGTATGTCACACAGAAAAGTAATAAGCTTGCTGGATGTCACACTCTGTATCGGCCAAACGGTTAGAGATATTAGAATGAAACCTTCACCATTGTGTTTAGCATCAAAAAGTAGATGACCATCTACAAAAAATCAGAGCTCTAGGACCACTCTCTGACACCCCAAGTCTTTCCGTCTTTTAAACGCCTGGGGGGGGGGGGGTCAGGGAGTGGTCGTAAATGTCTGATTTTTTTACATGTGGTCACCTACATTTTGATGCTGAACACAATGGTGAAGGTTTCATTCTAATATCTCTAACCGTTTGGCCACTACAGAGTGTGACATCCAGCAAGCATAACAGCAATAGCGGTCCCCTATGTTACAGCTTGCCTGTAAAATTTAGGGGACCGAAACCTTCACCATTGTGTTCAGCATCAAAAAGTAGGTGACCACGTCCAAAAAAATCAGATCTCTAGGACCACTCCCTGACCGGAAGTTGGGGCATCAAAAGTGGTCGCTTCCGATAAAATTTTGTTACGAGGCCTCTTTGCTTTTGATACTGTCTAAAAGCATTAATTATCTTGTTACATTCAGTCACAATTTCATCTGATGAATAATTCCGAAAGACAGTCGTTCGATTCGGTGTTCTTATATACAGGATTATTGTTTGAACTCACTGAAAACAATTGTAATTTTAGATAATGGAATTCTGATAAAAACTTTATTCACTTATACAGAGTGTTTCCGAATTTATGTTATAGAAGAATATGGTAGATAGAGGGTATGAAAACAACCAGTTTCATTAAGCAATGTGTGTCCGGTCTTGCACCGATACGACGGTACAGTGACGTGGCCTTCACGATCGCCGGATCTTAATCCGATTGACTTCTTCTGAGGGGTCTTGAAAAGAGCCTTGTGTTTTCTTTAAATTTTTCTAATATCATTGGAAACTGTAAAAAGAATGAAATATTTCAATAAGTATAACATTTGATTATATAATCACCACATCTTTCATATTGTAAAAGAAATATTCAATAATTATTCTTTATAACAATCTATATTATATTAAGCAATATATATGTAACATAATTCTCAATGTTTGTGAGGAGTTTTCACAATGGGTATGTAAGTTAATTCATTACAGCCTCTATATTGTATTAAACAAAATGTATGTAACCTAATTCTTTACCAAAAGAAGCCTCAATATTTATGAGGATTATTCGGTGTATTTACATTTTAGAAGCCTGAAGAAGCAGGACAAAGCCATTGTCTGCGAAATATAGCAATGATGAAGAAGAATTTGTAGTTGTTTTTATTCTTTATAATGAATAAAAGAAAAAAAATAATTTTTCTACTTCCTCTTTTTTCTTTTTTTTTAAATTTTTCCAAAAATAATAAACACACATCAATATTAATAAATAAATAACATAAAACCAAAATCCTATAGTGTTAAATCACCAAAAAAACAAAACAAAAAAAATCAAGCCTACGCCACTCCCAAGGATGGGTATGATCCAGTCGGCAGGGGCCAATCCTGCACAGCTCATACACCGCCAAAGGCCCTATCTATGGAGCCGGATATAGCCTACAGCCCCTACTTAAGAGCCGGGTATAACCATAGATTAAATAAGAATTCTTATTTAATCTATGGGTATAACCAACACCCCCCCCCTCTTATGTAGGGGGTGTTGGTATAGCTCCACCCTCCGCATTGACCCAACCAATTCAAGGAAGAAAAGGTTAAATAACTTTAAACAAGACGAACTCCAATCACCAAATTAAAACAATCAAAATATGTCCCATAGTAATATTAAAAAGAAGTCTTCACGTTTGGTGGCCACTAACAAACGACAGAAGTAAAAATAAAAATGTAGGCCTTCTCCCCCCCCCCCCCTAATGTTAATGAAATGTATCTGTATTACTCAACAAAGTTCTTCCAATAAAGAAGAAAATAAATATTAAAAATAACAACAACGCTAAAAACCCCAAAACAATATCCAATTACCAGGGCCGTCGTGTGGTTTGTTGGTGCCCGGGGCAAGATTTCGTCAGGCGCCCTATACTTGATATTTGCGCCCCCACCACCACCACCATCCCAAAAATCTACAACCAAAAAAAAAAAAAAAA
>JAFIDM010004315.1:66703924-66724326 GCA_023159025.1 Thereuonema tuberculata | reverse complement strand
GGCCACCCTGTATAAAAAGAAGAGAAACTGTTTTATCCGCCCACAAACAACTGTTGATCTTGTAACTTCCGTGGCAATCCAGCATTCTGCAGCGCTTGCATTTGCATCTATCAACGGCCAATGGCGGATTTGCGGCTAGGCAGAGCTAGATAGTGCCAAGGACCTCGGGGACAGATCTAAATTACGAAGATTTTCATTAAATCATCTTAATATGAATTTGGACCCTGAATTTGATGAGGTGGGTTCCTGAGCGTAAGTATACTGTAGATCAGTGGTCCCCAACCTTTTTATCGCCGCGGACCGGTCAACGTTTAATAATTTTACCGCGGCCCTGGGGGGGGGGGGACGTTGATTGTTTATATTTTAGATTGTTTTGATTTAATAATTATAATTTAATTATATTTAAACATGCCTTCAAAATGAAATACAGTTACACCAAAAAATGAATATCAAGTGATTTAACATTTTAACTCACCAGAACGCTAAATCAATGAGAATTCTGAGCTTGGGCGGCCAGGTACCAAATGATCTACGGACCGGTACCGGTCCGCGGACCGGGGGTTGGGGATCACTGCTATAGATGACTGTCAGGGCAGAGTTTGGCGTTGTAGAAGCTAGCTGGCGGATCTAGCACATTTCTATGGACGTCATAGTGCTACGAAACAGGGGTTAGTGATTTGATGTACCATCAATCACAACTCAAGATCACCTCATGTGTTTATACTGAATATATTGATAGTGAAGCGAGAGATCGTCAAGATTTTTTTGCCCATTTCCTGCCATTTCTTGGACGCATTGTTGGCAATACTGGATTCTACAGCAGGATATCTATGACCCAATTTGACTCTGTCATCTATCCGATTCTGTTTCCAGATTTATCTCCGAGATGATTAGAAATATGAAAGGACAATGTTTCATACAATATTGCAACCTGCAGAAATACTTGACAGCTTGCGTCATCAACTGAGGAAGAATGGTAAAATGTACCACAGGATATTATAAGCAATTTGTCTGCATCGTCGCCAAAGGTTTACACGCCAATTATTGATTGTCTGTAAATAAAATTTATTTTTTCAAGCTGAAATTGTAATCACTCGTTTATTTCGTAAGTCTATATTAACCCACAAAAGTTCATTGACATAACCATTATTATTCCTGGGTCTGTGTTATTTATGTATGGCAGGATATAATTTAGGAAAGGCTTGGGAGTTAAGAAAGATTGCGAACCGCTGACATAGAGTATTATGAAAAAGAAAACACAATTCTTAAGTTATTTGAAAGAAAAATAAACACTTGTTACAAGCTTATTTAGATAAACAAAGAAATAGCTAAAAAGGCTTCTTCAGAACTTTCAAGTCATCAAATAAATTAGATAACGTTCTCATAATTGAGGAATCAGAACAATGAGAAAACTCCACTTCTATAACTACGTCATTTTGATGATATTGTTATTATCAGTTGTTTGGCAAACGATCTTGATCAAATAACCTCATTAACCTATATTTATTTCATTTTTTTTTTAAGAAAAATTTGTAATATCTGGAAGTTACTTGTGAATTCAAAATTATGTGTCACTGTAAGTGATAAAATGAACATAAGCGAAGAAGAGATCTGATATATCATTGTTTTATCCATTTAAAACATGATTTCTGAATTCCATAACTAAATTTGATTATTAGAAAACTCCATCTACGGATAAATTTCATTTTATTAATGGTGATATTTCGCGGAGAATACCATCTTCCCGCTTTTTCAAACCGTTTTAAATAACAAAGATTAACTTCCATTACATTCACTGGTTTGCACGATACAGACATATTATATTACAATAATTAAAGACATTTTTATAAAATCAATTGTTAATGATTTAACACAACCTATATTTACTAACAATGTAACAATGTATTATAAATGTTAGTAAATATAGGTTGTGTTAAATCATTAACAATTGATTTTATAAAAATGTCTTTCTTTCTTCTTTCTTCGAGTTTGGCCATCTGAGGACCACGTGAAATAGCTCATGAAGCTCAACGTTTCTTATTTCTCTCGCTCCAGTATAAAAATGTCTTTAATTATTGTAATATAATATGTCTGTATCGTGCAAACCAGTGAATGTAATGGAAGTTAATCTTTGTTATTTAAAAACGGTTTGAAAAAGCGGGAAGATGGTATTCTCCGCGAAATATCACCATTAATAAAATGAAATTTATCCGTAGATGGAGTTTTCTAATTTAATTTAATAGGAGTACAAGATAGAATATGAAGTAAATTTGATTATATTTGTATACAATTACAATATATTGAAGCAGATATAACCTAGAAGAGATTTCTCAGAAAAGTCTTTGATTGAGAAATTATCGTAAAAAAAAAGAAAATAGGAGGAGGTTCTTTATACAGAATCTTCTATGAAATTACTTGGGCTATTTCGCGGTTGGCGAAGACTCTCAGATAGTTCTGTGCTTCGGAATTCGATTGTGTCTTTGAGGAAAAACCACCAACTGAAATAACTAATAATGGAACTATAGCAATAAATTCTCCATACTAAAGAATTATAAGCAGTTTCGGGGCATTAATGTTTTTATTTAGTGAGAAAGTTTTGGTTCTACACACAGTAGCTATTAATATTGATACTGTACATCGAAATCTCATAACATCCCCACAGTGGAAATAAGTCTTACCTAAATAAATAAAAAATAATTTATACCAATAGATTACGGGTTGAGAAAAGAGGCCTTAAAATCAGTACAGTGCATAGCAGTAATGGCTAATTATGCAACGTTTAAATTTCTTTATTAATAACGCTATTTTTATTTATTTATTTATTTATTTGTTTATTAGTCTTTTGGTGCATTAATGCAACCTTCAAGATTATTTATTAATAACGCTATTTCTATTTATTTGTTTACTAGTTTTTTTGGTGCATTGAAATTATAATAAAAAGCATCAAAAGTTTAAAGGAATGTATTTAATTATCTTATGGTTTTTTTTTTTTCTTTCCTCACCAGAAGAAAGAAGCGAGTTACGGCCTGACGGTCACGTGACAGTAACCGCAGCCAATCGTCATAAGCCGCGCAAATTTGATAGGGAAAAGTGTTGGGAAGAATTCATAGCAAAAGATAGGAGTGTTCGGTAACATTAGGAAAATAAAAATATTACTAGCAAAAGATTAACAAAATAAAAATATAATGTAATCTTTTGATATTATAAAGCAATACTAGAGAGAAAGTGAAATACTGAAAATTAAAAGGAAAAAAATTAAGATATTTTGTTGTGCTTTTATTTTCAATTATTGTTAACTTAATAATTCAAAACAATAAATTAATAAAAAATGGAGATTATTTAAATATTAATTATAGGCTTAAAACATTTTATTTTCCAAGTAGAAATTATTCTCAGTCATAATAATATTATTTACCGGACTGAAGATACAGCAACTTCAGTAAATTTTGCCATCGATATACTTCCCCCACCCTCTTTTGATTGATGGTTCCTGAGCTTACTTTTGAACATTGATCATTGAAGCGATGCAGAATTACGGTCCTTATTTCACTTCCTCTTCAGAAAGAGTGCCCCAATTCAATCAACCGCGATGTTTATTTTTAGGACGGAGGCCATTAGTACCTTTAATCACAACAACAAACGGGTGAGTGACAAAACTGTATTATGAGAAATCAAAGTGGAATTAATATAAGAGAGACAATCATTTAACACAGCAATGAAATAAAACTCTCGAGGAAAGGAAGGGTATTAAAATTGTCTCAAAACATTCCTTGGGCCAATCATTGTTAATTGTAATAGAAAATTTGTTTACATCTGAAGCTTAATTGCTGTAGGTGTCCAACAGTAAAAATAAATAAATAAATAAATAAATAAATAAATAAATAAATAAATAAATAAAGCCGTGCTGGCGTGGAAAAAATATAGAAATGCACAAATTCGTTTGCTATCACGCCTTTGAGCTATCATCGGCAGCTGTTTCATCCTTATTAGGACTCATCAGCCAGATTTAGCCTCGATGGGTCCCATTTCCGAGTGCGGGAGAAGGATCCATAGGCTTTCACGCCTTCTGAGCTTGATCATCGAGGCTAAATCTGGCTGATGAGTCTTAATAAGGACGAAACAGCTGTCCCAGATTGCCGTCGATGATTGCTCAACGGCGTGAAAGCAAACGAATTTGTGCATTTCTATATTTTTTCCGTTTTTCATGTTATATTTGATGCACGTTAAACCTTCTTATACATTACGTTGCAACACAATTTAAGATTATTTTGAGTTTCTTACAATTTTCCTATTTTTTTAAATAACGAAATGGTAATTGGGTAGGATACAGAACCAGTGAAATTAAGACGAATTTTATGGTTTTTGGAGCCAAACAATTCGTAAATACGAAGTAGGTATGTAAGCGATGGAAAAATGTGGGTTTATTTTGTGTTTTTTAAGAAAATTAGAAATTTAGTTAGCACTCTTTTGCGGAAGCACCCCTACAAGATCAGAAAAATAGCGGTGTTTCGACTATTTTAAAGATGACGAGTAAGTTGGAAAATTGAGGGTAATTCCGGAAACGAAAAATATGGTTTTTTCTTTTGTATTTCCAAACGAAACATCCTGGAAGGGGTCATACCTCACTTTACCTAACCTAATGCTAATTAAAAGGAAAATGTTTTTTTTTTCCTCTCTCTCTCTCTCTGTTTTATTTCCAAACGAAACATCCTGGAACTCATCTAACCTAATCTAATGCTAATTAAAAGTAAAATGTTTTCTTTTTTTTCTCTCTCTCTCTTATTTCCAAACGAAACATCCTGTATCTTACGAATTTGCCGCCAGGTGGGTTTTCCTAATGTGGCTATAAGATGTTGCTTTGAAAATGTGCATCTGCCGCCCGCAAAAGACGCTAAATCTTCGAATTTTCTTAAAAAATTACACAAAAAAAACCATGGTTTTCAATCGATTACCTATCTATTACGTATTTTGGAATCATTGGTTTAAAAAAAACAAGAAACAAAAAGTCATCCTAATTTCAGTGGTTCTGTGTTCTACACAACAACAAACGAAAGTGGGGTTGCTGCAGCTGCTTCGCTTGTTTGTCAAAGAACTGATACCGTCCATGTATATTAATTATGTTACGTAATTGATGACAATGAGATCTTTATTGAAAAACAATAACTTGCATTTATTGTTAAAGCATTTTTATAGAATTGTTGTCGACACACGACACTTCAGATCATATATGGAGCAAACTAGACTTTTATCAAATTAAAGTCTCAAAATTCTGTAACACTGTTTATTTAATTTCTGTCTTAAAAAGAAGAAAATAATGATAACGATTTGTCAAGAGTGAGGTTAAAATTTTACACAATAAAATTAATATTTAAGATAAGTGAAATGATTCGAATTCTTGATTTAATAATAGAACACTAATTATGTTACTAAGGAGAATTACTTAAATATCCAAATAGATATGCGCAAGTATTTGTTGGATATTTGTGACAGACGTTTAGTACAGCTTAGACAATTCGACAAACTAGTGTGCAACCACTTGTAGTTAGATACTTTCCAAGAAACAATTGATTGCAGTGGCATTATTCTCCATCAATTTCATTAGGTGAGAGGGAACCATAACAGAAATTGCTTTCATCTGCTTGTGTTGTCAAACGCATTTTCGTTCGTCCACAACGTGGTTGATCGTCAACATTTTCAAGGCAATTACAATCACTGATAATTGTCCTTGGCGGAAGTTAGATCGTCTGCAATATCTTAGATTATTCTTTAGATCCTGTGAGTTTTGTATTTATAGAGATCATGAGTTGAACAACTATCACAAACTCCAATTATGTCCCACGAGCACATAGGAGAAGCAGTGTTGCTAACAACATCTGAGTTTCAGTTTATCTCGCGTACGGCGGACACAAAGGATTCAGATGGTAACAGAACTGTGATTCCTCAATCAGTCTATACATTAAATTTTTATTATTACCTGTAAAATATATTAGTATTATCATTAAGTAATGCTTAATTTTATGTTAATTATTGCTATGGTTTGAGTACCATGAAAGAACTAGTTTGTAGTTATCTCTAAATTTTAATACTGCTAGTTGTATCATAGTACTGCCTGTAAAACGTTTTTTAGTTTATTATTATTATTATTTAATTAGTATGTGGCATGATTATTATGGATAAGAATATCAGCCATTTTGTTATCTATGCATTTCATTTTTTTTCTTTAATTAAAGTTCTATTGTAGTTTACAGTATTAAATGTTAGTTAAATGATGTTGTTACTTTGTTATACAGTGACGTAGGCAAGAGAAGGTAGTGGGTGGGCAAAATTAGCCTCCCACAATTAATTAATTACATTTAAAAAAAAAATATTGCATAAAAGTTAAAATTAATCATGCAAATCACTCAAAAATAAATAAATAAATAAATATAAAGAGGATGTTATCTTTTTGTATTTCAGTTTACAGGTTAAGTTAAAAGCCTGAAAACATAGGGAAAAAGTAATGTTACAGGAACACTCTCAGGTGTCTTTCTCAGTCGTACAGACTCATCATAGGACTTCCAGATGAATGGTAGCACAGATGTCGATAAATCTCATGATTTCCGTTGCATAGACCATGTCTTTTAAGTGCTCCCAGAGGTAAAAAAAATTAAAAGGGGTCAAATTTGAGGCCAGACAGGCCATTCAAAAACGAATGAAGCCCTGAGGGTTATTTCTTGCCCTCGGAGCTGCTGATGTAATCAGGTGCGGACAAAATAACCGTCGTGGAGCGTTGCCCCCATACTGTTGAAAAACTCTTGGTCTTCATTCAGCACTTTAGGCATGACTGTCTCCTCGAACCGGGGTCGATAGAGATCCACTCCCAGATTATCCTCAATGGAGATAGGCCCAGTCGATGTGCAGTGTCATATTATACCATTAGATTGCTTACTCTCTGCATTTTCGAAGATTCAGCTCAGCTAGGATTCAAAATCATTACACTGACAATAAATCTGAGTATTCACATATGAATTGACCTATTAAGACAATGAATCTGGAATGCGAATCGTAATCCACTGTCAACTATTCAGTGACTGCTCACAGAATTCTATTCAACTATGAAGGTAATCACTGCTTCAGTGTTGTTACATTTAGACAGTGGCGGTGCTGTCCAAATGTAGACGTCGGCGACATCAGCTTTGCGAGGCCTCTTTCATTTCCCAGTCAGAAAGAAAACTATAAATAGATTGAGACTGATGTATGAGTAATGTCTAACAGATGGATGTTGACGATCACGTTTGCGCGAGAATTACGAAAAACACGAGATCTCGCCATTAGCCTCTTCAGCAGGTCTCAAGGAATTTAGTATTTTTTCAACATCACAAATTTAAATGTAAAAAAACTACATTTAATACTAAAAAGAAAATTTTCAAAAAGATTACGTCTTTTCTTTTTCAAGCCTAAAAAATAATAACAACAATAAGTTGAAGAACAATTAAATTCCTCGAGAAAATATTAACAATATCATTTACTTACAATCTTTGACATGATATAGCTTAACAATTTAGTTCCTTGATTGTAACCTTATTATTACATTTTGTGGACATTTTATCTACAAAACTTTTAGCTAATCTTATGAAATATTTCTCTATTTCAATACCATCATTCCTATTCATATTTTTTCTTTTTGTGTTCCGGATAAACATACTTTCTATTATCATTCTTAGTTTGGTGTCTCTTTCAATATATAAAATTTGTATCTCGTTGTTAATGCAATGATTTCTGTTCACACAATGTTCTGCCACTTCTGATTTTTCAATGTACTTGTTCCTAATGCTGGAACCATGTTCCGTCATTCGTTCCTTCACTGTTCTTTTACTATCGCCCAAATAGAATAAATCGCAATTCTTGCATTCTATTTTGTAAATTATACCGATTTCATGTTTCTTAACACTATTATTCAATTTGCAACATAAAATGTTTTCAGTTTGTTGTTATATTCAAATCCAATATTGAAGTCAAAACTTTTGCAAATTTCTTTTAAAGTCAGACTATTTTTGTTTAAGTATGGTATGAAATATCTTCTGTTGTTATTTGTTGTTAACTCTTTAATTTTCAATGTGTGGCATTTCTTTATAGTTTTATTTATGAATTTCTCCTTAAAACCGTTTTTACTAAGGATCCTTTTCATATTTATAATTTCTCTATTGAATTCATCTTCACTACTCGTGTTGACGTCAATCCTTTGCTTATAGTTTTCAATTATGTTTCTTTTTATGTTTATACCATGTCCTGATTCATAATTTAGTACGTGTTCACTTTTGTATTTTTTTGTATAATGTTTCATAATTATCTTATTCTCATTTCTAGTTAAACATATATCCAAAAAATTTAGACTATTGTCCATTTCCTTTTCTACCTTAAATTTGATTTCATCAGTAATTTTGTTAATTTCTGAGAAAAACTTGTCAAATTGTCTATCGGTCCCGTACCAGATTATTAAGATATCGTCTGCATATCTGTAATATTCAAGTTTATATTTTGTCTTTTCCAGTAATTTGCACTCCCAAAAATTCAAAAATAAATCACACAAGGTTCCTGATAATGGAGATCCCATTGGGAATCCTTTTACCTGTTGATATATTTTATCTCTACATCTGAAACATGCGTTCTTTGTGATTAATTCAATTGTATTCATCAATTCATTATTATCCAATTTTTGTTTCATGAGCAAAAATTTTTGTTTCATTTAGTATTTTTAATGTCTGTCACTAGGAAAATGCTTCATAATGAATTTATTGTTTGTTTATTGACTGTTTTCAATTTATTAAAACTATATTAAAATGTAGTAAAAGTCTCATGCATTTCCCCGTATTATAATTCATTTAAATATTTAAATATTTTGTGAGAAGACATGGATAGAGACTATTCTCACGTAAATTACGTGAAATCTCGAAAATACGGGATCGTCAACATCAATCTGTTAGACATTATATGAGTTTTATTGCTAATCAAATGTTGACAAAAATTACATAAACAATCACAAATTAAAATAAACGAATTTTTCGGCTTTTAGCCTCACTGAATTTTTAGTTATAGTAAAACAATATTTAGTTGTTAGGTAAACCGTGTTTTATTCAGTGGAATAAAGTCTCCCTATTAAATTTTATTAAATACAGTTCAGCCGTTACAGCCACTTCAGCGTTTTGTAGCACAGGTTTCTAGTACGTATAATATTAGCACTGATTGAAGGTGGCAAGCAGAGATGAGCATGCGGTGTGTTTTTCATGACTTTCAATCAACTCATTTGCACATTTATTAAAGTATTATTCAGGTAAAACATTATTTACAATAAGAGAAACCACTCAAAAGGGCCTCTAAAAAACTAGCAAAGGCACAAGTAGCACACAAGAGCTAAAACAAAATTTTCTTTCAAGAATGTGCTAAAAACCAAAAATAATTGAAAAAAAATAAACAATAAACCACATAAGTACCTTCACCTAAGTATTATACAAACGTAAAAGCTTAGTTTCATTGACCATTTTAGAAAATAAAATGGGCAAGTGACCAAAAAGGTTAAAAGTAAAAGTCCGGGTGCTGCACACAACAAGTCCTCTGGCTTTGCAGCCTAAGTCCGGCCTTGAGATAGGCCTAACTCCGGACTTCGACATTAAACACAAAACCACTCTTGGTTTTAAAACCAGTAGTACAAAAATTACAAAAATTAAACAGAATACAGAATATAACTTTAAAAGGTGTTATCCAGGTGAAACATTATTTACAATAAGAGAAACCATTGCCTTGAAAAGTATTTGGATACTTACTTACCTTACATATATGAAGTAAGTCACAAAACTTCTTTAAAATAAACAAATAACTAGTTTTTCACTCACTTAGTAATAAAAACGGTAAGATAATGAATATTACGTTGTTGTCTGTGAAAGAAAGCAGGAGAGTGCGAATTTTGTGAATGATGAATAAGCAGAAAGAACTTTGAGATTCCCCGAGTCTCGCGCGCGGTATCGCCTAACTTTCGTAGTGTTGCCAACCACTCTCCGATTCTGCATAAATACTACTCACGCATACGGAAATATACACGAATAACTAAACTTTAAATAACATTGTTAAACTTTTTTGCGAGGCCCCCTCAGGCGGGAGGCCGTCGGCGATCGCCGACACCTAGCGCCGCCACTGCATTTAGAGTTTGCAATTGCATTGTGAGTAATAGAAACTTGTATAGAGTATCTTCAGATGAGATCTCGGCAATTTGTCAGTAACTGCCGCAACTGCCTGCTGGATGATATCAATGCATTCTTCATTTTGGAATGATCTTGTAGGCCTATAATAAAAGAAACTTGAAAAAGAATATAACAAAAAAAGACCATTTTCCACGTGTTTCAGATTTTTACACACCTACTTTTTTTTTTCTACTACATGTAGCCTTAACGCATGCGCTGAACTTTTCATAATCAATATTTTTCATTAAAAAAATTAACTAGAACTCACACATAAATAAATTTTTAAAAAGGATTAAAATAAAACATGCTAAAATATACAATACGTTAAAATGTTCCTCGAAACTGTCCTAGGAACATTTTAATGTATTGTATATTTTAGCATGTTTTATTTAAATCCTTTTTAAAAATTTATTTATGTGAGAGTTCTAGTTAATTTTTTTAATGTAAAGTACAAAACACACGTTAAAAACTTTTTAATCCATATTTTTCTATTTCCAGGTTTTCATTTCCTCTTCACTCACGGCCTTATCTACTTCCACCTCCTCCTCCTCCACCTCTAACCCCTTCTCAGGAATACCTTCCTCCAGCTTTGCCATTTTCTCTTCCCCCGTTACCCCTGTCTCTACCATTTCCCCCTCCGGAGCGAACAACATCTTTTTCTTCCAATGAGACTCCCAAGAGCGTCGTCACCTCGTCAGAGAATAACGGCAGCGCGATGACAGTTGCCGTTGACGGGGAACAGGATTCCCTTCAATTCCTTTTGAAAACAATGAACGAAGTCGTACAACAGTTGGATCCACCTAAAACCATTTGCACCGATGTAAGTGAGGCATATTCGCAGCCAAATGATTCCTTTTGGCCCAAGAATGACGGTTCAGAGTCAGATTCGTCGTCCTGCTCTTCTTCATCTTCGTCTTCAAATTGTTCTTCCACTTCTTCCAGCAGCAATTCGTCGTCGTCGTCATCTTCTTCCTCATCCAGTTCTTCGTCATCGTCTTCCTCCGCTGTTACTCGTAAGTTTAATGATATTTCTACTACAGAAGAAGGTGTTCCTGATTCTTTGCTGAATGATTCCAATGAGGACAAGAAAACCAACCAGTCTCTTCCGTCTCCTCCAAACCCAGTTCTTGCTGATGCAAGTACCACTGAAGTCAATAACGGAACATCTTCCCAAATAACTGAACTTTTAAGTCCTCAACATGACTCGCAAAGTGTCGAACGGTTAACGGCAGAAGCTTTAGTCGACCTCCATCGTCTGCCAATCTCTGTTCCAGCGGAAGTCAGTCGACCAAAAAGAAATCTTCGCAAACAGAGGAAACCACGTCGTAGTCCTCAGCTGGTGGATCCAAGTTTCACGGGAGCAACCATTACATTGCAGCTAAGGAAAGAACGCCGACAGACGAAGTTAATCCTCAATTCTTCGTACAAGTGAGTTAGTTTTTAAGCTAAATTAAACATTAACAGTACATTACAGTAAATTCAAGGTTTGTCGTATGTATTTTCAGTTGTGCGTTAATCCACTATTTTTATATTCGTATTGTAGCTAGATATCGCAGAATATTACTGATTTAATGTTTTTTTGTAATAGATAATATTTTGTAAATATAAAGTATTTGAAGTAATTATTTTGATAACTTTGACTATTTATGAGCTTGGTAATATCCTTTTTTCGCTAATCCTTTTTTATCTATAATTTATGGAAGATGGCCTAAATCGAAACTGGAGAAACGCTTGTATCGACGCCGTCTACGTTTGCGCCGTTACAGCTCGTCCGATGCCTTGGAAACTAACGAACCAGAAGAAGTTGTGCCGATTCCAGTTATTCCAACAACAGTATCAGGTGAGAGATCAGTAATAGTCATTATAATAGCTATTCAACAGTTAAACATTGAAATATCTTTGAAATAAAATCCTTACATCACTTGAAAGCATCCACTTCCAAGCACTACGTCAGTGCCAATTGCTTCTTGAGTTAATTTGTGCTCTTTTTTCAGTGATCCGCATAATCCACCCAAAATAGCAAAATTGCCTTACAATTTCAATAGGAGCAAGTCTTTTCCTACTTCAAGACATGTCATTTATTTTTTTTTTAAATTATGTAAGGAGTTAGATTAAGTAATTATTTTCTTAGTAGGAATTCGCCCGTCTTTGTCGACATCGGCCTCAGCTTGAAATCAGCGACATGAAATCTTCGTTTGTTGAACAAGCTGCTAAGAAAGTACTTGTCTATCTTTCCTTTCATGATGTTTCCAATTTGATCCAATTTCAATAAGCGAACACGGAACGAATAGATATCGATTGAGTTGTTCTTTAGGTCTGTTCATGCCTGATGAAACGGAATAACTGATTTCTTTACTCTCAGTTATTCCGTTTCTCCTTTTGTTTCGCATCTCCTTTTCTATTATTATTATTATTAAGAGATTCGTCAAAATTCTCCAGCAATATGCGATTTCCTTAACCCATATGTTATGAGAATTGTTAAACACAACCTTTTTTGGAAATTTCAAATAACTTTGAACAATTCTTCAACAACCCCACTTCTTTCCTTTTCAATAAAAAAATGAAAAATAATGATAATAAATAAATGCTCATATTATATGAAAATATTTTTTAATTGATTCTTTTTTGTTTTGCAGCTAACTATTTAAATTATAATGTTGCAAGAAAATTGTAGAATATAGTTGTGATCATCTGCGATTGAGTAACTCAAAGATAGGATCTTTATTATGTTTTAAATCTGTAGCTAACTCATTTAAACATACATTTTGACTTTTGTGTTATTAAATTATAGTTGGCCAAACCAGAGGATGACTTTGACCTTGAACGAGACCCATGATCTCTTAATCATTCCAGGACTAAGAGAGAGAAGATTAAAAATGGCGACTCTCCGAAACAGAAAACCGTTGGAAGCAAAACAACGGAAGTTATTGCTAACATTACTTCTTATTTCGAAAAGGCCTTATGACATGCTTACATATGGCACATCAGAGAAATTGTTTTCGATACAGTGCCGTGAGTAAAAGACGAGACGTGAGTAAAAGAATCCCATCTTCGTCTTCGTGCTGTCGATCTCAGGGATGCAATTTCGTCAAAAAACCAATTGGGAAAGGTAGGAGACTGATTTTAAACGATTGAAACGAACGAATGAATAAAAATAAATTTTTGAAATTATATTTGATGAGAAATCAGAATAGTTCAAGAAAATAAATATCGTCTTTTTTCCATAAACTTCAAACTCCCTAAATGTTCACTTTCCCGCCATAAACACAGACAATCGATTCAAATTCTACTATTGCGACATCTGGTGGCCACGGTCGTTCTCTGGTTTGGCGGACTGTAGTTATTTGTATAGGGTATTGAAAAATTCGTGTGTAATATTCAAACCGCGTGTAGGGGCATGGCTAAGGATCAATATATTCCTAATGAACCCATGCCCGGAAATGCCCCATTAAGGCGCTAGGTGGTCCTCAAGTGAGCCGTTCCGAGAAAACATATCCTTTGCTACACCATAAGAAATGTTTTGCAGGCGAGCCCACACATTAATCTGGTGGTGCTATTTTTGTTTGTTTCAATTGTTAATATACCCTGTATATTAACCTTTTCTTTTTTAGGAAAGCAATGTGCCTCATGTGGAACAAGAAAAACCCCGCTGTGGAGAGATGCTGAAGATGGAACTCCCCTCTGTAATGCTTGTGGAATCAGGTAATTTTTAGTTTATTTACAACTGTGCTGATAATGATCTAAGCCAGCGGTTGCCAACTTTTTTTTCACTTGCGTATTCACTTGCATATATACTTGCGTATATTATTCACTTTTTTGCGTACCCCGAATTTACGTTCTTTGCCCCGAACGTCTTTACGCGTACCTCAGGTTATGAACCGCTGATCTAGACAGTAAATCAACAATGCACCAGAATATGTCAAGTTTTCATAAAAATAAATCATTCTAGCTAAATGGCGCCACTTATTAAATTTTATTCTAAGAAACAATTTGTAATTTAAGAAAATAAAAAGTTAGACTAAGTTGTGTTTTTTAAGTAAATATTATAAATAAATTTTGAACAAAGATGACGCATATTATTACTGCTATGATAACGTAGGTTTACAATTAACAAGGGCAAACTCATAAAGTAGTAGATGAGGCATATGTATTATATTCTCTCTCTCAAAGTGCGATCTTCGGTAGCCCAAGGTACGCGATCTATGGAACTCTAGGCTCACAACAGGGCGAACTCCCTAGAAGAACCCGTAGACGGACTAGGAAAAGATACTGAGATGGTTTCCCGTTGCCTTCCTCAGGAAATCATTAAGGAATGACTTCAGACCGAAGAGAAAGTGAAGAAGAGGCTGACAAACACAGGGAAGGATATTGAAACACCCAAGACCTCGTCCGGGAATAGAACCCAGATGCAGGCACACGGCCGCACTGCAGACCGCCACTCAGACCGCTCGTCCATGCCGGCACGACCGCTCGGAAAATGTACCATTTTCCATTATTTTATTGATAATTTTTTTTCTTTGCAGCAACTCAGATTTTTAAAAGTTTCATTAAAATTCAGAAATCTTGGTAGGAACATTCGAGAACAGCTGCTTTTGCCTCAAACCGATTCCCTAACTTAATCCAGAAATTTATCTCAATTTTAAACTATTCAATTAAAAGATATCCTTTATATTATTCTCGTATCTTATTTCTTTCTCTTTTAGATATAAAAAATACCGAATTCGCTGTATTCGCTGCTGGCATATTCCACGCAAAGATGGCAAATCCTATCCTAACTGTGGCTTTTGTGGTGCGATTATGAGAGATAATCTTATGAAGAAAAATCTGTAATGGCTTCGCTACAATCAACAAAGAGATATATATTGCCTATTTTTTTTTCTACCAAGTAGAAGTAAAAAGATTATACTTTTAACTATATGTGGATAGATATATAGTTAAACTTTACATTTATATACTTTATATACTTCAAAGGATATTTGAAGCACTAAAAACGAGTAATAATTAATCTAAATATATGTTAACATTAATTTAATTTGAAGAAAAAATTATTTATTTATTTATTTATTTATTTATTTATTTTATTTATTTGTTTATTTGTTTATTTTTTATTCTTAATAACTTTTTAAGTAAAATCCTATGTTAATCTAATTTATTTTGAATTTTATATTGTGAAAGAATTCATTAACTTTTTTTGATTGTATAAAAATAACAAAAACAAAGTTATACCAGAGTATTAATTTATAAGTTTCATCCCTCCAAAAGGTGGAGGAGAATTTACATTTGAAACATGAGTGATAAAATACATTGCATTGTAATTTCCATTCATTTAAAAGACTTTATTAAAATATCTTTAATGCATAATTTGATTGTTTATTTATCATAAAATGTAATTCTGCTCAAATGAAATATATTTGAACTGAAAGGAGAGTAATGGCTGTAAAATAACGAAGCAATAGTAAGTCATTTTTCTGTTCTTTTTTTCATGATACGAAATATATCTGCATTACAACGTACAGGGTGATTCAAAATTCCCTGTACAAACTTTAAAGCTAGGCCAAGAATATAAAAACAAGCCGTATTCATAGTCGAACGTATGTCCGCAAAAGCGACCAGAATGTGCTGAAAGGTACACTAAGGTTCAGAAATAAAAGACAAGTAAGGTTGACAACATGTTTACAATATAACAGTAAGATATACACAATCGTATCTGATTCCGTCGAATCATCTAGTTTCAGACAATCAATGGTGCAAACGCGGAAACGTTTGATGATTGGGCACACGTCAGTTCAGGAACAATTCACGATACAATCGTACATCGGCTCTTCCATTTCCGTTCGTTGCCCCATAGGCTAGGTGCATATCCGCCCTCTCAGCATTTGTGATGTGAGGCATCCTACTCGTAAAAAGTCAACATCTCAAATGACGATGGCTCACACTGCCCAACTAATGTGCTTCCAAACAGCGCCCTCTAGCACATTCGGGTGGCGTTTGTAGACCTGCGTTCCACTAAGAATACGGTTTGTTTTTGTATTCCTGACCTACCTTTAAAGTTTGTACAGGGAATTTTGAATCACCCTGTATATACTCTTTAACCACTTTTCTTTACTGACTTATTAACTACCTAATTCTGTAAATGAAAAGTACGATTGCATTCTTCAACAAATGTAGAACAATGTATAACATTTATCCATCAATCATAGGTCTACTTTAGGATCTCATGTGATCATTATCATCTTGTAGTTTCTAAATTAGAGTATTGTTATTCTTCGATTCACAGTTGATTTGGAGAAAATTGCTTCTGTACGTTATGTCAAAAAAAAAAAAAAATCCCAGATGAAAACTCACAACAGGGCTTTTCGTGGATATATAAAACAGGTAAATGTTTCGTTTGCACTTTTTTCAATATAATGATTGTTTAATGCTGTACTTTTTGTTTTTAAGTAAAATAATGATTTTTTTGTTTTTTGGTCTATGAACTGTTGGACATTTTAAATAGTTAAAAGTTCGGAGAGGCGGAAGGATCATGTTGCCATTTAAAGGTCGCTTAATACGAAACATGCAGCAAAGAATAACTGAGATGGAAAGACTGGGTTCTGGCCACTACACACAGTTCTAATAAAATACATAAATATAAATACAATGAAATGCGAACGCTTTCTTACTTAATCTATGGAGGGAAAGAGATGAAGGGAAACAGCGAATCTCTGTTATGAAAACAAAAAGGGGAAAAATTTTTGGGATAAAGGGGGAAGATAAAAAGATGACAAAAGTGGCAAATGCATTGGAAAGCAAGTACAGAATTAAAGTTAATTTATGTATTTTATTAGAATTGTGTGTGGTGGCCAGAACCCAGTCTTTCCATATTGACGTAAAACACACTTAAAACACCTTCCAAGAATAACGAGGTTGAAGACAAAATGAAGGAGATTCCTCACTGTTCCTTTCGTCAATGGTAAGTGGATGGCTTGTACGAATTAATGGTTCAAGAAGACTTCTTGTTGTCGCAGATGGACACAGCAAGAGCGGATACAAGATCCAATCGTCGCTTAGCCATCGTTCGATGAATAATAACGAATGTCTCCTTCAAAATGAAAATTGTAAGAAGACTGAGTTGCGACATCGGCTTCGTTAATCGCGCATCACGTTATCTTAGGTTGGACTAAGTTCCCGATACAGAGTCCTCGAATTACCTCTTACAGATTTGATGAATTCGGATTTTAAAAAAAAAAAGCTTTCAGCCATTCTTCATAATTGTTTAGACGCCCGACAGTGAAAAAGGCTTTCCATAGGAGAAGGATTAGTTTCAACTTGAGAGTCTCTAGTAAATGCAACAGATAGTTTGAATCTGGAGAGAAGTTGACGATTGCCACAAACGTGTAATTAGACAGGTTTAAAAATAATATCAAAGAAGCTAAGAGAGGGAACAGTTAAAACCATTTAATTATTGTCCATGTTATAATATAAATCATCTCCATGATATAATAAAACATAAATCAAAGGAATATGACTAGAAACATTCGTTAAATGGACTAACAGAATATAGCTTGCAAATATTTGCAGCTTGGTTTGGTAAGTTTAAGAGCAATTATACAAACGAAATTAAACAATTGAAAAATAAGAAGACGCCCGAATAAACTACGACTCCTACAACTTAAAATCAGCTCTTGAATAAGCTTTGTTAATTCAAAATAGGATGTATCAAATAAAATAAAAATAATTATTTTAAATTAACGGATGACTTTATTTAGCGCTGCAATACGACTATGGTTAGTTCCTAACCATAATCTAAAAACAATAATTGATTTGTTTTTTAAAGATCATTTTAATTTCAAAATACAGGGTGATTACAAAGTCTTTGTGCAGTTTTTAAAGTTACGATAATTTTGTTTTTTGGATTTTTGTTTTTCAATCCCTAACATTGATCCATAGTCTCGAATAACAGTGTTAAATTAAAATGGGACTGTTATTTTCGGACAAATTTCTGTGTGAAATGGGACTCTTTATTTTCGGACAGAGGGAGTATAATTTACTGTTAATATTATTAATAATAAAGTTAAGAGTTAAGAAGTAACGTATATTTAGAACGTTAGCGTTCTTTTTATTTCGAGTGAACTCGCTTAGCAGAAATCATTACGAAAAAAATCGTCAGTGATATAGTCAGAATGTTGTTGATCGGTTATTCTTTCCTCGGTGAGTTGAACATGAACACTGCCATAAATGAGTACAAGCATAAATTATTCACAGCTATTCACCAAAGTCAGTTTGAATGTTATTAAAATATGTTTTCAAGAGAACTCATCCACTTCAATATATCACATCGATAAACAGAAATCCAATTCAGGATCTTACATTTGTATTTTCGATGATTGGTTCTAATTTTCTCCATTGTTTTTTACTTTCGTGGCTTGTGCTGCAATATCTCTGAAGCCTAAAAGCACCGCCTGAGAGGCTTCACTGCAATTCATACCTGCCTTTCCTGTTCTCTTTCAACTGAAGAGCGAAGTTGTATTGTTAATAAAGATACAACTTATATTACCTTTTTATCTTTTTATAAAGAAAATTTCAATGCACTTAGTCGTATTTCTCGTGTTGTGAAATTATTATGAGATATGTATTTCTATGAGGAAACTTTTGTTGTTGTTCTGTAGATGCCGTACATACTTTAGAGGAGATTTGCAAAATCATAAGGATAGGATTTTATGGCAGTTATATTTTTGGCATTTTCTGGGAATTAATTCCCAGAATAACCAAAACAATGCTTTTTAAAAAAACACAAAAACGACTTCTGATACAATCAATTGATAAATAACTTACTACTTTCAGTTTAGCCATGAACTACAGGTAATATTTTCTTGCAAAAACCACCATCACCAGTAAAGTGATTCTTAACTTTAGGAGATATTCTAAAAGTTGAGGAAACTAAGAAAGTACGCTTTAAAAAGATAGGCATGAAACAAAATCTAAATCAAGTTAGATAATAATAAAAACTCTTATATCTGACATTTCATTTATGTCATTGTAAAAATTGAGTTACCCGCTCAATGGATTAGTCTTTCATTGGCAAACATCCTCACAAGTAAAAAATTTATAAAAGACGTTCTGATAAATAGTAATGCAGCTGTTACATTTTTTCCCCTCCATTTCAACGAATCCTTTTTTCTGCAAAAATTTATAGAAAAAAAAAAAAATGAATAGACAGTGGGAAAAGTGAGTTGAGTAATTCAGTGAAAACTCGACATGTTTTCTGCTAATAATTCTGAGAAAATTTGGATTTTTTTCTTTATCTAAAGGAAAACACAATTTTGAGACTGCCAACAAAGAAATACACTGTTGTTTATTGAAATGCAGTACCAGGAAGTCTTGTAGAAGATTACTGGGGCACAATGAACAGGATTAAAAATAAAATAAAAAGGAGGAATTAGAAAAGCAGTGCTAACACAGAACTATGTTTTTTAGCCAAATCCATCAAACCATCCCAACAGCAAAGCAATCAATCTGTTTGGTTAAATTTTTAAAAAATATTTTTATTTTATTGGGATCTTCCCAATTTAAATTCAGTTTCTACTTATTTTTAACTCATAATTGAAAACTATCTTTTCAGATTTGACAGTAGAGTCTGGGGCAATATATCAAGTATTAAAATTTCGCAATGGAAGTTTTTTTTTTTTTTTTACTTTTTTAAGTTAAAACTGGAGATTTGATTCATAATAAAAGAAAGAAAAATTTGATTTTTCCGAAGATTTATGGTCCGAATCTTGAGTAATTATCTTTTTTTTTTTTTGATCAAAATGAAAAAAACAATATCAGATCATCTTTCAAAAAAAAAAAAAAAAAAGGAAAAGATAGTGTAAATTTATAAATTATTGTAAACTTATTAGACTTCAAAAAATAAATGAATTTTAATGAACTGAAAACTTCTAGAAGTGTCTTCTATTTATGGGTACAGAATATTTCACAGCCTTACACAAAATCGTAAGTCAGGAATACTGAAGTTATATAAATAAAATTTTGTAGCTTATTATTTACATAAAATAAACAAATGATTAAAGTTTCAATTTGGAAAACAGATTTGATTTACAGCAATAATCAATAAGAGTGATATATGCAGCTAGAAATCAAAGATATATGTACTCACAGCCAAAAAAAAATTAGTGTACCCAGAATAAATGATCCTGGAATAACGAAACT
>JAFIDM010004315.1:66637594-66703914 GCA_023159025.1 Thereuonema tuberculata | reverse complement strand
GCTGTTGTAGCTGTGGCCATTGTGTGAAGTGTAATGCTAGGTTCTGAAATTTACATAAAATAGACTGCAGTCCACTAATAAATGCAATCAAGAGTTTATTCATAATAGCAACAAGAAAGACATAACATGACTAGTTCTACAAGGTACAGAGATATCTAGTTTTTCTGGCATTTGAATATAGTGACTTTATTTCTGGCAAAGATAAAAAACGTATATTAAATATGATATAAACAATATACATTGTATATACATTAGAATATCACAATTGATATAGTATAAAAAGAGAGTAAGGAATGATGGGTAAATATTCTGCTCTATGATGTAAGTTTATTAGAGATGAGAAGATATGGCACCAAAGGAAATGATAGGAATTAAGAATTATTAAGCTGTGATTTATGAATTATAAAAATGAGTCACTGAAAAATGTAATTTACTATCAAAAATACAAATTTAATTTAAAAACAAATGCTAACAAAGTGTATGTATTTAGTTTATCAATACTGGCTTGATCTTAATAGGCAAATACATAAGTATGAGCACCTGATACTTAGACATATTTAAAGTACAACTGATCGCCTATAATTTGAGGCAACTGTCATTCATAGACAAGACTGTAAATATCTACTTCAATTTAGATCATACGCATATGATACAGACCATTAGGCTTCACTTATAAAAGAAAACTTAAAATATATTCTAAAATTAGATTATTTCCTCCCACATTATTTTGAATTACATTGACTCTTAGTTTTCTTCTTGCCTTTATCTTGTTTCAATGATTCAGGAACATCAAAATTGATATTAATTTGTAAGCTTTCTTCAAACAAAAAAACAAAAAACAAACAAACAAATAATTTATAAGTGAACAAATAATAATAATTCATATTCAAGAAAACTTTTTTTTTTGTTTCTTGAAATCTAAATTTTTTTAAGTTTAGCAATATTAGAAAATGTATTCATTTATTTAAAAGTTGTTTATTTACTGAAGGATACAATTAATAAAATTTTCATTGAGAAAGAATACGGAATTCCAATGCCATGAGAGTTCTTCTAATCCATGCTTTTTTTAAGTGTAAAAATGATGTACAAGTGACTATGGTTATAACTAGATTATAACTGGAATAATTTGGAGAAATAGGTTTAGGAGATCAGACATTGAAAAAGCCAAACCTTACCAAGGATTTGAACAGAGATCAAATATTACATATTACTAAACCATTAACTAAACTGACTGCTCCATTGTCTGTATTGTGTCATAAATGTGATGAATAATAAGAAAAGAAACAATCTGTAATATTATATCTTTACAGGTATGGAATGTAAAAAAATAAAAAATATTAATTTAAACAAATAATGTAACGTGCCAGAAATTAATGTAAAAGCAAAAATAAATGGCGCAAAAATGAAAAATATCTGAGCTTTCATTGGTGAGTGTTTGGGATGGCCGTTTCGTCCTTTTTATAGACTCATCGGTCAAATCCACTCACCAGATGAATTGCTCAGGTAGTGCAAAAATGATAAGGGATCCTGCACCCGGCTATGGTCCCCTCCAAAAGGAAAAAAAAGAACCCAAAACAGGCAAAACTTCAAATCCTGACCTACGGAACCAGGATTTTGCTGTTTTTGGTTCTTTTTTTTAATGTGTTTCCTTTTGGTGGGGACCATGGCTATGTGCGGGAGTGCTTTCCCTTACAACTTTTGCAGTATCTGAGCATTTCATCTGGTGAGTGGATATGACTGACGAGTCTACAAAAAGGACGAAACGGCCGTTCCAGACTCTCGCTGATGAAAGCTCAGATATTTTTTCATTTTGTGTCATTTATTTAAAAAAAATAATTGTTAAGAATCTTATAATATTTGACTACATCATGATTAGCAATGTTAACATTTTTTAATTTCTATAGAATCCTGTATTCTTATCTTTCTTTACAGCAGATCACATTAAAGTGAGAGTAGTTGGTTTTGTTTGATTCTTATAAAATAAAGATAAAATTATTATTGTTTTTCTATTGTAATCTTTTACTGCGAGAGTCTCTTGATTCTATGGATACTGAATCCTGCAACTAAATGTCATATCTATAAATACTAAAGAATGGTTCTTAGCTTTTACAATGGCTGGTAAATTTAGGAAGGAAAAATTACAAACAAATGAAATGGTGTCAATGCTGTAAGTGACCAAAATGAAATAGGGTTGTATTCAACACTAAAAAAATTACAAAGACTTGAAATTTCATAATTTAATATCTCGATTCTTTTCAGATTCTTGAATATACAGTAAAAGTACATTAACAATCACTGTTTATGTACTTTTTAAAATTTTGTTTTGTTTTGTTTTTCTTAAGGGTGTTATGGAATGATTGTCTATGGGATGGAGCAGCCAAGTTTGAAGTTGACGTGGGCTGGCAATTTTCTCCTATAATTTCTCCTGCAAACAGGCATTAAAGAGTTCAGCCAATTCTTTGTGAATTACGGACTGAGGTCACTTATGGGATGAAAGACTGGCAAGCTTATTACTGACCGCTCATCCTTTATATCAATGAGTACAAACACAACTAGCGAAAGTGCCAATTTTTCAAAAATGAAATCAACTAACGAACGTGATATTCGATTTTATATCTCGATTTACTAAATTGGTTAATGTTGCAATTCATGGCCGAATTTATAATGTTAATTACAAAATATTACATTTAACTTTTTGACAAAAATCTAATTTCCCAACATTTCACTAGTTGTGTTCGTATGTATTGATATCACAGTAGTCATGAATGACTGTGAATCTGAACCTCAAACATCCGCATGAGCCTTCGTTGGTCCTGAACTTAATTTGATGTGATGAAATTGGTTATGGCTGAAGAAAACTTTATGAATAAACATTTTGTACATTACAATTGCCACTGAACAACTAAATATGGGATGAGCTTGGAATTAAAGAGTTGTTAGACATTGATGTATTCTGGAAGTTTCGACCTCTTGTGGATTGATTTGCAATAATGCAAATAAAACAAATGAGACTGTGTACAGATCTCCCTACACCTATGACACTAAGTTTGCTTTAATTGTCTTAATTTCCTGCTGAATTGAGTTATTAACAAAAGAATCTTGCTGGACATTCCCTTCTTTCTCAGATAAGAATGAACCACATCTTGACCCAAAAAAATTAAAGAAACTGAAAACATTCTTGCAACAAATTTTGGCTAAAATGAACATTCATCTTTGCAATATTTAGATTTACAGATTTTCCATTTAGATAATATTCACTTACAAAAGAAACAACATCTATCAAATATGTAATAAACTATTTTGGTGATGCTAACTCAGTGATATTATTATCCGATATATTTCTGGAAAGTTTCTAACTGAGACTTTCATAATAACTTTTGCAAGCAACTCATTAAGAGCTTATTGACTGTGATCAATGAACAAGAATACTTTTTATAATTTTACAGCAGAAAATGAATTTCAATAAATAAAAGAAATTCCTGTAAAATTCAGTTGCCTTTAAGATTTACATGGATTTGCACAATCTCAATAAAAAAACTTAGGAATCATCTTGACCTTTGGATGCTTTATTATTTTTCTTTGTTTTATAACTTAAGTTTTAAGTTGTTTTCTTATGCTTATGTACATACTTTATTAATACTGACTCTGCATCATTGCTTTATTTATTTACTTCAACTTTAGAAATCTAACTCCTTAATAATCAATATTTTAGATGATTAGCCTAGAATAAAACATTAAAAAAAGTTGCAAATAACAATCACTCAAGATGTGTCTTTTAATATTATATACTATTTGAAATATTGCTCTTCAAGTATTACCAATTTATTGCAAAATACATAATATCAAGTTTCTGATCTTTGATATTAATTTTTTATAGCAACTCATTCATTTCATTATTACTGACATAATTTAAAGGTTAAAATTCGGTAGTGTTGATGTGACAGTTTTAGTTGTGTTTTAATAATAACAATTCTAGTGTTGCTAACTGTTTAGTAAAAGCAAGCTTTAAAAAACTGATTGTCTGCAAGATGATGCAATTTCTTAAATCTCTTCAAGTTTTAAAGAAAGATAATTTATTTACATAATGCTATCCTGAGAAATTTAATTGAATGACAGTTAGGAACAACAATTTCTTCCAAAAATTTGAATTTGAAGAAGATGAAGCCAACAAATATTCTTTTGAACACTTTATAATATAATCCTCAAAATTAAAAACTGACCACAACTCAGACATCATTCATTAAATATTTAAATATTAATTTCAGACTTTTTATAACATCATTCATTATAATTAAGTAATCTAAATTCTTCAGTTGCCTTATTTAATAAATAAATAAAAAAAAAAATGTTACTCACTGTTTTAGACAAATAATAAAAAGTTCATCCAAAAACTGGACACTAATGTAATTTAACATGTGGAGTTCCTCATCTAAAATTGTTTTGATGATATAGTGTCTGTTTAAAAAAAAAAATTATCAATTCCATATTGAAATTTCTTATAACCACCCTCGATCATTCCCAAATACAAAGACAACATCAACCTTTTTTAAAAAAAAGCAACTTCATGGTCATTAATCATTCCATAAAATTACACACTACACTTGCATAAGGTTAAAAAAATAAATAAATTTAGTTATCTTAAAAAAGAAAAAAAATGAAATGACAAACATATCTTCTACGGAAATGAATGCAGATCGAATACTGGATAATTTTATTTATTAATTTAAGAAACAACTTAATTATAAAAAAAGTCCTGTTAATCGGTATTACTTTTAAAATTATTTGTTATCCCTTGTTTTGATGAACAAAATAACCTTTGCTTTTTTTTTCTATAATAACTTCTTAATCAGAGCTATTAAAAAATCACAAAGTACAATGAATATCTTAATTGTAAGACCTTCTTAACATTTGACATGGGGACAATGTCTAGTGATACATCTTAAAAGCCTTTACACTGCCAAGCATAGTTAGACACTGATATTCAATCTCAGACAGAAATACGAAGAATGTTCCAAGACAATATGTAAAATATTGTTAAACACATACCACTTTGTTGTATGATCCTTTTAAAAAGGCACAATTAGTCTAAAAGATTTATACAAACAGTTCATATATTTGATATCTTTGTTTCTGGGTAGTAACTTGATGGCACCTGAGGTGGTCGAACCATTACTGGAACAGGTGGTGTTGCTGATCTTTGATTTGCCGGCAAAATATATGGTTGTGGATTAGTTGCATGAAAACTATTAGGTGTTTGGGGTAGTGGCCTTCCAAAGGAGACAATATTTGGAGAAGGCTGAACTGATCTTTGATAAGGTGAGCCATTCTGACTCTGAATAAAGTTATTTGATCCAACATTGTTATATGGCGTCGAACATGAACTGTTTTGTTGGCTATTTGATTGAAATGTACTGGCTGAATGAGTAGGACTGAAAACGCAAGTGTTATTGCCAATTGAAAGGTTTTCCCAAGATCGAAGTCGCTGATGAATCTCTCTGAAGGAAGGCCTGCGGGCAGGAATTTCATGCCAGCATTCGACCATAAATGCATAGATATGTAGAGGACAGTCGTCTGGTTGTGGAAGTAACTGACGAGATCTTATCATATCAATAACTTCTTGGTTAGAATAACCGTAATATGGTTGCAAGCCATAACTGAATATCTCCCAAAGGACTACTCCAAACGACCAAACATCACTATCGGTGGTGAATTTTCCATACAGGATAGATTCCGGGGGCATCCATCGGACAGGAAGCAGAGATTTTGACTGCACTCTGTAATAATCTGATGAATAAATATCACGTGACAAACCAAAATCTGAAATTTTTACTGTTAGATGGTCTCCAACTAAACAGTTACGAGCAGCTAGATCTCGATGAACATAATGATGGCCAGACAAATACTCCATTCCGGCTGAAATCTGTGTGGCAATGTACAAAAAATCAGCATGGTCAAGCACATGGAGAGTTCCTTCTTCATGAGCTGTTGAAACATCGGTGCGAGGTGAATGCATGATTAAGAACTCATGAAGATCCCCTTGAGCCATATATTCAAATAGCATACACATGGGTTCCTCCTTCATGCAGACTCCAAGCAAACATACAATATTTGGATGTCGTAAATCAGTCATTAGCTCGACCTCTCGTCGGAAATCTTGTTGTGTCTTCAGTGTTGCGTTTTCTTTGAGGGTTTTGACAGCAACCATTGTGTGTCCTCCTCCTTCCACTAATCCCACAAGTTCTCCTTTGTATACTTTGCCAAATGCTCCTTCGCCAAGTTCTTGCAAAAACCGTATGTTCTGAAGTGGAAACTCCCTTGCTCGAATGGCTGCTTTAGGTGTTACTGAGTTCATTTCTAATTGCTGACCAGAACGATTGACGGCAGCTTTCACTATTGGCTTATTAGATTTGGCTCGGTGTCTCATACACCATACACCCATTAGGAGTCCAAACAGAGAAACTACAGCCATTGCTGGAACTAAGATGTACAACCACAGGTAATCAACTGAAATAGATTGGAAAACACATTTAATGATTTTTCTGTATTATCATAATACAAGACAGCAAACTTTAATAAAAACAAATTCAGAAACTAAAATCACATATGCACTAATTTGCAATTAAAAATGGTCTAAATAGTAAAGCAATAAGAACAATACAAACAACAAATATATGATAGGATATATTCACTAATGAAATCACTTTTTAAGTGTAATGAAATCACATCTCATTTAGCTTTAGATATCTGTTAAGTAGCATACTAAATAATTTACTATTAATACAAGAAGAAACGTATCCGTGGAAGCTTTTTTTAGTTACTATGATGAAATTAAAAACATCAATCATCTATTTTATTGAAACTAAGATTATGCCTAGTTTTGAAAAATTTGAATTTTTCTCAACTTTATTATGAAGGTTAAAAAATATGTCCAATTTTTGGATGAAGTATGAAAATATAAATTGCTATAATTTACTAAAGAATTTTTATTTAAATATCAAAAAATTAAATAAAAATTGAATCACTGGTTTCCAAGTTTATTTTTTATAAACAAAAAAAAAGAAAAAAAAAATATTTAAAAGGTCTATTCAAAAAGTTGTACTTCAAAAATCTTGGGATATACTATTTAAATTGTTAAGATGATTGTTAAATGCAAGCTCATCCTCTAACTTAATTTCAAATGATAACATATGTGTTGCCCAATGCTATTAGTTCAGTTTCTTCTAATACTTTTTAAGTGTTGCTTGACAAACAAATGGCTAAATTTCTGCTGCAAAATTTATCAAATATAAGTATTTCAGAAACTTATATTTATATGACTGTTTCAAACAGTGATCACAATCATTGTAAATCTAGTCAGAGCTTATATCTGGCATTGTAATTACATGCATTTAAGGTTCTGTTTTTATTTTCATCTTGATATTTAAAACAGTTTAATGCCAACTAATTGCAAGTTTTCTTATTTTCTTTGCCTTGCAATTTAGAACTTGAGCTTCTTTGATTGATAATCGAACTGGAATATTGAACTGAAAATCTAAAAATTCTTCAAAACTATTTGCATTTAGGCTTAAATAAATAAATAAATATTGTTTTCTTTAACAATAATACTGTGAAATTATTCATTTATTTCATTAAAATTGGTGTTCAAACAACAACTAAATATTAAAAATAAAACTTACCGCATTTTGGGATATCACAAATTTCTTTGTGAACAAATTCGCTGCTGGTATAACACCATGGTTGGGCTTCAACACCACCAGGATTTCTGCAGTAATTATTGGCACCAATTAACTCAGGGTATTCTGATGTTTTGAATGTGATTTGATGACTCCACAGCTGGCACTGATGACCAGAGGCAGTAACACTCACTAAACCACGATAATCTTCACCTTTGCCATTGAAACAACTCTGATCTGTTTGAAATGAAATGCACAGATGAAAAGATCAATGAGCATTATTTGTACAGAATATAATTTATATCAATCACCAAAATGAAACAAACTGTCTACAAAAAATAAAATGGCAAATCAATATAAACCCATTAGAGGGTAAAAGATTTATCTGCATTTTAAGATGACTTTAGATCTTTCCAGAATATATTGAGGCCTTTATTGCCCAGTATCAATATTGGGCTAAAAAATGATTTTGCATTATGTGAATAAAACTATTTTTTTTTTAGCAAATACTTTCACTTCCATTTCCACAATCATTTAATCTTTGCTTCTTCAATTTTGAAATGTTTAATTTCAAAGTCTCCCTAAAAACCAGCTAAAAAAGGATTCCTATACCAAACTAATTGTAGCAAAATTCTTAGTTTCAACATAGTGAAAACATAGTTCAGCATATATAAGCTTTAAAATCTATGAATCTTGGTATTTATTTTTATATATAATGTCTCAAATGTCTCAAAAACATAAAAATTACTGAAAAATAAGAATGACTATGAATCTGGTTGTACTAAATCAGTAAGGAAACCCTTTTGGATGCCTAAACCTACCATGAAAGTTTCAACTTCCTAGAATAACCAGTTCTGAATTACAATGACCAATACCAGATGGACAGAGATGTTAAAGTTATATTCTGAAGCTTTTTTTGTTCAACCAAAATCAACTTTACTGCTCTGCAATCTACATCAAAGACAACATAAATGTCAGATTTTAATCTACAAAACCCAGTGTTCATAACATTTTAAGCAATTAATTTCAAGGATCTTTAAAGGAATTTAAAGCCTTCGTAATACAAAATTCAAAGTCTGTTTTTACATTGACAATTTACTGCATTGTAATCAACTGCATTCTAAATCTATTATCATTAAAGTTATAAATTTCCCTTCTGAAACTGCAATTGCATGGTATTGCAAGGTATAATGATGCCTTAAAAACCACAGCCATCAATTTAGGAAAAAACAACAACCTAAGTAAGTCCCTTACAGAAATATATATGGTGTTATTGTCAGTTTGTACTAAAGATATTTCATCAGAATTCAAGCATTGAAAATAAATAATAAAAAACGATGAACTTTCAAGGATTTAAAAGCACTAGTACAAATCATGAATGCCTTTGAAGCCAAATTTCTCAAGCAGATATAAAACGAAAAGAACTTTAAGAACTAACAACATTTGACAAAATAATTCAAGCAATATGGAATAACTTGAGAAGTTTGCATGAAGTACATATTTTTTAGTAAGGATTAAAAAATGTATGGCATTAAATTCCTCAATTATTTGAACAAATAACTTGGTAACTAAGTTTTAAATTTAACTTACCGTATATGCTCCAATAGAGGCCCCCGACGGTATTGAGGCAAAACTAGCCTCGGCTCCCGGCGCTTAATAGAGACCGGCTGCTATTAGAGGCCGGCCATTATTAACAAAAACTTTCAGAACGCAATATTTTTACACGTAAAGACTGGCTAATATTACAAACAGCTACTTTATTTGAATTTCACATGCTACATAAGACTGTTAAAGATAAATGGCAATGTCTTTCTGTACTTTTCGCTGCTATTCGTCGTCCGAATCCGCAATGACGGGCGACTGCCTCACCGGAAGTTTCTTTCGCGTATTCCACCGCGCGAATCTTGGGCAATGTCAAATGACCGTTTCGGCGGCATTTTGTAAGGCAATGTTCCGTAAGGTATTACGCACGACTATAAAGATACGGACGCTTACATTAGTACCGGTAGGCAAATATCAAAGACCCGGCTACTATTTGGCCGTGTCCTCTCTGCAGCCTGGCGCTTATTAGAGACCTCGACGTTTATTTGAGCATATACGGTATATGAAATAAGCGAACATAACTGAAAATCATAAACATAAAAATCCTTAATAATCGTAATTTAATAACTTGAATAAGTCACTCACCTCTTGTTTCTTGGGTTTGTTTGGGAATTCCTAAACGAAGACAGTTTTCACTTTCTTTGGAGCCAACAACTGGTAGATCGTCACAGTTAGGCAATATCAACTGGGGTCCAAACAGTGGGTGCTTTTTAGCAATGATGTATTCAAGACGACATATATCATTTTCAAGCATTATACATTCGTCTTTACAAATCTGACGAGGTTGAGGCATTCCATTTTGTTCATCACATAATGGAAATGCATGATAACACAAAATAGGAATTGCAAAATCAGCACAGCGTCTGGTAAGATCACCTGAAGAACCAACTACTGTAAAGGCAGTTGTTAGCTTTTCTTCAATTACAGACTGTGGCTTTGATGAAAGAACATGGATTGTTTTATTACCAACAAATCTAGCACAAGTGGTTCCTTGATAATGTTGACAAAATCCAATAAGATTATCATTCTCAACTTTTAATTCTGATAATCTGAAAATATAAAAAATAAAAATTAGTATACTTCTAATTTGCTCAATGTCTAATTTGAAGTGTATGAAGAATATCACTATGTATTATTATTAAATTATATTGTAACAGTTTATATGTAAATATTTTTAGAAATCATTTATTTGTATTTATCTGTATTTTATTCATTTTAATCTTTACCGTTATTTATTTTAAGTCATTCGTTTTTTATTTCCTAATTGTTGATGTTCTGTTTAGTTTTAAATTCTTTTCTGTTGCAGCCGTTTAATTAGTTAATTAATTTAAAGTCATTATGTTCTTGTCCAATCTCTATGTATATTTTTAATTACTTATCCAATGAAATTTAACTTTGTAAAATCTATAAAAACCTGTTTTCTGTTTAATAAATTGATTCAGTTCAGTTCAAAACTTAACTCGTTGTTTCTTTGCTCCTAAAAATCTCTCCCACAAACAGCATTACAATATTTATAATTTTGATTTTTTTGATGGATCATGTAAGGATCAGGCTGAACTTCATGTGGATCAGCAGTCCAAATATTAAGATTTAGGAGGTGTCAGAATTGGTCTGGTTGGGTATATTTATATATAGAGCATGGAGGAATGTTGAAGGCCCAAGTGAATGCTGCACTAAACAATGGATTGTATAAGGAAACAAAGAAGAGCTTGTAGATATGGCTTATGAGAGATCTAAATATCAGATGTGTAACTTGTCTGACATGAAAAAGTTAGGTGTAGACAAACATGGAAGCCTGTCAAGAAGGAAGTCAAGGCCCAAACAGAGCTGTAGAGCTATAAAAGAAAAAGAAGGACAAAATAAAAATACCCAAGAATTATTGGGAGCTTTATTATGATGTAACGAGTAAGCTATCATGAAAGAGAACATAAAACAAAGGGTGTACCACAACACAGAAAATTATAAAATGGTGTGCGACATAAACCACATTTCCAGACTTTATTTACTGCTACTAAACACTACTGAAGGTTACTTTAAAAATAAATTTACTATTAGCATAAGATGGAGATTTAAAATTAAGATTGAATTTTCCGTTAATTGTTGATAAGTTAAAGAACATTCAATCACTTAACTTTAAAGCCTGAGTACAATATTATTTTATTTTATTACAGAACCTCTCATGAAACAATGCACTAAATAATGCTTCTTAAAAGTTGATTCTTAATTTTTATTAAAAGTTCTCTATCTGAGCATATTGTAAACAATCAAGTTAGAAGAATACAAATTCTCTTTCCAAAAGTAATCCAACTTTTTGCTATTCAAAGATAGATAGGAGAAATTTAAAATCTACAATGAAATAATTAACTTCAGTGAATGTTACTGATGGATTATTTCATGTAAAGCTACATTAAACATATAGAGTTTACAATCCTTGTTTGTTTATTTTTCAATGTATATTTCAGAACTATGAAACTTTCAAAATCGTCAACAATGAACGTTATAAAACAACAATGGATGAGAAAAAGTTATTCACAAGTGATTTCCATTAGTGAGTTTTTCTTTGTGTAATTTATTCCTTGAGGCACCACTGCGCTTCCGATGAACGTTATATGTTTGAGCTTGATCCGTTGTTTTTGATTTGACTTACGTTTGATTTGCGCAGAAGAAAAAGGCAGAAGGTTGCTGATTTTTTTAAGACGTCTCGAGCTTCTCCGCATATTTTTTTTTTTTTACGATTTAATTTTTCATTTAGACAACGTCCTTTTTTTTTTTTTTTAACTAGTTATAAATTTTTGGGAAAGCGATAACAGACAATATTATTTCCTCTCAAACAAAAAAAAAAAAAAAAAGAGTAAACATTAAATAACAAAAATGTTGAGAACAGCAACGAATTCAGATCAAAAACTTGACAATGATGATTTTTCAAAGTGGTGCTGTACTGTATGAACGTGATCAAGATATATTTTTTATCAGTTCTTTTTAACAAAACTATGAACTAAGAATATAAGTGTATATATTGTAAGAAAAGCAATTTTTTGGGAAAAAAAATAACAAAACATATTAATAGAAAGGTGTCTGGGGATGGGAAATTTTGATAAAGGAGCTAGCTGTATTTACGATTAGAACATTCTAAAAGAGTTCGCAGCATCGCAGTACCGGTGCCATTCATGATATCAGCATTTCTGAGACTGATCTAAAATCTTAGTGACCATTAAAAACGGAAATTCAAAAATTAAAGCATAAATTAGGATTAAATTTTATATATTTTTTTTTTTTCTTTCTAAAAGAAACAATAGTAGAGGGACTTGAACCTAATTCAACCTAACTTAATTAGAACATCTGTAACCAAATTCATCTCTGTTCGCGAAGTAGGCTACTCCTTTTTTTCCCGAAAGAGATCGGCTTTGTTATACATATAAACATAATTGATGGCAAATGTTTTGTGCTAAAAAAAAGTAATTAAAAAAAATCTGCAAAATAGTCTTCGTTTAGAAACTAATTCTTGCACAATCAGAAGCATAAACAGGATTTTATTTGGGGTGAGGGTCCCAAGTTACGGAACTGACCAGCTTACAACCAAAAAAAAAAAAAAAACATTGTTTTCAAAATTTAGGGTGGGGAGGGGTCAAGATCAATTCAACTTGCTATCTAATCAAAAAATAAACAAAAGAAAATAGGGTTAATCTATATAGTTTCATATTTCGGAAGGGGTTCCTTTGACGTCCTCCTCCCCTCAATTGTAGACGTCAGACAAGAAAAAAAAAGCAAGCCTACAGCAAATTTGTTAATCACTTTGACTCTGCCTAATTTTTAGCAATCCATTTGTTGCTTTTGTGTGATAGCTTTTGCGTTTGTCCTGTCCGCCTGCCCGCCCGGGTCTGTCTCCCCTAACAACTCCCGAAGGGAAGGTCGGATCGGCAAATGGATTTCACCACCGCGTCAGAGCAGCACCCCCTGGAAGTCACTTCCAGGGGGTGCTGGTCAGAGGCCCAATACCGTTGGAATAAAGATATTTTCAGGGGCCCCCGCTCGAGATATTTGGCATTGTTTTCATTGGATTTTCGCTTTTACTAAGGCGGAAATGTTAGAAATGCAACCATCTCATTTCAGTTGTCAGCTATAGCATAAAGTTTTTCTTATCCTCTAATAACCTGATGAAGTTTTCAATTACAGGAAAACGAAATATTGTGGAATAAAGAAGGGATGTTAAGAAGATTTTTCAATGTATATCATATGCTGGAGGTTGTCGGTTCGAATCCCTATATCTACTGGGTTTTTTTCTTATTTTCCTAACTTTTTTTTCAATTTTTCCTTACAATAACGTTCTTCCTTTTTTTTATTATCATGGGTCGCCCTTAAATTTATGCTTTAGCACTTGTATTATTTTTATTTTTAATCGTGAAAAAAATAAATCTTAGTTGCCATTGCAAATGTAGGCTACCTAATGTTTATGTGTGATTTTATTTTGTCTGAATGAAACCTACCATCAGATTAAACAAGCTAAAAAGAAAAAAAAAAGTATTGAAAAGACAGTTTTTCCGAATAATATAATTATCTGCATGTGCTCCTTCGAATGTAACTTCTTTCAAATTGCTGTAGATATAATGAACCCGCAAATTCTTTCGTTAAAACCGATTAAGTTTATGAAAAATCGAAACAATATGCATAAAGCACGCATCATGAAATGGCACGTGAAATTAATAACAATAACCATGTCTAGGTGTAGTCAAAAGAAATTCAATGTTTCCCATTAATAGAGTTAATAATTTAGTTTCAAATGCTTTCCTAATTTTTAAAAACCTCCAAGGCACGTTTTTCTCCTCAGTGATAACATCTGACTATTTTGTGTAGTTTTAGTGTCCAGACACAGTTTTATAGCCTTGGCGTGGTTTATAAAATTAAATTAATTCTACACGCAGCCGTCCTGGATATTTCCGCGAATAGGTCTATTGTTTTCCCCAAATCAATATAAAGTATTCCTAAATATTCACATTATGAAATGCTATTGTGTAAAGATAATCATCGACGTTATCTAATAATGATTACAATTTTTATTAATTAACTAGTCGATTCGCTGCGGAAGCCTCATATATGTTACATGATTACAATTAATGATTGATTACAGTCAATGATGGAAACCAACTTTTATTATTAAAAAAAAACACATTTTTTTTTTTAATAAATGACAAAGTTATTTCAAACTACCGCAACTAAGTAACACTTATCTAGCAGCTCTTTTATCATTTAAGTTCACTCAGTGTTAGAATTCATGCCTTTGCGTGAATCTATTTGATACTTGCATTTTTCACGCAGTTTTTACTCATTTCACCAGATCTGAAGGTTTAGTTCTCTTTAATCTTCTCGTTACCCTTCTGTAATTTAACAGATGTTGTACCGAGGCATTAGTATGATTGTGAAGTCTTTGTTCATGCCTCACTGCAGTTTGTTTTATCACTTCATGGACAGTATTCATTTTTAGATCTTTATGAATATCATCATTTCTAACGTACCAAGGGGCACCAACAATTCCTCGTAGCACTTTATTTTGAAAGTTTTGTATCATTTTTAAATTAGTCTTCTTAGTACAACCCCAAAGTTGTATTCCATACATCCAAACAGGTTTCAGAACTTGATTGTAAATTACTAGTTTATTACCCATATTCAGTTCAGATCTTCTTCCAAGTAGCCAATACAGTTTTCTATATTTTATATTAAGTTCTTCCTTTTTCTTCTTAATATGCGCCTTCCATCTCAGCTTAACATCCAGTGTCATTCCCAGGTATTTGGCCTCCTTTGCAATCGAAATTATTTGTGATTCAATCAAAACTGGAATATTCTGTATTTTTTTATTTGTAAAGTTAACATATATAGATTTAGATCCGTTAAGTTGTATTCTCCACTTTTTGGTCCAACTACTAACTCTATTTATGGCATGTTGTAGTTTTCTTGTTGATTCCTCTATCGTATTACCCACTGCTAAAATAGCGTTGTCATCTGCAAAGGTAGCCATTGTTATTGTTTCATCTTGTGGGATGTCTCTTGTATATAATAAGTATAGTGTCGGTCCAAGAACACTTCCTTGTGGTACTCCTGCAGTAATTTCTTTAAAATCTGAATATTCACTTCCATGTTTAACACGAAAGATCCTTTCTGACAAATAAGATTTCAAGATTTCACACAATTGTCCAGGAAAATGACACTCTAGCTTATAAATCAATCCATCGTGCCAAACTTAATCGAAGGCTTGAGAAACATCTAAGAAAATACTCGAACATACTTTCTTTTTTTCCAGAGTCTCCTCTATTACATCAATTATTCTATGAACCTGTTCTACTGTTGAATGTTTATTACGAAATCCGAACTGATGATTTGGAATTAATTCCTTTCCTTGTATAATCAGATTCAGGTGGTTTAGCAATAATTTTTCAAATACTTTTGATATTATTGGTAACAATGATATAGGCCGATACGATTTTTTATCATTTGGGTCTTTTCCTGCTTTATGAAGGATGATTTAAATGCTAAGAAAGCTCCAGGATATGATTTGATAACAGGACAGATCTTAAAGGAATTACCACATAAAGCCGTGATAAAACTCTTACATCTTATTAATGCTGCCCTTAGATTAAAAAAAAAACACATGACATCAAGTAAAGTACAGACTAAACTAAAACGAAAAATAAATTAAAATTTACATTCTAATAAATATATACAATACGACATTTACGATTCTAAACAATTTCTCTAAATACAGTGATTTTGGTTTTACATTCTGAAATATTTTCCTTATCTAAAGGTATTCTGCTGAGTTGACCATGCGACAATACTCCTGTTGCCTAGCAACGCTTCCACTGCTGAGTACGTATACATGCTCGCAACATGTAATTAATTAAGATACAAATTAAAAACAATATAAGCTTTTTTATAATTCACTTTAGAAAAAAAATTGATTGTTTATTTATATTTTAAAAATTTACCAATTGCACCAATTACAAATTTCAGAAATTTCCAAATTTTTCATTTATGCTAAGAAATAGTAACTTTAAATCGAATTGATAGAATAATCTCACGCCTTTATGTTTCTACTTGGAAGAAGGAAAATTCTATTATCTTCCTTGTCCACAACATCCAACATCTAAATTCAATTACGGTGCTTTATCTGGAGATTTTCCTCTTAACTCGGTAGCTTCACCTCTCTAATTTGAAACTCATGACGCTTCTAGCAGCGCTTACAAAATTCCTTAATAACTGAAAGCCATCTCAGTAAAGGAATTAAGAAGATTAAGGGAGGGATACACGAAATTGAATGTAAATGTAATTCAGCGATGGGACTATTCCCCTACACTACGTAACACTCCGTTTAACCTCCACCATCCCTTTCAGGAGTGCGTGTGTTTGGAAATTCACCGTGGCGTTGCCCAGGCAAAAAATTAAATAATAAAATACCGTTTTCGTAAAGTGCTGAATTTGATTTCCATTCCCGTCACTTCTATCAATCTCAAACAACGAATTTTGCTGAAGCATACGTTGTTATTACGCTTACAGCCATCTAATACTGTGTAAAAGTTTCACGGTACTTTTGAAATTATCACAGGCAGAGAAATTTTTAATTTCTATCTACCATGCTGTTCGTAGGTCATTTTGAATTCAATCCACCAGGTCACGTTCATCCTCACTCTCCTCTATACAGAACCTTTCAAGCCATTCCCAATCATCATCTCTCCCCTCCATCAAGCCGACATGAAAGGGTTATTTTTCAACCAGGTGGTATCGATTAAACACTTGCCCTAACTGTGACCCCTCTATTCTTCTTCCACCCCACACGATTTGAAACACATGCTATTATCAAACATTTCTCCCTTATAGGAGCAGCCTCTTAAGTTGAGCATCTTTTTACGAAATCATAGGTGTTCACCTTTGAGATTATTCACTACATTTATTGCATATTTTCCGAAGAAAAAGAAAGCTTATAAGATCGTTGCGTCTGTGCAAACGTGCATGTATATATAACTTTTATATATTTAGTTATAGATTCGTATAACTTTTGAATCCTGTGAACAGATCTTGAAACTAAACATACATATTTTTTTGAATAAACTACAATATCTCCTTTGTATTTAATTTTTGTTTTCCTTCGACAAATTCAATATAATTTCGAGATGATATCGTGAGATCTTAAAGATATAATTTCAATTTGAAATAAATTTTTAAATCAATGAATTGTTCAAAAATTAAAAAGATGAAGAAAAATGTGGCCTCTTCTTAAGTATAAAATAGTAGTAATATAGTAGCAATAAATGATTTGCTTTGAAACGTAAATATTTAAGAAACTTATTATTTATGACTCCAAGGTCGTTTAGAAACTTCCTTTTTCTTTTCGAACACTTCAAGACATATTCTGTCGATACTATCTAGATGAATTAATAATATATGTGTAATCTGCTGCGGCATCTTTTAACAGATATCGTTGCTTTCATTAAAAAGGTTACCTTTTCTATATAATCATCTAGTATTTACGATTAGCTTAGTTTATTGTAAGGCCAATATTTTTACTTGTAGCTTTTAAAATAATATACATTTTGAAATAAATTCCTTTCTTTCACAATGAAACAGCAAAAGACCAACCTTCGGTCGTTGTGGTTTTGCTGCCACTAGAATACGGTGCCATCAAGATAAATGGGTTTCCTTGTGTGCTGCGCTGCGGTTGTCATGACTACGGGAACCATCTGCATCACAACAGCTGTTCTCTTCAATACAAAAGGTGTGAACAAAACCCTGTGACTAACCCTTTAAATACGCCTCCCTCCAAACAATTCCCGGGCAATTGTGGAACCCAAGTATTGAAATCAAAATAAATCAAAGCTAAATAATAATGGACTGCAAACCATTCATTCTCTAAAGAGTTTCGTAGTTTTTATTTAATATTATTATTGTTTCTTCCTTATTGATTTTCTTTTGTTTAGTAGAAATAAGCTTTTTACATATTCTGGATGTATTTAAAACTTTTTCTTCACAATTTCAGTTTATCTGATCTGGAAAAAAAAAATCCCTACTGAACTTCGACGCATCATTAGAAATTAAAGTATTAGGGCCTGCTGAAAATAAAATAATATTCAAAATTAAACTGAATTGATTACTAACTTAATTGAAATTTATGAACTGAAATAAGTTAAATTTGAGTGCTTTCTTTTGGAAAAATTCAAGTGATAAAAGAATTTAATTCATATTCATCTCTATTTTGTTACCTCTATTTTTTTTAAATAACTCCAGACATATATCTCTACCATTTTGCCACTACGAATTTTTAGACTATATTTACTATTAGCACTAGTAGTATTTTTACTTTACTTCTGTTTCTCTAATATACATAATATTAATAAATTAATATAAAAGCATACCGAACTAGTGATTAAATTTAAATATCAAAATTATAATAACTACATAAAACGTAGTACAGGTACTCCTCACTTTACGACCGAGTTCCGTTCCGACGACTAAGTCGTTAAGCGAATTGGTCGATAAGCGAGGAGCTTGCGGGAATATAGATCGTTGTGAAATTATAAAAATTATATAACAAACTTCAAATTTATTCGTAACAAGACATGCTTATATACACATTATCATTTGTTTATCTGGAGTTGTAGAGGGTCCAGGTAAGGGAGAAGACGACGATGAAATAGAAGTTGTACCTTCAAGGGCGGAGGTCGTAAGTACGAGTGGTCTTTAAGCAGATAGGTCGTAAAGTGAGAAGTACCTGTATTTATGTTATTAAGACCTAATTGTGAAAGGAAAATTATTGATAACTTAATACTTGCCATTGCTTAGTAAAAATAAAGATATTTATATTTATAAAGAAAAAATATCTTAATTTTCGAGGACCAGTGGTAATACGTAATAAGCTACAAATGTACTTATTTGATTTTTTTTTCTGATATAGGTGTAAAACTGTAGGGCCGTTTGCTCAGCTTTCCAGAGCCCCTCCCTTATATTAATATTTATGTTATTTTTTTGGATTTTGGTGTGACAAGGGGGCCACAGGTTGTGACCGACCCTCGATCACTTTTCTCAGGCCTTGTATGAAAATACATAACATTTTAAAACAACAGCAAACAAGTTATCAAGTAACATAAACCTTGTAACTGATACCTGAACAGGAATACGGTATTTAAATGCAAAGACACGGTCTAGGATGAAAATAAAGTATCTGAAAATCTTGTAATACTCGCAGTTATTGATATTTAAAAATTATGTTAGAAACAAACGACTGATTTCTATTATTAAGTGTCGGAGGTAATTTTATATCAAACTTGGATTTATTGTACAGGTTATTAAAAAAGGAGGTCGTAAGTGAATGTATTTTATCTTTTTTTTTGTGTTCATCTTGAATTTCTTTTTTTTTTTTAAATCACAATACGAATATTCTGAACTGAAATCAAAGTGACGTACACTGATATATAATTTAATGTTTCTCATTTTTAGTTGAATCCTGATTCTATAAATATTTAAATTCAGTATAGTTATTGATAATCTTGAAAACGACAATTATAAAACAACACTCCCGTAATTTCAATCCATCAATAACTACAGAGGTGTCGTTTTGAAAAATCTGTCGATGAAATCTAAGTAAGGAAGAATTCAAGAGAACGATCCAATCCACAAAGCTATAGGATTACTCCGTTTCTCAACAAGTGTCTCAAAACTGGGAATTTTATCGGAATTTCAGGCAATGTTTTCATGACGGAATCGATAAAATCAGGAACCCTCAACGCACCTTGGAAACCCCTAAACCCCCACTGGAGAGATTCCACTTCCGTTATGGTCTACCTTTTAGGAAAACAAATTATTATATTTATAAAAAGGGAGATGGGACTCAAAAACTACTTCAAACCCTTAACACTAAATAAGAAATTTATCTGAAACCGATACAGCATCAGATGATGTGCGCTGAGCAACTCCATGGCTCTTAAGCCTACGACCTATGTAAACAAGACCGTGGGCACAAAGGAGGCGTTCGCGAAGCACCTCGGTTACCGCGAATTCATCACATCCGAGGTGTATTTTAGACAAGGAATAAGATAAAAGACGTACTGACCTATCGTCGGAGGATTCAGGAAGCTGCTTCGCCTGAAGGCAATCGAGAAATCCTGTGAAACAAGCGACCGCCATGAAAAAACAGGCCGCGATCGCCATGCCGACTTCACTGGTGCCCTCCGTTAACCAATGATGACAATGGACTCTCCCGAGAGGGATGAACCCCACTCCACCCACGCGCGCAACGCAGGGAACGAAATTAAACGTAATAGTAGATCGTTTATCGTTGCATAGAGGCGCTACACTATGACTCTTAATCGTTATTTTTTGAATTTTATTTAAATAAATTTAAAAATGCTTGAAAATGAATTACCGGGTATTCGATTAAAAAAAAAAACAAAAAAAAAAAAAAAAAATAAGAAGGATAATGATAAAGTTTAAAACTATATGCCTTCAGTCAAGATCCATATTTCCAATAAAATATTATTATTAAATATTATAAAACATTAAAATAGTGCAATTAAACAAAACTGGAAAATTAGCAAATGTTAGTGCAATTTATAATATTTGCTAATTTTCCAGTTTTGTTACTTTCATATAAATAATTAAATTTCTATAAAGCTTCAAATAAATCAATGAATAAGGAAAAAATAATAAATTCAAATAAAATAATGAAGTAATAAATTTCAAATTTTATTTTTTTTATATCATAAAAACTTAATTATATTTAAATTTATTTATTTTTTTTTTTTTTTAATTACAAGACGTTATTTTTTGTCGTTGACATTCTGACTTTTTTTTTTCTTCCTTTTAACTCAAAAACATTCTAAATAAGGACTTATAATGATATAAATGTGAAATAACACATAAACAAACTGCTCTTATTAGAAAATCATGAGTTAGCTCATCAGCCATTTCTTACTGAACCTGCTCCATTCACGCTAATTGTCGATCACCAGGCAGGAGCTACTCAGTTGATGAAGCTCCACAGAAATTGCATTTACCTAAATCTGTTTCTCATTACAAACATTGTGTAATTTCACTTGGATTCTGTCATTCCGAAAAAAAAGTATCTCGGATTTTTCACCAAGATCCAATACAGCTGTGAAATTTGGCACGTTTGGTGCCATAAATCCATGTACGATCCTTGGTCCCTCACATAAAAGCTAGCTTGTTTTTCCTTTTCCTCCCTAGATTATAACTTAAAAAAAGAAACCCAGACAGACATGTTTTTCGTTCATCAATTCAGATTTTCATAGCAAATACTTAAAAAAAAAAAAAAAAAAAAAAAAAGGTTTTCAAGATAAATAAAAACATTTCAATAATGTTTCATTGTTTATTCTATAAATTTTTGTTTAACGTAATAATGTGACTCCTGACGAAATCCTTCCTTTTACGCTGTTTTATAATAAAATAAAGTGTTATTTTTTTCTTAAATCTATTCCTGTTGCACTTAGATAATTCATTTGTGTCTGAACACAAAGCTAGCCATAAATTGTTGGAATTAATTTTATATTAAATGTTTATACAAAAGCGTTTGTCTCATGGTTAAGTCAGTCCATCCGTCCTACTCTCACGGAGATAACAGCTATTCAGGATTTGTTGGCTTATGGCGAATTCTAGAAGCCATCTAAAGAAAAAGTAATTCTGGAGATCTAACCTGTAGCAAAAGTCACTCTAAGTCGATACCATTGAAAATATATCAACTGAATCGTAATAATGAGATACTTTGAACCTCTGGGACTGCTGAGCTGCGATAATAATCACGAAACACATGTGGTTCGTGATATAAATTTCCAACGACTCTAAAATTCGTTGTAGAGTTTATTTTACATCCTTTCAATTTGCCTGAATTGATTTGATCACAGAATAAAAGCAATTCCTTTTATTTTTTTCTGTACAAAATCGCTGAGTCATTGCATATTTTCAACAAAAAAGTGACATTACAAAAACTTAGTGACATTTGTGAGTTGCTATAGGATATTGAGATAAATGTTTAAGCCGACGTAAAAACAAAAAAATCATAGTCGACATGTCAACTTTACAATATCCTCAAGGTGACATCCTAAAAGTTATTGAAACAATTAACAGGCTCCATTTACCAATCTTTCCAGATATATATATACATACATACATACATACATACATATATATATATATCGCCGGACAGCGATTTGGGATTTGAAAACGCTAATACCAAAAAACAAATCACTGTTTCTATGGAGATTTAATCTAATTACCTCCACGTCTTCAGCGGCAAAATTTAGAAACAATTTAGCAAAAACGCAATATATTAAGACTTTGCTCTTTTTAATTTAAAAAAATTACAGCCAAACTATCTAAAATTTAAAAAAATTACCAATATAATTGTTTTTTGGTATTAGCGTTTTCAAATCCCAAATCGCTGTCCGGCTTTATATGTTTAGCAATAGAAGTCAATTTTATTCTTATATTCTATACTGACTAAATATAAATTATATATATACACACACATAAATACATACATATATAGACACACACACATTTAAATAAATAATATGTTCTAATATATAATATTTGGTTGCTGTGTAGCGGTGCTATTGGCCTTAAATTCTTCCCATACTTAATTATGACCAAATTTGATTTGAACCATAATATAACTGGAGTTCATTCCGAGCAATATTCATTTATCATTTAAATTAAACAGAGTAAAAAGAAAATCTTGAGTTATCGTCATAATAGCAATGCATGGCTGTAAGTCTAATAGGGATCGTCTATTTGATTGTTTAAACAAAGTTTCAGCTATTTATAATAAGTAGTTATTAAGTTATAATGATTATGGTGCCTTAAGTATTTTTGCGGGATTTGTCCATTAGTTCTAACTTTCAGATCGAGTTTATACAAAAATCCGTAGCCATCATTTTCCAAACCTATCAATGTGAATTTCGGCTTTAATAGGTTAAATACTTTTTGAGTTCTGTCTACAGACGGACGGATAGGATTTTGACTGAAGATTACATTCTAAAAGCTTCTTTGTTCTAACTCTTCTTTCCCTGGGTTAGAGAAAACCAATACTACGCTTTGCTATTTATGCTTATCACGCGAGTGTAAAAATAGTTCCAGTGTATTCGTAAATGCAATGAAAAATCGGTTAATCAATAGGACCCGCATTTTCATGACCTATCCTGTTTTTTCCTTACTATGAAGTCGATATAAACACTCCACAGGTAAACAGTTTTTGTACTGCATATAACTGCACATTTTGAACTTTACAACAAATTCGCTGAATGGCAACACATTTAATTAAATTTAAAATAGTTTTACAGATGGAATATTACAATGAAGGCGTGAAGTCATTTACATTTTTTCTTTTTGTTGGATAGTAGTATTTTTTTTTAGATCATATTTTGAACTTGTAGATTAGGCTTTCGAAATTAAGTCATAAGTGCATAGTTCTAAGATTTTTATATCACAAAAATCCGGATCCTATTGATTAAGCAACAAGAAGTTCCTGATAGAACTTGAAGCTTACTTTTCTTTTAAAATGTTGCGTTTTTATTGTAATTTATTTCTTTTTTTTTTTAGTCGTGAAAACAAAGTAGGCCTAATCGAAATTATAATATCTAATGAATACAAACAGTTATAGTTTTCTATGTTCTAAAAAAACAAAACAAAAAGAAAGAAAGAAAGAAAAAAAAATAATAATTTTACTGACTTAAGTTGGCTTAAAATTCCAGTTAATTGTAAACCTATCAAAGCATGCGCACGAGGATAATAAATGGATTACTATCATATTGTTAAACATCCATTGAGGTTCATTGTTTCGTTTCTAATTCTTTTCTATAATTTTCGTCATCTTCGTGTTCAAATTTCTTTACATGAAAAATTTTTCAAACAAAAATTAGATCTTCTTTTATCCATAAATATGCGTGCTAGGTTTTAGGAAGATCTATTCAGCGGTTCATAAGTTACTAGCAAAAAATACCCGTGCTTCGCTTGGGTTACAAAAAAAAGAGTTCTGATGTGGATGATGAAGAAATTGTAATTGTGTGATCACTTGAAACCTTTCCAGTTGGTAAAAAAAAAGCCCAATGGTTTTTACAAATTTTACAATGGTAGGCCTATATAATGTTACAGTCCTATTTTTTAACTCGATAAGACTGAGATATAAAATTAATATCGAGATCGGAGAATATAAGACTTCCCACCCCTTTCTGTCCTTCTCCACACCCTATCACTTCAAACCTTCCGCAGTTGGTAAAAAATCACTTGATGATAACAAAATAAAGTTATATTCTAAAATACTTAACTATCGATATAAATTCCATAACAGACTCTAAATCCATATACTTCAAAATCCACATACGATATTTCGAATGCATCTTCTCGAACATTCTTCATCAGGTAAAATTAATATAAAAGGGGAAAACCTTCAAGTCATTCCTCCTTTACATAATGAAAAACTTAATTCTAGTAAACAAAATAAGCATATTATAAAACGAAACAATTGATTAATATCATATAAGATAATAAAACATCATATTGGACTAAACAATTGTTGTCATAATAAAAGTCGCTATTCATTGTTTCCTTTTGTTTTGATAATTACTGAAAATGCCAAGTGAATGTTTTGATACTCTCAGATATTTATCTTTATTCATATATTCGTATGTATTAATATAACATGATTCAAGCAAAAGTCTTTCTTCATCATCGTTACATTTATATATCATCTTGGCTATAGGATCCGGGTTATGTTTTTCGGTTATTGCATGGTGCGCCCAATCTAATTAGTTGGGTTTATCATTTTGGTACGCCCCCACGTTCATTAAGCCTTTCTTTTAATGTTCTTGAAGAATTTCCATAATATACTTTATTACAACTTCTACATTGAAGTTTGTAGATAATACCCATATTAAGTTTGTCTTTATTTCTAGATCTCTTATTTATTTTCAGAAGTTTGTTGTCTTTATAGAAGATGATTTTAATCTTTTCTGAAGAAGCTTTTCTAATTTTTTTATTTATTTTCGTTCCAATCGGGAACCGAATATAATTGTTGTAGTTAGAAGGATTCTTCTTGGTTTGAATATTTTTTTTTTATATATTTGAAGAAATCTTTAACAATTTTGTTCACAAAATTTACAGGATATTCGTTCATGTAGAATTTGGTTTTCATCCTTTCTATTTTGACTTTCCATTTATTTCCGTATAATTTGTTATTCTTTTTAGATTGTTCCAAATAATAGCTCTTTTTGTTTTACTGCTTATATTGGAATGAAAGTTCATGGTTTGTTTGCTTTTTACTTCCTTTTCGAAAAATTCATAGGAAATGTTGTTATATTCACTTGAAATAGCCAGATCCAGAAAATTTAAGTTTGGACTTATTTCCTTTTACATGCGCATCCACGATTTCTTAATATATGATCCGTTATTTTTGAAAGTGGAATAAGTCCACTTTTGGAAAAAAATGAGTTAATAGTAATTTTAGTAAGATATAGATATCCTCTTTTTATATTTATAATCATACAGTCAATGGACCACGAATTCTGCATAAATTAATCAAATTAATTTTAGCTGTAAAATGTAACCGCAAAAAAAGTTTTTTTGAAAGTGGAATAAGTCCATTTCGAGTAATCATAAGTAAAACAACTTTCTAATTGATTTGTCAAATTACTGTATTGCTTGGAAATTAAGTTCTTTATGCAACCCTGACGAAGATTAAGCTCTAAGCTCTTCTTTAGATTAAGCTCCAATGCGAGCATGCGCATTGCGAATTGGCTATCTTATCATTCGCAATGATGTGGTTAAGCATTGTTCAATCAGCTGACAACAACATAAATGCTATTGACCACAAATTTCTATTGTCGTGTCATTCATTTCTTCCAAACGACAGAGATTTTGGAGTTGTGGAAATAGCATTAAAGAAAAAGGATCAATTATGTACTGCTCATGACTATTATAATACAATAAAGAGTTGCTCCAAGAAAAATACAGTGGAGCGTCGATAATCCGGACATCAACATTCCGGAGCATCGATAATCCGGATTCAATTCCGGTGAAAAAAAAAGTTCAAAAATCATTAACAGATTTTTTTAAGTGCTCTGACAATGTATAAACATGTATATTCTTTCATTAAAATACATTATAAGTTCATATTAATTAATGGTTTTTATTTATCTGCTCCAGTTATTTAACCATTAAAGTGAATTATTAATGGTTTTAGCAAGTTTTCTTCTTGTTATGAACTCAAAACTACCTTTTTTTTTGGTTCTTTTCGAAAATCCGGACGTTCTGATAATCCGGACAGGGTCCGGTCACAATTAATCCGGATTATCGACGCTCTACTGTAATTTCATTTTGTATGAAATGAAACGAGAAGATTATGTCTCAGCCAAATTTTAGAAGAGACAATATCAAACAGGAAAAACAATACGGATGGAAAAATTATACAATGGCTGAAAATATGCTGGATGAGGTTTAAAAGGGATGAACCACACAAATTTTTTTACAAAACAAGTATGAATGAAAATTCACCATTTAAAGTATTATTTTTATTTGGAAAACAAGGAAGACCCAGACATCTCAGCAAGATTACTATGTTGTCATTGTATAAAACGTCAAGATCTATAACAAAAGAGAAATACAGCGAAATGACGAGTTTACTATCTTGCATACCATCTATTTACCATGAATACTTTGCTATGTTAACTGTAAAGGTAAAATAAATTAAAATATATATATATTTTTGTATTTTTAGTTATCTTGACGAAGTAATTATATTTTACACTTGTTTATGTTTTTTAAATTATTATTTTTTACATTAAAAACTTCAGTTCAGTAAAGCCAATGTGTATAACAAAGTGGACTTAATTTTCCTCTTGTTTTCATTTCTTACAATATATTATTATTGAAAGTGGAATAAGTCCATTTGGAGTTAAATAATCGTTTATTTTTTTTTTTAACAATTGTAATAATCATTATTACATTGTAAAATTTAACAAAATTACAGTGTAAAAAACAACACCAAAATTGATTAATCTTTGCCAATATTTTTAACTTCGTTCAAACGCTAACCCTTTAATATCTCGATATACGAAAAAAATGGACTTATTCCACTTTCAAAAATAACGGTTCATATAATCATAGGCGGAAATGGACGGAATTCCCAATATTTTGAGGGGAAAAAATAAATATATGTCGACAATGATTATTCACTTTTAACTAAAAAATTTCTCATGAATTAAATTATCTTCAGTGGTAATTTAAAATACTTTAAGCTTTGCGAGTGATTAGATTCCCCCCAATCAAAATGCTGAAATTCCGCTTATGTCTATCGAAGCTCCGAATTGTAAGTTTGCATCTATTATTCTTTTAAATTAGAATCTTTAGATTATTTGAATCCCCACTGATGATCTAAATTTTCTATTAAATATAATGGAAGTCTTTCTTTAATCTATTTTCTTAAGAAAGTGAGCTCAATCAGTCAATCTGTGTGTACGTTTTCCCCCCACCCCTCCCCTGCACTTTTGAACCGCTCTTGTTAAATCCTATGCATTCATATTTAAAAACTGATGAATGATGGACGAGTGCACCAAACCTCAGTTAACTTTGATGGCTGCATTGTGGACGTAGCTAAAATTAATGGGGGGTGCTGCTCTAGAAAAATTTTAGCCTTTGTTTTTAAATTGTGTGAAAGGAAACAAACACGTATAAAAAGAAAATTTATTCAGAAACTTGATAAATTTCTTTTTACACATGTTTGTTTCCTTTCACATAATTTTAAAACAAAGGCTAAAATTTTTCTGGAGCAGCACCCCCCCCCACTAATTTTAGGTACGTCCACCATCAAAGTTAATTGAGGTTTGGTGCACTCGGCCATAAGGCGATTTAACATTTATACAGTAGAGCCCCGATTATCCGCGAGTACCGCGAAAATTTTTTTAATTACGAACCTCAAAAAAACCAATTTTAATCCAACAACAGGGAAAATACAATAGGCCCTACAATGCGAAGGTCGAAAATTACTGACAGGTTTATTGTGCATCGTGATCCTATAGGCCTTCTCGGAATTTATGGATGCAAACGTAGAGCAAAGGTTTCTGCTTTATTGTACATATTTTAAAAGTTTTACACATTATGTTTTTTGTACAATAAAACGTAGTTTTTAATGGTGAAATATTTTTTTTCGTTTTTCCACCTCATTTTTAGTCTTTTTTCGGGTTATCCGCGAAGCCCTTGCCACCCAATTCCGCGGATAATCGGGGCTCTACTGTATATGAAATCTTTTCTAAGTCGTTCCTTGAGAAATTAACACGAGAAGTTGCCAAAAAAAAACTCCCACCGCAAAGCTTTGTTACCTAAACAATGGATTTTATGGGGATTCTTAAACAATGAATATTAACCTTTACCTAATCCGTTAATTGACGCGTGTTTAATATTTACACAAATAACGCGATTTCATTAATTTTTTGTTTTAGATTTGAATTGTTTTAGTGGATATAAGAATTTTTAAAATAAATGTTAAGAAATGTAGATTTTTAATTTGTATCGTTTTCTCGACTTTAAGTAAAAATAAATAAATAAATAAATAAATAAATAAATAAGATCAAAATTTTAAGGAGTAACATTTTATGCTGTGATATCCTTTCTTTCCAGTGACTCATAATTACAAAGAAATTATTCCGATCAATTTCCCACCGCCTTCCTATCATTTTTTTATATATTGTTGACTATTGTATTTGATAAAGACGATAGAATCCCAGGGTATCAAATAATTGAAATTCATGTTTGTCTCATAAGCTTCGGTTGAGATGAAGTGACAAGAAATGAAGACAAAGTCCGAAGGATTTCTATCTCTCTCTTTTCGGGAAAACAATTTTAATCCATATTGGCCCAGGACCAAATCACCCGAATTTCTCTCCTCTTGAACGCGCGGGATTTTAGTGACAAGAGAAATGGAAAATTCCTTAACTCCTCTAAACCTATTCTGGAAATTTCTTTGTCTTTTATGTGTGTTTCGGATTTTTTTTATTGCAATATTTTTCCCCCTTCTTATTCGGAGATTCGAATTTATAGCAACTATAAAAACAAAACCAAATAAAATGAAATAAAAATCAAAAAATGACATTACAGTCAGAGGTTTATATTAAGATATTATTAACGATATTACAAGTATAATTTTATATGTTTTATGCATAAAAAATGTTAAATATTGGCTTGGGCAAGTATTGTTTATTTTTTGTTTTTTTTTAAAGTCATACCCCTTTTGGAATTCAATTTAATTATATAAAGAATTGTTGAAAAAAAAATAATTATTTAATAATGCATAATTTACTCAATATTGAATGCGTTTTCAAGAACATTATTTATAAAATTATGAACTTTTTTTCCCCATTTTCTTCTGCCTTCATCAATGATTAGCTATCCTCATAAGAATCTGGTTAATCTTTAGACTTCCTCAAAATTCAATAATGATTTTTTTTTAAATCGTTTTACAAATATTCCTTTTCGTTTCAGTACAGATCCTTTTGTTTTGTTTTTTTTAATTCCAAAAGTTGTGAAATAATATCAATATTTTATACAAAATTACATTTGTTCTAAATTGAAAGCAAATTATTCAATAATTTTACAAAAAAATTACAGCAGTTTTAGGTTTTCAAATTATTGTTTTTTTTTTTTGTTTTTTTTTTTTAATTTAATGGTTGTACTAATGTTTAAGATAGAGCTTGAAAATGAGATACAGTATGTAGCCGTAAAATTTTGGAAATTGGTTTTCAGAGCAGGAGCGCGATGTATTAAGTTAGTATATGAAATATAATTTATAGGAAAAACAGCTAATCCTTAAAAATTTATAATAAAAAAAAATAAGGTGCTGGTTGTGTAGCACAAGTGACACGTCTTTTCCCCAGGGCCGTAGCTACCACCGAGCAAAGGGGGCCCCCGAACGAAGGGGAATTTTTTTTTTTAAGAAACCATAAACACTTATTGCCCCAGGCAGACCCGGCGTTAGGGGTTGGCAAACTTAGGATAAAATAGGATTGTCGTTTGTTTTTTTGGTTGTTAAAAGAGAATTGTCAAGGGCCCCGCACCCTCCGGGCCGGGGTCCCCAATCCTCTAGCTACGGCACTGCTTTTCCCCTGTAATAAATGCAGTGTCATAAGTCTTATAGTTTTCTTGATTGTTCTGAGATAAGAGAACTGCAATAATAAAAGTGTTTGGATGAGCAGTGGATTATAATATACTGCCCTTCCAACGCCTCCTGCCAAAAGGCAAGACTTCCTCCACATTGCATCCGAAAAAGGAAGAAATCCAGTATCTGGGCCTTTTCTTTGTCTTTTTGAATGGGGAGTCAAAGTTTTGTTCGTAACCAGTTTTCCTATCCGGAAAAAGGAAGCATTTTTTTTTCTTTTGAATAGCGAGGATCATTATAACCCATCAATTGCAAATTCATGGAGTAAGGAAACTACGATAAGGGGGTTTCAATCCTGCAATTCACAAGCCAACCTTTGTTCATTTGTACCACTTGAGTTACTTCGTATCCCTATAGGTGAAAGGCATGTGTCCATTGATATTTCGTGCCATAATCAAATCTTTAGTAAAGAACAAAAAAGATGTAAAAAAAGATTTCAAGCATATACAGAACAAACCATCATTAGTAATCATCACTAATCAAACTGTTACCCACCATAGAAACCTATATAGTGCATACATACACTATCAAAAAGCCTTTAATAGCATTTCACATTCATCCTTGAATTATACAAAATGATAACGCCTTAATTGCTTTCTTGAAAGAGATAATGCAAACATGGCGAACAGATCTTACAAACAAGAAATGCTACCTAATCAACAAATATCTATCAACAGAGGAATCTTTCAAGGTGATTCACTTATCCCATTATGGTATAGATTTTATCTCTCTATCAAATTTGCGTAACCGTCCTAAATATGGCTTCAGTCTCACAACACAGCAAGAAAACAAAACAAAATTAAACCATTTGTTCTGTATGGACGATCTTAAATTATTTGCTATTACTAATCAACAACTCTTAGCTGAATTTAACATTACAGAAACATTTAGCAATGAAATCAAAAGTAAAACATGTAACATAGAAAAAGGGAAATTAAGACAATATGAAGGATACAAGCAAAAATTACTAAAATTGATGCATTGACAATTAGCGAGTATTATAAATATTTAGGATTCTTACAGATACCAATCGTAAATCATAGAGCTAAAAACAAATCAAATACAAATTATACATTAGAAAAAATATTCAAAACTGAATTAAGTGGTAAAAAGTACAATAACAGCTATAAACGTATAAATGTATAGACACAATCCCTCTTCTGACTTCATTCTTTTGGTTAATGAATCAAATACTTTGAAGCTGATCTGGATTAATTAAAAGTAGTAGTAAGAGTGACATGCAGTAACTATAGAATTCATCATGAACATTCAACCTCTGAAACATTTCTTCAAAGACATTATTGTCAAAATTACTTTAATCAATACTATAAACTTCTATGATTCCATAGATGTCTAGATGTCTGGTGTATCATGGAATCATAGAAGTTTATAGCTCTGAAACATTTACTTTACCTAGATGTGAAGATGGACGAGATTGCATAAATAATAAAAAATCTACATTACAAACAACTTCAAAACGTCAGACACAAGATTTACACAAGATTTAAGAACAGATAGTTATAGACAACAAGCTTTAATTTCTATAAATAACAATAATTCAACCAATAAAATTAAGCAATCCCGATTCCTATCCCAATGATCATGTAACTGCAATTGACTTTAAAACAGAGACTTGGAAAAGTAAAACCTTACACGGCAAATATCCGTATCAACTCTCACAGCTACATATTGATAAACAAGCGTCTAATAAATGGCTTGAAAAAGGTTTACTCTTTGCTGAAACAGAAGGTTTTATTATTTCAATACAGAATCAGATAATAAAACTAGAAGTTACATAAAACATATCTTAAAGGATTCTTCAGTGATAGATGTCAAATGGCAAATATGCCACGCTCAAACAAAGACAACAGATCCCATTACAACCGGATGTAATATTATTGAACCCATTCTACATAAATACTCAAAAGATATGACAATATCTGCAAAAACTATACCAAGCCCTCGCTATAGAACATAACCTAGTAGAAAATCTTTTATCATGGTACATACTCAAATCTAACACAATTCTCGTACATCGCAGGGGCTGTTCAAGTACTATGTAAGCATTCTATGTGTGTGTGTGGGGGGGAAAGCTTTGTTTATTTTTGCTAACAAGGGAGAAAAGGGGGGGGGGATCAGAGCAATGCTGACGTATGACAGACAAATATGTAATGATTGACTTTTTCCTCAGTATTTCATGTGTACTTTTATATTTAATTTATTACATTTTAATTCAGAAGTGATCATTCACTATCATTCACTAGTGATCATTCACTAATATATTATTTAAATTTGTAAGATAATTTACAATTATTAAATTAAGAATTAATAAAATTGTTAATATTGACTGTTTTAATTTATTGTTCAGTGGTATTTACTGTTAATGATTTGACACATCTTACGTAAGCAAAGGGGGGAGGGGGTCGGGCATCTGCTTATTTTTGCTTACAAAGGGGGGATCTAAAATGACTAAAAATGTGCTTACGTAATATTTGAACGACCCCATAGCTATAACCAAGGCCCCACAAGGGGAGCATCAATTCTCTCAGCACATGGGTCCGGCCGTTAAAGGCCCAGGCTGACGTCTTTAACCGAAAAAAAAATCCAACAACATATGAATTAGCCTATCACTTCTAGACATTTTTTTATAATTAAGTCTATATTTTATATAAGCTACTTTTCTGCTATAATTATACTATATAGAGCTACATTACAAAGTTTGCATAGAGCGGTCTGGCATTACAATATTTGATCCTCAATCCAGATGTTCTCCTACAGGTGTTCAACAATGGATATCATGTTCGTGGTTACGTACAAGAACGTCTTATTTACGACTTCCTTAAGGATCTTCCATTATAAATGAACTTAAGCGTTCTGTTTCTTTATGCTATTTTATAATTGAAAACATTCAAATTTTTAAATAAATTACAGAAAATGTAAGAAATATGAAATCGTGTGGTGTTTCCCCGATATATTTCACTAAGAATCTATGATTTTGACCATAACGTGGGAGGGGAGGGGTCCATGACTGCGTTTGATACCTGAGCCTGAACTTTAGCCCCTGTAGGGCCGGCTATAACACAGAATAATTCATAACTAAAAATTATTAAAAAATTCATAACAGAAAAGGTTACTATTAATAAATGTAGAAAATACGCCTGTAAGCAAATCCATAAAATACATTAAAGAGGGGGGAGCATTAAAGATAAAGTTGCCGTGCTGGCGTGGTCGTGCGGTCTCGGCGGCGGCCAGCCGTGGCGTCCAATGCGCCAGTACCTGGGTTCGAATCCCGGCAGTGGCATGGGTGTTACTTTCTCCTTCTGTGTCTTGTCCATTTCTGCGGGTATAGCGTGAGCTGCCTCCTATGGCGTACCCTGGGCAACGTTTCATCGGCGAAATGCTCACATTCCTCGCCCCTTGTTGAGGCCAATAGTTTAAGTACTAAGAGCCCGGGCGTTGGCAAAAAAAAAAAAAAAAAAAAAAATTAAAGATAAAGTGATGATAACCTCAAAGAATTGAATGCTAGAGAAACATTTTTAAATTTTTTTTGTGTATTTTCTGTGAATTCGTCTTATATATGTTTTGAAGTATAGTTTATTTAAAAAGAAGCATATTTTATATGTAACAAGAGAACAGTTACTAAAAGACAGAATTTAATTACGCTAGGCTGGCGAAATCTTTGTCTAGCCGACAAGAAATACAATGTCCAGCTACAGTCTCCATTCGAATACCAGCCTGTCACCGCCTCGCACTGTAACCCTTAGTCAATCTTTACACAGATTTAGCTTCCTTGATACCTTGCATGACTTGAAGGAGGATTAATGGTGGTTGTTACCAAAATAGAAAACATTCCATCCCCAAAAAAGAAGAAATCTAGTATTTTTGACTTTTTTTTAGGCTGCAGAGGAAGTACGTTATGCAGAGAAGTCAATATGGAAATCAACAAAATGATTGCAGAAACAAGAACTGTTAGGGCACGTCTCGAACTACAGCGTATGTTTTTTTTATATACTTCATATTGGTAGACTAGCAGAAGAAATTTTCATATTTAAGAATTCTATCACAGTCGGCGTCTGAGGGTGGGATTAGGGGACTTCCATTAATTACGTGAGGTGTTTTTTAAAAAATTTGGACCCCCCCCCCCCCTGCCCCTTGGTGAGATTTCAAAAATTTTAATAACCGAAAAAAAAACGCAAATCTTGCTTTAACAACCAAAAAAAAACCCGCAAATCTTGCTTTAACAACCAAAAAAAAACGCAAATCTTGCTGTGATATATATTTTCTCTGAATGAAAAAGTTTACGTGAGATTTTCGTTGACCCCCCTTCCCCCTTTTGACGTCACGTAATTAATGGACGTCCCCTATACACAGAGCATCCGAAAAGGACGAAACTCAGCATTTTTGTTTATTGTCGTTGGAGAACCATTCATATAAACACCCTCCACATCCCACCTCAAAAACGATAAAAAGTTTTTTTTTGGTTAAACAGCGTGGGTCACTTTTCCCCCTCCAATTCCAAATGAGTGCTTCTATGATTCGTATAATGGAAACAAGTTCAGCTGAAGTGAAATTGTTTTATTTTTAATGTGGACAGAATCGATTGATCATGGGCACAAATGAATTTAAAAATGATACAAAGGTGGCTTTCCAGTGAGTTTATTCTGTTGTGCGGAAATACTCTAGGCTCTAAATTAGAAACTTTTATTAGTCATGCTAATTGAACTGAGTAATGCCATTAAAATACTCTCAAAATAATACGATATTTCTTTATTTTTTTACTTTTATTTAAACTTTTGTTATGTTCTAATTTGAAAAATAAGTAATGAAAGAGAGCGATGAACACAGCTTTTAATTTTATTGGAGAAGTAATACTTTAATGTTGCAGCAGTAATAGAAGTCAGATATAAATCCACACTGATAAACATAGATAAGTATTTCAAACCTTTCAATACATCTTCTCCTACATATTACATATGACAAATTTACAATATTTTGGTTGTAGTTTAACGCCAGCCTTCCTCACGCGATTTCAAGTCCTATTTACTTTCTTAAGGAAAAAAAAAATACATTACGAGAGAATAATAATAACATAATATAACAAATAAGTTCACAACACGAGAGAGTAACAATAGAAAGCATAATAAACAATAAACTCTCTGATAATTGGACGATTTCTATAGTATAATTATGAATAATTGGTCCTTTGTGTTTATTTATACATTTAAATTAGTTAATGATGCATGTTTCTATTACAAGTTGTGCTTTGTTATCTTTAATTAAAAAATAGGATCCTTGTTAATGGGTGTGGATTATGCTATGATTGAAGGCAATGGTCAGCCCACATTCAACAATTAAAGAAAAACAATACCCATATCCATATTAAGAGAGTTGTCTATGAATTAAAATGCAGAGATTGTGACATAAAATATTTTGGTAGTACCAGCAGAACGACTACAAGACCATTTAAGAACATATGAAAATAATAAAAAAAAACCCAGATATTTCTGATTGGCCACAGCCTTCAATCACAGCGCAATCCAGACCCATTAACAAAGATCCAATTTTTAAGTCCATACTTCTTTCTAATTTCCTTTCTACTTATTTTGCATCTTAGTAAATAAACATCATCTTCACCAAAAATATATTATAAATATATTTATTCAACAAATTTTCGGAAAGTCTTATCTTCTTTCCTTTTTCAAGTTTTTCTAAACAATGAAATAGTTACAGAGATGTTACATAACATACACACTCTCCTGGACATAGTTAAAAACAACAATTCCTTACTCATTATTAACATTATTATTTCTGACAATCACTTATTCATGAATAACAACTGTGCTTCAAATCCTTCCTATATTTGTTTAAATTCTTCAAATATTACCAACCTTTTAGTATTCACACATGATTTTACCATCTCCCTTGCCAAATTTACTAGTACTTTCTCAACTTCCATTCCATCATTACGATTAATATTATTATCTTTAGTGTTTCTTATAACTATACTTTCTAAAAGACCTAATACCTTATTATAAAAATGTCGTCAACATATCTCACATATATAAATTACGGAACCGAAAGGCAATTCATGATATTTTACAATCATTTAAACACAGCAGACAAATATATATAATATACAATGGAAGAAGAAAAAAACAACAAAATAACTTATTTGGATTTTTCATGGAAGATTTAAGGCATGAAAATTTATTATGAACACTATGGACAATCTTTCAAAAGCAAACATACAATTAATTATCAATCAGCGCACCCTATCGAAATTAAAAAAGAAGTGATAATGAATATATTAAACCGAATAATGGAAAATACCATGATAAAAGAAGATTGGGATAACAAGATTCAAATTTTTAAAAAAGAAACTAATGTTAAATTAATATCCAGAAATTTTTATCAACAAATGCATTATAGATCTTTTCAGAAAAGGAAGAAAAATTAGAAACGCAAATAAATCATCATATAATAAGATACTGAAATTACCTGGCGAAGCCGAAATTCATAAAGATATAAAAAAGATTTGCAAAGAAAATGATATCAAGATAGTAAACACAAGGAGCAAAAATTTAAAATCACTATTAAAAAAGAAAAGTGAAAACGAAAATAATATTTGAAATACAATGGATACTGTTTACAAATTAAAATGTAGAACTTGTCAAAAAATTTATTTTGGAAATTCAGGAAGAACTTTAAAAGAGAGAGTACAGGAATATATTGCTGATTTTAGGAAACAAACCAACAAAGCGTCGGAATGGGCAGAACACTGCATTAATGAAAAACATAATCGGACCCAATTGTGAGATTTTATTCAAAATTAAAGATAAACTCACAAGCTATATGATTGAAGCCTGTACTATAAAAAGTTACCCATATATCAACAAAGACAGAGATTACATAATGAATAGCAATACATTATCTCATTGCCAGAATATAATGCGGCACAAAGAAGAGAAATTTAAATAATGGATATTAAAAAAACATGCATCAACAAAGATTACACAGTGAACATTATGATTAGTACATATTATTGTTATTTTATTTTGCGAAAGACTTGAAAAAGCGGAACGATAGTTTTCCGCGAAATATCGTTGAGGAATTTTTAAACAGATGGATGAAAATGGAAGGAATATATTTGTTTTAATATATAACGAAGAACTTTATTGTAATAAATTTAATTACAAAAAATGCTTTAAAACAAAGGATTTAATGAAAATATATTAATGAAAATATGTAAATAAAGGAATTGAAAAAAATGTGTTTGTGAAGAGCGTAAGGCTTTTTTAAGAAGTATTTCAGTCGTCTTCCCTAAGAAATGTCCCATGGAAAGATGTTACTTGAAAGATTAATCTCTTATCAGCTTCTGTATTTCTGCTATTTGCCCGTTTGTCTTCTCTTCCACATGTATTGTACTTATCATGCTTTGTATATGTCTTGTTTTCATAATAAATTTACCGGGCCTTAAAAACAAAAGGCACTTTTCGTTGATAGCAGTGACGTAGCAAGGGGGGGGGGGGGTTTCGCCCCGGGCCCCCGCCTGGGAGGGGCCCCACCAGCCAGCTTATTTCCTTTTTTTTGGTTGTTAAATAGGAAATTCCCTTTTTTTTTTTGGTTGGTTTTTGCAGCCCCACTTAAAGAAAATTTCCTTTTTTTTTGGTTGTGGAATAATGGAACTCCCGCCCTGGGCCCCCAAAGGCATTGCTACGCCACTGGTTGATAGTACATAGCTCAGTATAATTATTACACTGATTTTAATTAAAAAGGCCTTTATTTTATCCTTTTTAATTCTATCCTATTTTATGTTAATATCTCATTGTCTTAAACAATAAATATTAAATCCTTAATGCATTGTGCCAATTTGATAGAATTAAAATTAATCCGATTTGGATAATAAATTATGTAAATAATGAAGTTAATAATGAGGATTTTATTCATTTTCTTTTTTCAAAAAATGGAAAATTTGTATCATTTGTATTCAGTCGATGATGTTCAATCTGAATATAAAAACAAATATACATTTTTAAGAAAGTAGATGTTAAGTTCTTTCGAACTTCTTTTTAATTCTCTTTTTTACATGCTACAGCTTATTAAATTAAAAATTTCTTGTTAATTTATTTTTTTAATTAAATGTTAGATCATTTAGTTCTAGATAAAATAAATCTGAATTTTATTTATAACTTGTAATTTTTTCTTTCTTTTAGATAAGTATCGGATTTTGTTTTGTTTTCCTGAGGCCCATAAGGTTGTAGATAAATTTTATCGAAGCCTTTCCTGCATTCCAGTGGCGTAGCGATGGGGGGGCAAGGGGGTCTATCATGCCCCGGGCGCCACTAGCAGAGGGGCGCCAAATGGTCCCCAAGACCATTGCTCCGCAACCGGTGTGCCACGGCACAATGGTGTGCTGTGAGCCGATACAGGTGTGACGCGGTCAAATAAGATAATATTATAACTAAATAATTTTTCTACAATATTACTATAAATAAATAAATATAAATAAGTAAAATAAATACATAAATAAACAAATAAAACATTACTACAAAGCGAAGGATGCTTTGTATATATATCTATATATTATATATCTATATATTTTAGCTTTTGATGTGCCGCGGAATTCTAGGAAAAACTTTGGTGTGCCGTAGGTGAGAAAAGGTTGCGGAGCACTGCCCAAGACATATATTACTATGTTTTTAGGGTTTTCGGGGGGTGGGGGTGGGGGGGGGCGCCAAAAAAGGTATTGTGCCCCGGGCGCCAGTTATGCTCGCTACGCCACTGCTGCATTCTAGAGTTCGAGGCAAGAGTTGAATAATATATTTTTCAATATAATATATTATTATTATATATTGAATAATATATATTTACTAAGACTAGTATTTTTTTTTATGACAGCAAAGATGGTGCGGGACGCTTCTAGCATTTCTTTTTTCTTACTTGATCTCTTGCGAAGCCCGAGGTCATATGCCTGTAATGCTTGAAGAATCAAATTGTCAGAATGTTTGAATGGGAAAACGTATAATTTTGTTATCATTTGTTTCTTTTTCTTCTGAAATTCATGAAGGACAACAAACTTTCATCGCCGAATTTCACTTTTTGGATTTTCTTTTTCTGCTTCTTGATCTTAAATTTTAATTTTTCAATCACATTTGTAAACACAGACAAATGAAATTCAAAAATCCCGATTCACTTGATTTTGTTCTTTTAGTACTTTCTCTGCATCATGGAAAAGTGAATTCAAGAACCCCATCATCCGAATAGAATTAGAGGCTTTATGTTCCTGTTTTTCTTTAGTAATTAATTTTTTTTTTAGTAATGCTGGGCGAACACGTACCAATATGCGGCAATATTGGTGGACAATATTGGTCATTATTGATATTGGCAGTTGGTATTGTGCGCGAACACACAGGTTTTCCTTTACGAGTATTGGCCTGGTTACGGCGTTGCTCACTAGGGAGAGCTAGAGAGAGCGTGATTCCGTACAGAATTGCTATAGTATTAAACGCCGTCCCTCTGTAGAAATCAATTAAGATTCTTTCATTATCAATTGACAAAATGTTGTTGTTTGAATTATCTGTTTTGGGCCGACCCATTTTGCTGATTTTAAGCCTTGTTTCTCAAACAAAATGGCCGGCGTGAGTGAGTGATTTTCCGATTTTCAAAGTCCCGCCTTCCTTTTACGTCACCATTGTCACGTGATTTCATCCGTTCATGTGATTCGCTCGCTCACCAGCAATATTTCTCGCCAACTAAAATTGTTCCTTTTTTTCCGACAATCGCCAATGGGCAATATTGGGCAATATTGTTCATTTTTATTGCTGGAAACGGTTGGTACCAATAAAAATGACCAATATTGTCCACCAATATTGCCGCATATTGGTACGTGTTCGCCCAGCATAATCGTTTATGTATGAATAATTCATTTCATATTGATATAAAGTTGAGAAGTCCCTTCGATTGGCCAGTCAATGTCCTGTGATTGGCTGAACCGGGGACCAATCAGCAACGTGTCCTGTCCTCTCACCAACTAACGGACCGAAGAGAGAGCGTCGCAGCTATCGCTCTCCGAGTAGTGGACCAGACAGAGCTCTAAGAGAGATTCTTGAATTCTGATCCATTTGTATATAAACCTGTACATAATTGTAAATAAACAGTGTGTATGCTTTAGACCAGGGGTCGGCAACCCGCGGCCCGCGAAGCGTTTTGGTGCGGCCCGCGGGGTGCCTTAAGATTTTCCTTTTTTTTTTTGGTTGTTTTTTAAAATAAGATTTTGGCCCTTTTTGGCGCAAGTGCGGCCCGGAGTAATCCCCACATAAAAATATTTGGCCCTCTTTAGACTAAACCACGGCGTTAGTGTCTGTCATTTCGACCACACATCAATATTAGCTTGTGCATGAGAATCTCATGACAGACCGCCTTTCAGATCATTCGGCTATCCCGGAATTGTTAAAGATTAACGATTCTTAAAGATTAAATAACAAAGAATTTTATTGAATCTACAATGGTAATGTAGCACATAATTAACTAGATTTTAAGAGACAATGACATAACAACAAAAATTGAAATTTTAGAAGATATTGAAAGGATCACGTAAATCTATAGTTAATGCTGATGAAAAGAATGGAATAGTGTGAAGATCCAAAATCTTAAAAAAAAATGATTTCCTTTTATGAACAGAACTAAAGAAAAAAAATATCTTGATTCATGTTTATTTGGTTGACTTTGATCACGTCTTAGACTTAGCAGAACCCTTTTCTCCACCACCGGTTATGTTCAATTGGGTGATCCTGCATTCTGGCAATGGCTCTGCATCGCAGTTTCCATTGAAGAAGGCTGCGTTGGAGGTAGTCAAGGGGATATTTTTCCACTCCTCTTTGCAAGCTTTCCAAAGCCCTTCTACTGTTTTTGGTTGTCATCTTCCCAGAGCCCGTTTAAATAATCCGAACCCGCAGAAGTCCATTGGAGATGCATCAGGGAATTTTACAGGAATCATACTGTATGGGATTGCTCGTATTCTGGTTTCAGTCCCTATATTGGCCATGTACAGCTGGGTCACTCTAGCTGTATGGCTCAACGCCTTGTCCTGATGAATCCACACTTTTCTTTTATTGCTACCATACAATGCGGGAATATTGTCATGATATAAGGGTTCCAGGACATGCTCTTGGTAAAAGGCAGGATTAATCTTGATCTTTGCAAGTATTTTCCTCAGCGGCAACTTTCCTCTGTAGCTGTAACCCGCAACAATCTTGAATCCTCTCGAAAAGATTTCTTTGCATTCGCAGTACCACTCAAATCGTCCTTTGGCATCAAAAGGGCAATCACATATTGCCCTTGACTTCTTGGTATCACTAAGGTAGATCCATGCCTCGTCCAAAGTAGTGACCACTTTGGACAAAGTGGACTTCCATTTTTCTCTTATAAGTGGTGCTTGTAAAGCTTTCAGCTGTTGATCTTCCTTTCAGCAATGTGTTAAGGAACTAGGCGATGAAAGCGAGCTTTATAATGCTTTTCTAATTGTAGATCACGCCTAATTACCATGCAACCGTTGGCTGAGCAACTCCTACAGCCTTGACAACCGCCCTTTGGGTGTTACACTATTATGCTTTAATTTAGAAAACTACTTACTTTGGCTTTCCAGTAGAAATTTAGAAAGCTATTGTTTCCTATATTTTGTTTTGGGATCATTTTGGGAAACTTATTAAATTATATGCGGCTTTTTATAGTTTAAATCCAGCATTTTTAATCATTCTTTTTTGTTTGGTTGGATAGCCATTAATTTTATTACCCAATCCCATCCATAAAAAGAACACAACATTATTATTATGTAAATATTTCAATTTTTAGGTTTCCCCAGTAAAGACAACATGGCAGGTCAAAGACCAAAGCACATATAAAAAAGTGTGCAAGGAGGGTTAGGGATGTGTGGTTATGTCCATAAATTTCCTAACTATGCATGTTATGTTGATGATTATTATTATTATTATTATTATTATTATTATGTTAAAGATTCAAACCTTGGGTTTCCCCAGCAAAGACAAAACGGCTGGTCAAGGACCAAAGATATTTTCATATTGTCAAGTGTAAAAAAAAAACCAAAAAAAAAAACAAAAACTGCAAGAATGGTTAGGGATGTGTGGTTGTGTCCATAAATTTTCTAACTATGCGTGTTGAGTACCACAGCCTTCTGGAGTTGTGCAAAAGTGTTTTGGTAAAGTCTTAGTGTGCTGAGGCTGTGGTGCAATGCGTGAAGCACCGGACCAGTGGCGGACAGAACAATGGGTACAACATGTACTTGGTCCTGCCTCCACTGCTTCTGGAGCTCGTGTGCTAAGTCGGTATATTTACTGATTTTATCTACATGAGTTTTCTGCATGTTCTTGCTGATAGGCACTGCAGTATCAATGAGATAGGTCTGTTTGCTGACCTTATCAACAAGTGTTAGGTCTGTTGTGATGTATGGTTTTGTCTGTGTGAATTGGGCAGTCCCACTACAGTTTATGTGACGGTGACTCTAATACGCTTTGGGATGTGTACTTGTAGTATGGGACCGTGTTCTTAATAAGTGAGTGTTTGTGTGCTAGCTGCTGATGAACGATCGACGCTACCTGATTGTGTCGGTGGAGGTAGTCTGTTTGGGAGAGAAGGGGACAGCCTGATATTATGTGGTCGATCGTCTCATGCGACCACTCCAAATTTCCGGCATCTGCCGTCATGTGTATTTGCATCATGTAGAATATGTTTCTTGTAGTTGCGTGTGGGGATGACTTGGTCCTGTATCGTGATCATGAATCCTTCGGTCTCCCCAAATACCTCACCATTCGTCAGCCATCTGTTCGACACTTCCATGTCGACATGAGGCTGGCTGAGTTCATGGTGATGTCTGCCATGGTGTTCCTTATGAGCCCATGATTCATGCAGCTGCTGAATATGGCTGTCCGGGGTATTATTATTATTGGGGGAGTGGGTTAAACAGTAAAGACCATCACATAAAATCCACTACCCCTCAATCCAAATTCCTGGACATACCCCACTAGATCACATCATGCTTACTTCAGGACCTACCTATATTTCTTCCAAAGACAGAACTTTAGGTATCTTTATCTTTGGATTTGTTAAAATATGAGTTATCAGCTATTTATTAAACGCAACTATATTTCATCATTGTATTAAAAATACAATAAAAATATTGAGAATTGTTTTTGCCATGAAATTTAACAAACTTTATGAAATGAGGAAACTTTCTTGGAGAAGATGATTAAAGAATTCTTCTCGGATGTCCAGTAAATTAAGAAATTTGGAGTGGTTTAAGCTTTTGAATGCCACAATCCTTGAAAATGGACTCCATGGTGGCGACTGAAAGCTTGGACTACTCCAAAATTCTTACTTGGCTGGAAACCCGAGAAGAATTCTTTAAAATTTATGAAATTTGCTCATTGTGACTCATGCAATTAGTAGAGTCAAATCACAATGTTAAATATGTCATGCCATCTGTTTGCCATCAGAAAGGCAATCATAGTACTCTTGTCTGCTTAATCAATGATGGCATCACAGTGTGTTAGACCAGAAATAATAACATTGGAAAAGTAGATATATTAATGGCTAACATTATATGAATCAGATTGTAAATATTGGACTTGAAAAATATATAAGTTTAATAAAATCAATTAATTTTGATGATTAATTTAGGTAAGCAATAAAATAAAAATAATAACTTTAAACAATTTCACAGGTCAAGCTAATTATTATATTTAAAACTAATAGAAGTATTGCAATTAGTAAAAGCTGTAAGGAAAAGGGAATTGCAGCAGAATTTTTAGGATCAAATCCATCTTCAAATGGGCAGGATTTTTCTTAATTTAAACAAAAAAAATAAAAATATAATAAAATTAAATAAAAAATAATTCCTGCAAATATATACTGCTGATGTGATATACAGATAATAATAAAAATAATACATCAAAATATATTTGATATCATGGAATTAATTAAATTTATACTGCAAAATACACATGACCTTTAAATAGAACCATCAAGCAAATGGATGTTTCATGATAACAGAATTGTTAAAAAGAATTGGAATGGCCTTAAACAGGATATCCTGTAATTCATTGAGAAACAGCATGTAGTTATGCTGTGTGAACTATTCTAAATCCTTTCTTAACTTAAGAGCTCATTGGTCATAATATTCTGATTCATCAACTTAATAGACTCACGACAAACGTATCTAATGCATATTATACACCGAGTGAGCATAAAATAACATGAGGCATTCAGAGCCCTCTAGCAAGGAATGTATTGGACAAATTGTAACAACATTTGGTGGATATACAGAGTGGAACTTGCAGTTTTGATTTCTAAAAAAAAAAAAAAAATTTAGTACCAAAAGTCACCATTAGGGGAAAATATGGCTCTGTTAACTCACTAATTTGCATAACTACGTTACGTGTAGAGCGATCATGATAAAAAGAAAGGCTTGGAGAACTCGGCAACGAACTGCCTTTCAATGGCTCTTACCTTACGTGACTGTGCTTAGTTAGTGAAGCTGTATTATCAGCGGGAAGAGAATGCCAGTGCTGCCCTTCGGGAATTTTGGCGGTTGAAGACACTACCAAGAGGACCGATGAGCATAATAAATCTATGAAAAATGATTCAATGCTTTGAAATGACTGGAACTTTAGCAGTGCAACCAGACCGGGGACGCAAAGCTATCAGTCACCAACACGTTGAAGAAGTTGCAACTGCTATTGTGAAACAGGAGATGACAAATAATGCAGGGTACCAGCAGTGCATGGGCAATATCCCGACAAACGGATATCCCATACTCAACGGTGTGGAAAATCCTGCATCAGATGTTGAAGTTTTACCCCTATAAAATCTCTCCTTTTCAAGAATTGCACCCTGGCGATGCGACCACCCACATGGAGTTTGCATTAAGATTCTTAGCGCACATGGAAGTGGATGAAGCATGGTCGTGGCGGATTTTATGGAGTGACAAAGCGCATTTTTATTTGAACGGGGATATTAACACACACAACTGCCGCTTTTGGGCTGCGACTAATCCACACTTGGGTCTGCAGATGCCTATCCACTCACCAAAAGTCACAGTGTTGTGGGGCTTCACGTCATCATTAATCATCGGTCCTTATTTTTATGAGGAAACTCACTGAAGTGAATCAGTGATCTGTTCCATCAATGCTGCATGGTATTCCGATTTGTTAAAGAACTTTGTGGTTCCACAACTGCAGCAAAGAGGACGTCTCAATTTGATCATCTTCATGCAGGATGGTGCACCACCCCACATCGGATGTCAGGTACAGCATGTGTTGCAGCAATATTTCTCTGACACCAAAATCATTAGTCATGCATTTCCACAGCATACCACCGAGATTGCCTGATCTCAATCCTTGTGACTTTTGGCTGTGTGAATTTCTTAAAAGCATTGTGTATCAGGGACATGTCCCCGATATCCCGACATTGAAAGATCGAATTACATTAACAGGCAACAAATCCATTCCGATATGTTGCAAGCCGCTGTGGAATATCACAATGGTGGTCATATGGAACCTTATTTGTAGTAACCAATAAACGTTGTCTATATTGTTATGAAACTTGATATGTGCTGTCTCATTTGACAATTACTCATTCATTTCTCATGCGTACTACAACCTTTGCAGCATCACATATCACCCTGTTGGCAACTTTTGGTACTAAATTTTTTTTTTAGAAATCGAAACTGCATGTTCCACTCTGTAGGTCCACTGAATGTTGTTATGATTCGTCCAACACATTCCTTGCTAGAGGGCTCTGAAACCTCATGTTGTTTTATGGCCATCTAGAAATATATATATTTTCTGTCTCTCTCTAATTAAGGGTGTTTCATTGAAAATATTCTTGAAATTCTTTCATTTCTCTCCTAATGAATGCATCCTTCAGATTAGAGCCCTAGAATTAAGTACTAAAATTTAGCATTAAATTTCTTTTTCAGATATAAGCCTATTTCTCTCAAGACATAAAACAAAGATAAAAAATATTGCTTGTGTTTTTAAATATTTATTGACCTTCAAAATTGTTACAAATGAGGGCAAAAGAAAAAAACAATAAAATTTTCCAAACTTTGGTAATTAAAAAATTTCTGGAATTTTTGTTTGTTTTCATAATTTTACAAAATGTCACTATGAAAGATTTTGAATATAAAATAAGAAATACTGCTAAGTACCACAAAATGGATACTTATAATTAGCCTTATTATTTATAAATTTAGAAAACCAAATTTTACATATCTGAAAATATTCAATAAGGATTCAATATTTTCATGGAATCATCTGATTCATTCAAATTCCATCATTTACACAATGTTAAAGAATGTGAATTGCAAATACATTTATTTCAAGACTACAATGTTTGTTTTAAGACTCTGAAGGGACGTAAGTAAAAAGATCTTAGTTCTATTTTCTTTTAAAAGTTTGGAATTGTATCTGGACCAGTATGCTTTTCAGTGGCCTATTCAAATCAATCTTTATATAAAGTTTCACCAAATCAGCCAAGTTTGAAATTAGCAGCAATATTAAAGGGATTGGCAACTACTGGGAATTTCTTAGAAACTATATCTTTGAGATATGGCTTTCTATCTTCAAATGGTTCCTCAATTGGACGTTCTCTCTTTAAAATAGTTGGTTGAACTTTTGGAGGTATCACCTTTGGAGTCAGCAATGGAATTGCAATACTGCTTTTCGCTTTGGATTGCAACTCAGTTTTGGCTGTTCGTATTGACATCAGAGACTTAGCAGCTGCAGCTGTCAATTTTTCCATCTTCTCAGTCAGTTGTTCTCCAGTTTTATGAGGAAGAAATACACTTTCTCTGAGTTCAGCTTCAAGCTTCTGTTTTTTGGCTTCTTCTTCAAGTTTAGATTTTGTATCTGCATCACTAATGAAGCCCAAGTCACCATCTTTGCTTTTGATTGAAGCTTCGTCCTCTTTTGTTTGTTTCTTAGCTTTGCCAGCGTGACTCACAACGATTTCTTCAGGTTCCATTCCTTTCCAAAATACATGCAATACTTCATGAACATTTTCTTCTTGCTGATTCCAAAAGTTTTTTCGTAAATCCTCAGCTTTTCCTTCCATATCGGATTTGATTGTTGGATCAAGAAGCTTATCTACCGAATATTTTGCTGTAAGTTTTGTCTGTTGACTCATTTGTTTTTTCCTAATAATAAGAATTTATTAAAAGGCTAAGGATTAGAAAATAAAATAAATAGTAAAAAAATCTCAATTCTTTCTATTTTTTGTATTAATTTCATGGCACTCCAGAATAGCACTCATCAGCTACTGTTATGAAGAAATCCCATTTCGAATATAAGTAATAAATACAATTTAGATGTGAAAAACAATGTGACCTATGATAATACAAAGCATTAATAGAGAATTACGAATAAAAGTTCTTAAATTAAAGCCATAATCCCAGTAAGCCTGGGTTATAAATATAATAATTTCAAAATAGTATAATAAATTCTAGAAACAAAAAAACCAAAGTTCTGCTTTCACAGATCTACAATATCTCTTCTAGAATTTATCTTACTGCAAAATATTTCTAGTAAAATGGTGTATTATTATTCTTTAATTTTAAGAGTTTTATTATTCATATTAAACATGGTAGAGATCGTTAATGAAACTAAATTGTGACTAACAGTGATAGATATATTACCTATATCTATTTAATATAAAGATTTCACAATACACAAGAATAGCAAATGATACCATATTTCATGAACTAGTAAAACCCTGTCAAAAAAATCCTGACTGGGTAATAATTAGAAACCTAAAAAAATGAAATTAAATCAAAACTGTTTTTGTTTTAACTTTTAAAAATTTAAATTGAAGACTTTAAGCTTAATTCCATTGATAACCAAGGTATTATTAATATTCAATTAGCTTAATTATTATTAATTAACTTCTTTCAACTACAGTACAGTAATGGATATAAATGAGTTTTAATCATCTGATTTACTCCAGTGGAGTTTATAAAAGAGTCAGTAGATGTTTTCTAGTTCTTCTCTATTGCATTGTAGCTTCTTTAATTCTCTTTGGTCCTTTTATCTTATTTGATCAAAATTTTATGTTGATCAAGAACTTTACAATTACTTCTGGCAAATCTTCATTCAAAAGGTACAGTCAGAAAAATTTCCATTTTTAAGTTATTACCGTCTAATTTTCCTCAAATACTGGATCAAAACATGAATACACTTTTGAACTGAACCATATACAGTGAAACTTTGATAATTCGAAGTTGAAGGGACCAGAGAAAAAGTTCGAAATATCAAAAAATTCGAATTACACATATTCTCTCAAACAGAAGAGATAAATAAAAAAGATTAACACCATGATCAAAAATTTAACACATAACTTTAAGAATACAATTTTTTTCATTAATCAAACATTTTTTACTAGCTTAATTATTCATCACTTTAAAAAAAAAAAGGCAAATATTTTTAATTGCTTCATTGAATGCAATCTTTGAGTCATAGGAGAGGGTAACAATAGAGGGTGGACAGAAAAATCCTCGGAAATCCCAATATAGTGATATTCCAACCCTCGCTTTTGTTTTCCTTAGAAAGACTGTTAAAATAAATAATGTATCTTAGCTGAGAAAAGTCTCAGGAACAATTTTTACCATAATATTTTAAGGACAATCGCACGAAAAATTCGAATTATCCAAAATAAAATTTGAATTATCCACGATTTTTTAACATTATCTTAATACAGAATTCTAGGGACCGAGCAAAAAAATCGAATTATCCAGAATTTCGAATTAAACAAGTTCGAATTATCCAAGTTTCATTGTACTAATAGTTTTAGCTCTGAATAATAGGTTGTTTACTGTTGAAGGATAACTTGTAAAGCAGAAAACTCATCTTTTTTATAATTTTGAATTAAATGAATGACTTTATTATTTCATTTATTTCATTATTTCCAGTTAATCTAATGGAAATAATGAAAACCTGATGAAATTTCTATGGTTCAAGAGAATGCATACAATACTGAATTCAAATCAGGGAGTTAAAAATTAATTTTTGTTAAGGTAAATAATTTCTTCTTCTTCATCCTTTCCCTTATATCCTAAAATGTCATGGCAATTAAACAATGTACAAGATTAATTATACTGCCAAAAGGAATGAATGTGTTTTCAGTCAATGTTATATATATATATTTTCTATGTAATCAAAAATGACAATTTCTTATAACTTAAAACGAAAAAGCAAATTACCTGTATAGGTCAATAATAGTTCCATAAGGTTCAGGTGGAGTTTGGGAATAAGGTTTTCTTCTTTGGGACCATAAAATATTTTTAGCTTTTTCGAGAGAAACATCAATTTTTTTTTGAATATTTTTTTCATAAATCCAAGATCCTGTTGGACGTAGAGGAAAATCTACAACTTTGCTCTTCTGTTTCCTCATGTCAGTTTGTGAGTGCACTTGTTCACGAGTTAATATTGGTTTAGCTCTTAAGCCAAGTTTTGAAATTCTTTTGTGCTTCATTTGATGAGAAAAGGCAATGTCTCTAGATGAAAATTGTTGGGGCTTGGTAATTCTTAATGTGGACGATACACCAATAAATTTTCCACCTCTTATTTCTTCACTTTCTTGATAACTCAGCAATGTTTTGTCAAATTCTATTACTAAAACCTCAGCCACGGTATTCACAACAATCCTATAAAATAATTCAAAAATTTAGTTCTTAAACTTTTTCAAACAGCCACAACATTATTCATTAACCAATCACTCCAGTTTCCTTTACTGCCAAAAATGAAGTTTTTGGAATACATTCTGTGATTATTACAGTGGGAATTACAGAAAATAAATTTAAATTGTAACACTCAGAATGTGCAGAAACAATCATTAGAGATTAATTTATTACTAAATTCTTACTTATGAAAAAGTAATAATAACGATAATAATTCAGAGTAAATTTACAATGATATAAAGATTTACAATAAAATTAATTTTATTGGAATGTTTGAATATGCAAGCAATTTCAAAATGTTAAGCTCAATTCATTAATTATCAGGAAATAGCTAATAAAGATAATAACAAAAAAAAAATATTATACAAGGATGGAAGTTAATTATTTGGTCTATCATTATTGGTGGGCCAATAGAGTTTGAACAGGCCCTTCAAAAAATGAAAAAGGGAAAAGCTATAGGAATTGATAGCATACCTATCAAACTTTTAAAAAATGCAGGAAATGTAGAGAAAAAACAATTGTTTAATATAATTAAGGAATGTTACGAATCGGGTGAATTACCAGATGATTTCATAAAAAGTAGAACTATTACATTGCCAAAAAAAGGAAATACATTAGATTGTTCCAATCATAGAACAATATCACTATTATCGCATGCCTCTAAAATTCTTTTACATACAGTGAAAAACAGAATAACAGGGAAAACTGAAGAACACTTAGATATAGATCAATTTGGCTTTTGTGCTGGAAGAGGATCTAGGGAAGCAATTTGTGCTTTGAGAATGATTCTTGAAAGAAGTTTTGGAAATGAACAGAAATGTATACCTTATATTTATAGATTTAGAGAAAGCTATTGATACGTGAAATGGAAATACTTGTTTAGAATCATGAAGGAAAAGGGTTTGGACTGGAAAGATAGAAGATTTATTTTCCAGCTATATAAGAACCAAAGTACAAATGGGGTAATGACTGAAGCAAAATATAAGAAAGAAGTAAGACAGGGATGTCCACTTTCTTCATATTTATAATTAATATGTATATCGTAGAGGCAATACACATTAGGAAAACTAAGACTAAAGGGATTAGTAGAAATGGGAAAAGGATTCATTGCATTAGATTTACAGATGAATAAATGGGAAATCCAGAAAAAGATATGATTAGAATGATTGAAATGCGACATAAAATATTACAAAAATGGGGTTTGAAAATAAATGTCAAAAAGACTAAAGTAATGGTGGTTGAAAAAAGTAATGAGAAAACAAAGGCAAATATAAGGATAGGGGGAAATTTTATGAAACAAGTATCTAAATTTTGCTAGTTGGGAAGTTATATTACAGAAGATAATAGAAGTATAGAGGAAATAAAAAGAGCGATAGCTATTGTGAAACAAGCGTTTCAAAATTACAAAAACATTTTTGTAAAGCATCTTGATGTATGGTAGTGAAACCTGGACATTAGAAAACAAGAGATTAATTGCCTTCAGGCAGCCTAAATGTGGATATGGAGGATGGTGATAAAAATTATTTGGACAGATAAGAAAACGAATCAAGAGGTTTTGGTAGAAGTGGATGAAAGGAGAAAAATAATGTAGGAAATTGAGAAAAGAAAAACTAAATTCTTGGCCATGTGATTAGGCGTTACAGTTTTTTTAAAAATTATTCTGGAAGGAAAAATTATAGGAAAAAAGGGCAGAAGAAGACCTAGAAGAAAATTTTTAGATGAAACAAAAGGGTAATGGAATTCCGAGGTTATTAAGAGTTAAAGAGAACTGTTGAAGATAGAAGGACGTGGTTGCAACGACAAGGCGATGCCTTTAGTGCCTGACTGACTGAATGGAAGTTTAATGCTAACGGCAGTTGTTCTGTTCACTAGGCTTTAAATGGATTAAGGAAAATTTTGGAAAGGAGATGATGTTGTGATATGAAAGGGATTTGGCAGGACTATGTCTTCTTTCTTAGTGTGGGATCTTTTATGAGAAATGCTTTACGTGTTCATGAAGGCATGTGGAAAAAGGATTTGCTATTTTGTCTATGTAGCTAGATGAGCACTGCATACATGGGATCCAACAAATTACAGGATCTGCTTATTTTTTTATTCAGGAGTGATCCATTTGTTTTGACTAATAAGAAGGCAGAAGCATATTTATAGGCAGCTAGTAAGCCTCTCCTATATCATTCCAGGGATGTGTAGCAAGATATAAGGTTATAATTATTGGAGCAGGAATAGAAGTTGCGTGTTGCTGAAGCTTTTCTGATTTTTGTTTTGGAGGAATGAGAAGTAATAATGAATCAGATGCAAAGGACAGTTATGGAAATGAAAAATATTGTTGATGGTTTCAAGTTCAGATTTGTAGATGGAGCATGCACGTATCGCTCTATGTATCATGAAATCATGGCTTGTTTTGTACTTGTGTAGTGCAGCAGATTTATATTAAATGTGTATGTTTGAATATGTGGGTCTGCAACACTGAATGTGGATGGTGTTATTATTTTGAAGTGTGATAGAAAGTTAAGACAATATTTATATTTTTGTTGGTAAGTTCTAATTCAAATTGTAGATAGGGAGAAGGATCTGAGTTTACAGAGTAGGTGTATTTTTTAGATAAGAATTATTTTCTTTTCTTTTCCACAACGATGCTCATATCAAAGTATTTGTTGCCTATGTAATATTAGGTCAGTGGATGAAAAGCATTCAATATGTACAATTATGTCAGTTAAGTTAAAATAATAAGTGAAGTCGCAATGACAATAATTATTTCTCTAAGAAGGGAACTAAAATATTATGAATTATCATTTACTTATCACTGAAAATTTACAGCAAATTATCATTATCACTGCTAAAGTTTAAATTTATTTTTCTTCAATTCTCATTTTATTTTCATCAAATTAATATCTGATTCAGCCTCATCTGTGCAAAGCAAAAACTCAATTACAGAAATAGAAGAAAGTACCTGTAGGTTACAAAGTAATTTCACAATTATACTTTATTATTTATTTGTCCTTAAATATAATATTTTATAACTTACTAATTTTAATTTTCTTACCAATTTTTACCAGGATGGAATGATAGTATTGGATCTACAGAATAGCGATTAGGAATAAGTTCTTTCAAAAGAGATCCTGTTTCAATATTCCAAATACGAATTTTGCCATCCCAACAACTTGTAAGGACATGAAGATATAACAATTCAACATGTGTAACTTCCCTAGTGAAGAGCAATTTATTTTTAATGAATTATTCAATAATTTAAGAAAAAGGTATTTAATAATTAAACCATTTTTTAAACTTACACTTTTATTCATTTCTGCAAAATATTAGTCTACTTTACTTAATTCTAAAAAGGTAATTTTGTTTATTTTGACTTTCTTTCTTCTTCTTCTTCTTTTTTTAATAAATTGATGATTAAGAAATGGAAGTGAGAAAATTTCAGAGCCATTAAAAAGAAAAAAAGGAAAGAAAGTAATAAATTTAAGAAATGCTCAAAATGTCATATTAAAAATAGCTCTAAATATAAACCTAATTATAATGATGATCTTTTTAACAAGTTATAGTAGTCAATGAAAACTAATAATAATAATAATAATAATAATAATAAATCTTAAGAAATCATAAAGTACATATTTGTTAGAATTTTTTTCGTGTGAACTTTAATTATCAAATGAAATCTCTATATTTATGTAAGTTAACTTCAAAGGAAGACAATTTTGACTTTCTTCCAAAGTTCATCTGCCTAAAAGGAGAATCATTAAATGCCAGGTGAAAGGAGAGCAAAATTACAGATTCACTCAAAAAGACTGAGTGCTACTGAAAAGGGTGTTCGGCACCTTAGGTGAAGCATCAACTTTGCACCCTCAAAATCAATATTGCTTACTTCTGTGATTAAAATAAATTACAGAAATTACATTTATTTTTTATCTATTCAATAGTAATGCTAGTAATAATAAAAACTAATAATAAATATATTACAATACTGTGTAAATTTCTAAATTTAAAGTTTAAGAACTGCATTTTATATCTTACTAATCTAATGAGAATTACAATTAAAATTACATTTCAATTTATTCAATTTATTTGACTTCATTGACTGTAAATGTAGGCAGGCCTGAACTTTGGAACCTTAGACATTTTCCTAGTTTCCTTATTAGTTAAAATTGCCTTAGCTGAATTAAGTAACTACAGTAGAGCCTGATTATCCGCGAGTGCCATGAAAAAATTTTTTAATTACGGACCTCAAAAAAACCCAATTTTAATCCAAGCCAACAACAGAGAAAATACAATAGGCCCTACAGTGCGAAGATCGAAAATTACTGACAGGTTTATTGTGCATCGTGATCCTACAGGCCTTCTAGGAATTTGTGGATGCAAACATATAGCAAAGGTTTCTGCTTTACTGTATATATTTTAAAAGTTTTACATATGTTTTTTGTACAATAAAACGTAGTTTTTAATGGTGAAATATTTTTTTTTCATGTTACACCTCATTTTTAGTCTTTTTTCGGGTTATTCGCGATTTTCGTTATCCGCAAAGCCCTTGCCACCCAATCCCGCGGATAATCGGGGCTCTACTGTATATCAATTTTTCTGTATTATTCTAAAGTGAAATGGGCTGCAAAAAAAAAAAAAAGGAGGAAGTTTGTTACTGAAACCCACATAGGATGCTGCATGACTGTTAAGCATTTCCGGAATTTTCCCTGAGAGCTCCATACCATTGCTTGATAATCTTTGCTTCCACTTATTATGAAGTAACGATCACATTGTATAGATGTAATCATTAATTGATGTTTGTTCAATTGCTAAATAAATAAAAAATAAGATGATTTAAAATAAAAAAGTGCGTTGATTTTATATGCATGCAAGCAAATATTTACAAAAGATAAAAAAGAAAATCAAATCAAAAAATCAAAACCAGAACCCTCCTAAATGTATTAAAGAAAACATACAATCAAACCTAAAAATTTCATAAAACACATCATAATTTTAGTGAAATGAAAAGTCACATGAAATGTGAAATGAAATAACCTAACTGAATGTAACAAACATGTTTTGTATTATTTGCTTCGTTTCACATGGTTTGTTTATATATGCTATCTTTACATTATCATTTTTAACACCCTTAAGATAATAATTAGACTATATTGGTCTTTTCTTTGATGAAATGGTTAAAAGAAATTAAAGAAAAAGCTTTTTCTTTTTAACCATTTGACTACAAATATGATGTCTTGGTTAAATCTTTAACTTGATTTTCATCTTACCAGTAAGACATTATGAATATATATTATGTTTTCAAATTCCAATTCACTGTCCAGCTTTATATGTTTAGTAATATAACTTAATTTTATTCTTATATTCTATACTTTCTAAATTTATAAATTAGAAATGACTGATTGAAATCCTTGCTTTGCAAAACTTGAAGAGGTTGCTTTGAGTTTTGCCTGTTCTATACATATACACACATTTTAATTACAATCAGCTTTTTATTTCTAGAACCTATAAGAATCTTTGTTGAAGTGTTAACAGTATCCTTAAATTGAATGAAATATCAAACTCTTTGTATTTCCTCTTTACTATTTTAAATTAAATGTCCTCTGTTGCAACAGAGTATTGATACAGAAACTTACTGATGCACTAATACCAGAAGAAATCTAAGAACCTTTATCAACAGAAATTTAACAATTCAAAAGTTTCAGAAAATATAATGGTAACTTTGCTCTTTTTAATAAAAGAAATTCAATAAAAACAAAAAAAAACAAAAAACTGAAATGATTGACTTAAATACAGAAATTTAATACAAACAGAGTTAACTCAAGCACTAGAGTTACTTTTCATGGATTGAATGTTCCGGGCTATGTTTTCACAGGACGTAAGGGTTTTTGAAAGATAAAACTAGGAGTTCACAGCAACTTCAGTCAAAGAGAACAAATCTTTCCTGGTAATTTGGAATCTCATATAATGCTGACCCTATCTTTGTACATGAATTATTGGCCAAAAACGTAAGGAAATCTATTATCCTCACTATCAAAAAATCTGATAAAACAGTTGCATTAAAAATACTAGCATTTTAAAATTACCATAAACTTTTGAGAATTTTTTTAGCAGTTTTTCTTTATGAGGGTTTCTATTTCAAAAAGGGTGTTGAAATAAAATAAACATAAAAAATATCTTAATGCAAATTTTCTTCAAGAATATCATTAAAATTTATGAGATAGGCACACCCATAATATATTTTAATGTGTCTTTTGTCATGACTATATATATATATGATGTTAAATTATCAAAAATATTAAAAAGACCTATTAATTTTAAAAGAACATAAACTGGATTAAGCACTGATTACTTTGACGAAAGCTCCTGTAATGAGACTAAATATCCTAATGCTTCCTATCTCACATCCAGCAACACAGGAGACATCATTCAAGGCTACTGCAGTTACTGAATGGTCATCAGAGAATGAAAACATGAATTTCTGTGTGTGGTGATCCCAAACTAAAAAAAAATTAAAATAAAAAGTCATTAATTTTTTCATGATAATTTTCAGATTTCATCACAACTTAAATAAAATTTTTAAAAAATTATTATTATAGTAGAACTTAACTACCAGTCAATTTGCATATTGGGAAATTCAGAAAAGAGATTTTCATGAATAACAACTTTTGTATACTGAAATCATAACAAAACATGGACTTAAAATCTTTTTTTAAAATTTTCCTTTGCCTCTACCCCCCCCCCCAAAAAAAAAAAGTTTATAAAAAATAATTAAATGATTACAAAAGAATTCTTCTCAGGTTTCCAGCCAAGTAAGAGTTTTGGAGACTGTCATAGAGTCCATCTTCATGGGATGAGATGTGAGATCAAAGTGGGCTTTTTAAATTGTTTGAGCGTCACTCTCTGTTCAGTCCATGCTTCCAGGGGGAGGTTTTTTTTTTTTGGCACAAAAATCGGTTTTTGGTTGCAAAGGGCAATGGCTGTAAGCCATTTTCTGCTAAGTTGCAGCCCGTTGTCTCTGTTAACTGTGTTGGTTTCTTCTTTAATAGTGATGTCTTCCCGGATGAGACGATCGCAGTAGCTAGAGGACTTGACAATGATGAAGGTACCAGAAAAATCTGGATGGTGTCCTTGGTCAATGCAATGCTTGGCAATGGGTCTCCAGTGTATGGCCTGTTTGACCAATGTAGGCCTTCCCACGAAGCAGGGAATTACACTAGGAGTTTTTAGTACCACATCGTCTTTCGCAGACAGGAGAAACTTTTTGAGTTTGGGAGGAGGGATGTAAATCATATGGATGTCGTATTTTCGTAGAATACGACTTAGGATTCCCGATAGATCACCTATGAAAGGAATCATTATAAAATATATATGTGATAAAACTACAAGGTTTATGATTGAAGCTTGTGTTATTAATAGTTTTGATTGCTTCAATAAGCAAAAAGGAGTAGAAATAAGCCCTTTTTTTATTAGAAAAGTTCAAAAACAATTGTAAAAATCAAGAAATTTTTAAATAATTGGAATATTTTATTATGATCTTTGTTTTAAACAGTACATAAGCAACAAGTATTTGTTTTGAATTGTAAACATGGTAACATTACCAACATTTATTGTTCTATAACTTGCCTTTTTGTTTATAATTTTGCCTACTTATCGTTTGTTTATATTATTCTATGTTTTCTTTGTATTAAGCCTGATGAAGCAGAATAAGTATTTTTCTGCGAAATATAGTGATATTGTGATGAATTGAGTTTTTCAAGTTTTTTTATACTTCACCAATTAGTCATCATACTCAACATTTCAAGTTTATACTGCGTAACAATATGTAATGATAGAATGAGCTACATTTGCAACAATTTCAGCTCTTATTAATAAATGAGAAAAAAAGAAGGGGAGCAAATGAGGGTTCAGCATCTTGGTTGCTGAAGACTTCAGTTAGTGAAGACATGGATAATTGAGGTTTCTATGCAGAATTATTATTTAGTTGAAAGAATAGTTCATTTTTTAGAAAATATATCATAAAATAGTATGATACATATAATTAATATGATTTAACTATATTTTATAATAAATATAAAGCTTTTAAATTAAAATCAGTGTTTACCCTTTATTTTTCCATCTTTACTTCCAGCACCAACGTAATTCAAATATACTGCTAAGCATAAGACAGTATCTGTATGTCCCATGAAGATTTTTCTGCATCGTCCAGTCTTTGTTGACCAACACCTAAAGAACGGATTTCTATGTTAGGTAAATGCTATCACTGAATCTGCTTTTGTAGAAGAAAAAAATGGAAGTTTCACCAGTAAAGCCACTATCTTATTGAGAAATCTTACTACATCTTCCAATCCATTGATTCCCATAGATAACATATTTGCAACAAAAAAACTTTTGATAATTGGTTTTTTTTTTTTGTTTTTGAAAATTAAACTTCAGTTAAGGTACTGCATTTATGGAAAGTGGAGTAATATAAAAAGCTCCATAGCTTCTATATAGTGTTCCCAAAATTAGAGCTTTAAGTTTGTAGTAGAAAATACTACTATAAAAAGGAAAGTCTTGACAATATTTATAATGCATTGTATGCTACTTTAGATCATTTTTAAATGGTTAACATTGACATGTAGTATGGTTTGTTTCAGTTAGATCACCTTAACAAAATAGGGCTAAAGCATTGCTACAGTAATTTAACAGAAAGTAAGTGTGCATAATTAGTACTGTTAAACACAGAACAGCATCTCTATCTTAGGATTCTTTCTACTTTCTCTTTGCATGGTCTATCTATCAACCAATTTTATGTTTGTTTGTTCTGAGTTTGAGAGGTTCTGGATGGACAGGTCCACAGGATACCCCCTCATTTTTCAGGATCATCTTCACTAAGAAACATGACCTCAATGGTTTGGAGATTCTTTAGGAAAGTCTATCTACCTAACGTATTTCATGTCTCTAGCTCATAGGTGTACCTAGGATTTTTGAACGAGGAGGTTTTGGAAATGCGGAGGGGTTACAAACAAAGCGATGAACTTTCCAACCAAAATAACAGGGGCCACAATCCTAGATTTTTTCATTTTTGGTTGCCAGCCCCTTCCATACCCCTACCCCATCGGTATGCCAATGCTTCAGCAATTGTAATTTCCGAACTAAAAGTGTCACTGATGGACGGACAAAGTGAAAAAGCTTTCTTTCTGTATAGATGTCTAAAAAGGAATTGACCAATGAGAAATTCTATTTTAAACTCTTAAACCATTAATATAAATGAAAACTTTAACTCAAATGATTCATAAACTGTAACATAAATCTAATTTTTAAGAATACAAAAAATAAGAGTATGTAATTGGTATTAATTTTATTAATAAATTCATACATTACCTTACAGTTGTATCATAACTTCCAGTGAAAACAATCTGCTCTTTCTGTACTAAATGCAAACATCGAACAGATGCAGCTGCTTTGCCTAAGAACTGCATTCCAACTGGTTTCAAAGTTTTTCTTGATATAATGTAAAAGTTTTGATTGAGAGAGCCAATGCAAATGAAATTACTTCCATCATGATGCACAACTCGAGTTAAATTTCTCCTGAAAGTAGAAGCCACTTATAAAGTAAAATTTAAATTACTACTGACAGGAAAAATTAGTTTATAAATAATATGTAGGCTACTAAGAATATTCCAGTAACATTTTCAATAGGTCATTATGAGGAATTGAAAATACATGGCAGGCAATTAATATATTATGAGGTACAGGTCTGTATATAATGAAACTGAACAATTTAAATATTGACATGAAGTTTAATTATCAAGCTGTTACAATTATAACTTCAGCATTTCAGTGATGTACCTATCAAGCGCAATTCCTCTAATAAGTTTGATCCTATTAAATCCACGGATAAGGAGAAAAGCCCAACAATCCAAGAAAAGACTGCAGAAGGTTTAGTCTTCACTAATGTGAACTCCTATTAATTTTAGTAAGAACTGAATTCATAGATAAGGAGCTTGTGAATAAATAAAGTCATTACCAGTAGTGTTTGGGACCAACTCAGTCCAGCTTGCATGTGCCGGTTGATAAAATTTTTGAAAATCGGAGAGCCGATTGTTGAAACTTTACCAGATGCAATCCAGCGACTCATCAACCAAGCAATGCACACATGCTTGCAAAGTATTAGCGAAATGTTTTTGTTTATTGCTGCAATTACAGAAACCTACTATATGTGCCACTTAATAGTTAAGCTAGAGAACATAAGTGGAATGCTAGTACGCTCCAACAGACCTGTCACGTACGAATTCTCTATCGCTCTTATGAAAGCAAAATGTTGTACAATTGTCCAGTGTTGCCATCTAAACTACTTTGTTGTAGTCATTAGTGTGACAAGTGTTTTGAGGTTCATTATTTTGTTTATAGTGAAAAATACAAAAGTAAATAGCTAGAAGTTATTAGGCCATTTTGTTTGTTCGTCTATTATGTTGCATACGATTAACTTAATTTTGATGGTATACACAGGGCGTTGCAAACATCGTGTGTAATATTCAAACCACGTGTAGGGGCATGGCTAAGGATCAATGTATTCCTAATTACCCCATGTCCGGAAACGCCCCATTACGGTTCTAGGTGGTCTTAAAAGTGAGCCTTTCAGAGAGAACATATCCTTTGCAACACTATATGAAATGTTTTGCAGGCGAGCCCACACATTGATCTGGGGTGCTATTTTTGTTTGCATAACACCGAATAAAATTGAAACAAACAAAAATAGCACCCCCATATCAATGTGTGGGCTCACCACACATTGCAAATGATATGTTCTCTCGGAAAGGCTCACTTTAGGACCACCTAGTGCCGTAATGGGGCGTTTCCGGACATGGGGTCATTAGGAATATATTAATCCTTAGTCATGCCCCTACACGTGATTTGAATATTACACACGAATTTTGCAACACCCTGTATATCTTATCTTCTGAAAAAAAAAATTTCCTGACACCTCGCTATGAACCGATGAGTGAGAGATTGAGAACTGGCAGCAGTCTGTGGAACACCACTTAGAGAGACGCTGATCTAGAACACAAATCATTTTTTTTTTCTTGGAGAGCTGGTTGTTTAAAGGTGTGGCAGTACACCCCTGGCCATTACATGTTATTGTTAAAAATCATAGTCACAATAAATTTTATAGTAGATATTATTATTGGATGTAGTATGATTAAGCAACCTTTTGAAATGCTTCCAATTCACCATCTTTAAACAGTTTTCTTTATCCTGAATCTTCAATTATGCAATAGATTCAAAATTATAAAGGCTATGATCATGAAACTTTTATGAAATGCTTAAATATTCATCGGTAAGATTGCAATATTTATTTGAGCTTGATGTCATTATGTGATACTTGGATATTTGTATTACTTTAGCTGAAGATAATTTATTTATTTTTCTGAATAATATGTTGTAAACTTCTCTGCAGGATTTAACAAGATATGAATGATAATAAAAGAACAGCAAAATTTTAAGTAACTACTGAATATTTTTATTTTTATTATTAAAGGTATTCTAAATGCTAGTTTTTATAACCAAGAAAAATGTATTTAACCCATTCCTTGCTATTTAAGATTCTACTGTACTGAATCTTACCTTTATAGGAAGAAATCACCAGGAATAAGTAAATGAAATTTGAAATGAAATGATTAATTTAGCAAATTTTGATATCGTCAATTCATGATGAAGAGTAAGGCATCCCAACAGAATCATCCTAATTTACAACATCAACAAGAAGGCTTAACGTGTGTGCATTAAAGAGAAAAATGAAAATAAAACTCATAAACAGGATTAAAATGATGATAATAAACTGACAGTTTCGGAATACTGAGAGTATTCTATCTTCACGGTGGACACAAACATACGTAACATATAATGTATTCTCACCTCGTGTTGTCCTAAGTGTTTTGTGGTGTCCTATATGTTTGTGCCGTCCCTGAAGATGGAATACATTCAGCATTCTGAAACTGTCATTATTATGATCATTTTAATCCTGTTAATTCTTTTTTACAAGCAATTGCATTTAATTTTCATTTTTCTCTTCATTACAACATCACTCCCTTTATTTGCGACTTCTTACATTATAATCAAGAGAAAGAATTTGCTCACTTCCTTAATATCACATTTGCAATATGAGGGCCAGGATATACATTCCTTATCTCCAAAAAAACCCGCCGACTTTTATAATCTTTCAGCGTATTTCGAAAGTACAACTTTTTATCATCGATATCATTGTCTGTCTTTACTGCAAGGATTGGTTCTAGAGTTTCTGGATCAACTTCTGGCACCAAAACAAACACATCTCTTACTAGATTAGCATCTGCATCAATAGACTAGAAGAAAATAGCAAATTTTACAAATAGCTTAAATTCTGAAATTCTCATATTAAGCAACTTAATAACATACTTAAGCAACTTACACAAAAGTAAGATTCCTAAAACATGCAAATATTTCAAGATTCATTTAAATTAAGATCATATTCTATATATCACAATTAGAGGGATGCTCTATTAAATAGAAATAGATTTCAATTAAAATTAATAAGCATTATCAAACAAAATATATAACAATAATATAATAAAGGAAGTATGAAAAGCCAGAGATACCAATCATTTCCTGTTTGTAACACTCTGAATAAACATAAATCACATATAAATCAGACACTGATATGTTAAATCATAATAAAATATGCATAACAAGACTGCCTTTGATCCTGCCATAAAAATGTACACCTCATTTTTATTTATTTATTTTAACTTACAAACAAGATTAACTTTCATCTGCAAGTTCAACTACTTCATATTTTACAGAATCTCAGCTATAACTAGAAAACTAACCATCCAATAGTACAGAACATTTTAATGTAGTTGTTTATCCTTCACATACTTCTTATGAAAGAAATGGCTGACTGCAACTGCATTCTAAACCATTCTCTATATCGTTGCTTTAGTATTAAGTAAGCAGGATTGGTCTTTGCAGTGTCACAGCACTCATACATTATTCCTATCATGATATTCTATCTCTGATAGTTAATTGAACAAAGAGTAAAATTCTACTTTTTGTTAAATACTTATGGGAATAATATTATAATAAACTTCAACAAAAAGAGCACAAAAAGATGACAATAAAATTGGTTCAGAAGTCATTAGCAAACGTAAGTTATGTGGAATTTGTTCTTTATGGTAGTCAAATAACATCATTCGGGCTGTTCTTGAGTGAATCAGGAAATAGAAATAGAAATTTACATTTTTTTCTTGAATTAATAACTCTAAATTACCACAAAATATGCAATTATTGCAGATTTTAAAAGGAATTTTATGGTTATTTTTGCTGAATCCATAAAATAAAAGTGAAAATCTGTAAATTTGTTTGTTTGTTTATCATTCTTTCATGTCTGAATGGTGCAATGAATTGGAATGAAATTTTGCATGCAGGTAGTCTAGGAGTATGCTGTAGGCTACTTTTCATCCCAGTCGATCAAATAGTTCGTGTGAGATGAATGAAAACTTTCCAAAACTGCCCATAGATGGCATTAGCACAGTTGTCAAATGAGTGCATTTAAAACATTCCCAAAACTGGCGCTAGATAGTGTCCTTGCCATTTTAAATCGCGCCACAGATCTGAACAAATAAACGATACAGTTAATTAATACATTGGATTTCAATATTGTACTGCATGTATTGTCTAAATTTAAACTTTAATTTAGTTTCAGTTCTACGTTTCAGTTTTTACTTTACTTGATGTATTGGTTTTTCGAATAACTAATGCAAGGCTTCCAGAGAGAAGGGACGGTAGCCGGCTAGGCTACTATAATTCATCAATTTTTTTCTAAGGATGTACAGCTATAATTATAAATCTGATATTCATAATTCTTTCACATTTGTCCCTTATAAATGATCCATTTATAATTAAAAACCAATCTAATTGTACTATAAAACTTTATTTACAGTAATTATAACACATTAAAAATTCATATTTTTTAAATTTATTTTCTTGTGGCATATGTTTCCTACATAAAATCCCATAAAAAAGATTTTCTTACTTACTGTTTTATCTGAATCTGATGCTTCTTTCAATTTACTTGATTCATCAAATAAGGACAATTTTGAATCTTTTTCTGCAACTGCTGTTTTTCCTTTTTTAATTTTACTAGGAGAAACAATTTTCTTGTCAACTTTATCATGTCTATCTAGAATTGTCTTAACTGCTAATCTCCAAGATTCCCCGAGTTCTGAGCATGACATTAATGTATTGACATCCAAATTCTTAATCACTTGGTAAATAACCGATGGTGGCACACTTTTTATAAAGTCACCATTACTACGATATTCATCGAGATTCTGTAAGATTTGATGTATTGTAAGAGTAAATGCTGAAGTTCTTCCTTTGCCGAGATCAAAGAGCAAACTTTCCTTCAATTTAATTTTAGTTTTTGCAGTTGATTTTGAGAAGTCTTCAATTACTACTTGATGTTTTGCTTTTTTTGATTTAATCGCTTTAGCTGATCCTTGAATCTCTTTTGCTTTCTTGATAAAATAGGCTTTTTTAAATTGTTGCTTGCTCTTCTGCCAAGGTTTCAATCTCCAGTACTTATTAACTGGTGAAAATGAATAATTATCACAAATTTCTTTTTTATTTCTGCTCACATTTTGAACTGTTTGCTTGTCTTCTTTAGTGAGAGTGATTACATTCTTCCAAGCGTAATAGACATTAGGATCCAGACCATTTGCTTTCAAAAGCATATCGTGACTTTTGTTATCTTTACTTTGATTTTCCATATCCATCTCTAGAAGAAATTCACTCAATTGAGCAATTTCCAAATTTCTGATGGATGCATCAAATTTTTCTAAATCCTGATGTTTTATATCACTAAATAAATCTTTCATTTTCATTTGACATAGAACATTCATTAAATCTTGAGGATCTAATTTTAAATTAACTGAGCTGGGTTCATCTTCAATTTCAGAGGCATTCTTTTCATCTGGGGTCTCAATTAAAATCCTTGGAGTTTCTTGTTTTTGTTGAAAAGATCCACTATCTTCTTCTTTTAATTCTTTTTCTTCGTTACTATACAAATGAAAATGATAACAAGCATCTTCGGGAGAAGTAATTCCTGCAAAATTAAACAAATAATAAATTAATAATAATAATAATTACTTTTTCAACTTTAACTGAAGACAATGAATAAAATAAGATTAAATGAAGCAGGAAGGAAAAAAAAATACCTAAATTATGACTATTAGCATGTTTGGAGTTGTGACTCCCTTGCTTCTACAAAAGAAACGGTGGAATTTCTTTTTTATTTATTTTTCTGTAGAGTTTGATTCTTCTAATATCTTCCCAATATTCATAATCCACCTTCCCTCTCCCACAATAAGCATCCCTGAGCATACTAATGTATTTTAATGATTTTAATCTGATCTTTTTAATTATTCAAAATTCCCTTATATACTAAAGGAAAATTTTCTTTTTGTGTATCTTTTCTAATACATTAAAAAAATTAAAGAGCTTGGCAAAAACAATCTGCCAAGGGATAATGTGTTAATTATTATTAAACATCTAGGTAAGCTTTTCTTTATTATTTTATCCCTTTCATGATCTAAACCATTTTATTTATTTCTTTTATTTAGGTTCTGTAACCCTTTGGTTTTTTTCCCTTTTCATATTATTTCTTTAGCTTCATATTTTAATTTATCTCTTTCTTTATCTTTTTTTACCATAGTATTTTTAATACTCTTTTGGTAATTCCAAGATATCATGTGATTCCACCTTTACGGGGACAAAAGGTCTTTTTTTTTTTTTCTGACATAAATGAATAAAAATAAATAAATAATAAAGATATCACATTATATGTTATTTGATAAGTTCTTAGGAAACTTAAACAATAATTTCTATTTTTACTCAGGATAAGGAGGGCAGGGAAATCAATGTTGCACATTTCAAGAAAAGAAAAATTTCATTTGCTTTTAGGATACTGAAACAAACTGTTTGAAATGCAGTTCTTGGATGATTTGCATAGATGTAAAATAAACAATTCATAGATAAAACTAAAGAAGTCAACACAACATGCAAGTGACCTACGAAATTTTGAAATAGTGCTGATAAC
>JAFIDM010004315.1:66615188-66637584 GCA_023159025.1 Thereuonema tuberculata | reverse complement strand
TATAACAGAATCTCAATGAGCTTCAAGGGAACAAATCTGGATACAATTATATCACTTCTTCCCTTTCTCAATGACAAATAATTCCACTGCCAGCTCTTCTACAATGTCTGCAAAGAGCTACTTTAACCATTATGAATTAGTCAATATTTTTTCAAAATGATTCAACTAAGAAAAATTAATTATCAATGTTATCAAGAAATCTGATATACAGGAGATTAACGTAAGTGAACTAGTTATTGTGGTATACATTGTGAAACAGAGGATGAAAAAAAAATCTGATATTGTTACCACTGAGTTAACTTTATTGCAGATAACTCATACAGCGGTTACATACATTTAACAGTTTTGTACTTACAAAACTGATGGGAATGGTAACTAATCTATTTTATAGGGATGGGTATGAAATAGGAAGTCAATAGTCGAAAATAAGGGAATCGTCTGGGCGCAGAATTTTCTTTAAACACCAGACTTCTGCCACTGGAGCTCATAGAAGTAATGTTCAGATTACTTCTTCTTAGATTGTCTTGTAGCATCTGTACTGGCTCTATGTTGTTCCTTTTTCTTCCCTTCAGCTTGCCATTACTTTTCTTAGTAATCGTCCCAAGTCCTGATCCTGTAACTGGGCTGACACCTTCTGGGTTATCATCCCAGATCTGGAACCTTCTATCGTCTGGTGGGTTGCTGCTCCCCTGAGCTTCTCTTCTCTTCTGCAGGAATAGAACTCCTTCTTTTCGGTGTAGGAGAACCGCTTGCCGCTGGCTTTCTACAATCTTCTCTTCTTCGGGTAGATGCCGAGTATGTTCTCTTTACTTCAATGGGAGGAGGATCTTCTTGTGGCTGAATGCCACTGGCTAATCAACTTGGCTTGACTCTGCTGTTCTTTTTATTCCTTGTCCCAGCCTCCTTCTGGCATGGCTGGGACAGTCAACTCTGCTGTAGAGAAGCAGGGTCAGACCAGTCTACTCTAGTAGTGGGAGGTCATCCTATTCAACCGGTAACAATTTGACCACAGAACTTTTAAACTGAAGTTGTCTGAATATTGATGTGTGATCTATGATATGGATTTATTATATCCTTTGTCAAGAAAAAATATAACTTTCCAGCTGGCTTTCAGCTCTGTAAAATAACTAATTACAGAATACAACAAATTTTTCTACGATCTCAACGTTTGTTTTCTCGTATCTGACATATATTGAAAATTATTTGGGAAATTCAACAGATCACTTACTATTGGGTAGTCATTTATTTCAATTTTCAGACATAATACTTTGTCAAACATTGTGGGGATATAGAACAGTATTCCATTTAGTTTTGAGTTGTGTATTTCAGCTACTGCAACTAAGGCTAGGTAACATTAAGATTAGAAATTAATCCTGGCATTCCTGTGATCTATGTTTATTATTCAGTGGAAGTAAAATTTCCTCTAATACCTTCCCATTTTGTCTAACATTTTTACTCTGTTTTATCCCTATTATTATCCATATGCTGCTGAGAGCTAGTCTATAGCCTGTAGTCATTATTTCTAAAGTCTGTCTTTCCAAAGTTAACACACATTTATTATCCACATGATATAATTACTTTTCAAAAGTAATTTTACTTGGATTAATTTTATCACATTTTCTGTAATTTCAATAACATCTATTTTTTTTAATTATCATTAATATCCTTTAATATAGTTCTTTAATATATTTTAGCTTAACTTATTCTACATAGGGATTCTGAGATCCATTCTATATTCATCTGTTGGATTTATTACAAATTTACAGTTTTGTATGTTGGTTTATATAATCACATGAACTGAATCATAATTTATAGTTCTCATGTCTCATGTCTTTGTCAGGGATCTCAACTTCTTCCCCCAGCAATATACTATATAATTATTTTTTTTTCATAAAGCTATTAATAAGACTTTGTATAAATTAATCAGCTATATATATTAATCAAATCTAAACCATTTACCTGTTCGGAACATGTATAGATAAATAGCCAACAAATTCTGTATGACGCTTCTCACTAATCGCAATAATGGAAGATCGCATAAAGGTAGCAAACCATAAAGGAAATTGGTTTGAAACCATAAACTCGATTCCTTAAACCACAACCAGGCATCAGTCATATAATAAGACAACAATTCTGTAGTCAGAAATGGTGGAAGATGTAGTGGGTGGTCTTTTGGAGAGGTGGGAGCTGCTCTAATAAATACAAGATTATAAGAATCTTTATTTTTATTTTTTTTTCAGAATTTCTTAATGATTACAAGAAAGAATATTCTAATTTTTATTAAAATTTCTTAAGTTAATGCTGTTATTATTAACAAATCAAAACCTATAATCTAAATGTAATGTAAAATATGCACTTTCTTCTGCTTTGTATATTTTGCAAAAACATATTCTAGAATGATGGCAGTTCAGGAGATAGAAGCCCCAACAATCATCAGCCTAGTGACCTAAAGGTCATTGCCTTAACTCTATAGAAAGAAATCCATTCTTCATTTTACAGAAGCTGTAGGAATCTTAGGACTAATATGGAAGAGAAACAAGTATGTTGTCAATATTTTGTTCTATTACAAACAACGGGAAAACTATTATTATAAATATCTTAAAATGGCATAGTGATGATATCATAATAATTATCATAATAAAAATTATCTCAAATTTTAGAAAAGTTAGAAAAAAAAATTCCTTCAAATATTAGAAGAAATCAATTCTGAGATTGGATTTTTTCTTCTTTTTTAATTTCATAATTATTTTTATTTACCTTCCTTTTTTAATTAGTAACAAGATTAAGTAAATTTAAATAAATATTGGCTTTAAACATAAGTTAATAAAGATGATGGATATTAAACAATAGACAATATATGAAATAATAATGACTGAAACGAAAGTCTTAAGAAATGAAAAGTTTTCATATTATATATATATATATACATTGACTGCTCAATTGAAAGTGGACACCTGCCATAGTGGAACAACCCATGCAAATTCGGGCAATAATTTGAATATATTCATTATAAACAACACAATCATGTGTAGTTAGATCATTTGGTGTTTAATCACTTGCTGAGGTAAAATGCCATTATCAAAGCAGCTGAGCAATTTTCAATGTGGAGTAGTCATAGGCTGCCACAAGAGTGTGCGAGCCATAGGAGTGACACTGAACCTGCCAAAGTCGACCGTGGGTGCTATTGTCACATAGTGGAAATATGAAGGAGTGGAAACATGACATCATGAAAGTGGCCAAGCCCGCATGCTGACTGATAGAGACTGGAGGGCCCTGAAGGAGTTGGTATGGCAGAACAGAGCTGTTCCAGCGGAACAACGGTGGCAGGACTTCCAGCAGGCAATGGGAACAACTGTCAGTATTATGATGATTCGTCGAGAGCTCCATGCCTCAGGGTACCCCGGTCAGGCTGCTCCCACTAGCCTAACATCACCCCTGTAAATGCCCAGCGTCGTGTGGCCTGGTGTAAAGAGTGACGGTCTTGGTTGGTGGACTACCGGAAGAGCATTATATGGAGCGACGAATCACGCTTCACACTGTACCGATCGGATGGGCACACCTGGGTGTGTTGCTTGCCAGGGGAGCGGCTGCTATCTGAGTATGTCATCCCAACAGTGAAGTTTGGCGGGGGTGGTTTGATGGTGTGGTCGTGTTTTCCTGGTTTGGATGTGGTCCGTTGGTTGTGATCGAGGGGAACATGGCATCCATACAATATCTGGACATTCTAGACAATTCCATGCTTCCTACGTTGTGGTTGCAGTTCGGTGAAGGGGCATTTGTATTCCAGCGCGACAATGCGCTATGCCATAAGGCCCGTTTTGTTAGCGCCTGGTTACTGGAGAATAATATTCAGGAACTTCAGTGGCCAGCCCAGAGTACCGACCTCAGCCCTACTGAACTACTGTGGGATGAATGGAAGTGCTGGATTCGTGCGCATCCGATGCAACTGCGAACACGCATCCAACTTGTGCAGGCATTGAAGGAGGAGTGAGCAAAAATACCGGTTGCTTGCTATCAGAAACTGGTGGAGAGCATGCCATGGCATGTGGATGCTGTGCTTAGGGCAAAAGGCCACAGTATGCACTATTAGACACACTGTAAATAAAGCATCTGTTCCATACCACAGGTGTCCTCTTTCAATTGAGCAGGCAGTGTATGCGTGCATAAGATAAAGAAAACTATAATGATCGCTCCACACTACCTACCTATAAGTATTCATTACAGGTAGGTAGTGTGAAAAAAAAAGAGAAAGAAAAATTAAAATTTCAAAATCTAGTAGCAGCATACTTTGCCAATACCATATATATAAATATATATATATATATATCAATATATCAAATAAATTCCAATATATCAATAAAACTTTGAAATGAACTCTATGATTACGACGGAAAATGTTTAAGTTTTAATAGGCTTTGTGGAATTCTTCTAATCAATGAGACAACTCAGATTTTAAGATGAGGTTTCCATATTGTTACCTCAGGATTGGAAGGGAGAACTCAAGTATACTGAGATTTTCTATGTTAGAAATTTTGATTTTAGTACTTACAGTAATATTTCACCACAACTGGAAGATATTACTGTAACATGTTGACTTCTTCTTAAAGAATGATCAACATGTATTTGCCAAATAAAAAAAAGGGGGCGGAAATGGAGAGAAAACATTTTTACCAATTTTTATCAAGGAATCAATTGGTAATGACTTAATAATTAGAGCAATTGAAGAGGACTCCTAGAATTCAATAGATCTGATTTAACAGAATAATATTTAAAGGTAATTTCTGAAGAATGTACTTGACAGTGGCTATCTGTTAGTCTGCTAAAAATATTTTAGCAATGTATTGCAAAATTGATCCAGCTGGAAGGAAAAATCCAAGTGAAATCTGGCCAAATATAAACTGAAACTAATTGTTTGAGTAGACATTCATGATAATCTATCTAATCCAGGCTAATAAGTTGAGATAAGAAATGCCACTGTTTCTTGCATAGGACTCATTTATACTGCTCTAATTGGCCTGAGGCACTGAAGAGTAAACAAGTAGTAAGATGATAAACGGAAAAATACCTGAAATTTACATAGACACTGACTAATGTCAGAGAAGAACAAACAGCTCAAACAATTTTGATGCTGCTTGTGATAAAAATTTACCCACAATCATAAGGTCCATCTACAGTGGCTTCAAGAGATATTGCCGGGCCCAGGGGAAAAAATTTACAGGGGCTCGAAGTAAATAAATGTATTTTTAATGTTATAAGGTTGGAGTAATTTGTTACCACACTTCAGACTCTTAATTTTCAGCACCGTCCTTCTACAGTTAATTGGCGCATAAAAAAATAAATTGTAGGATGATGTCTGGGAACCTGTGCATCCCAGGCCTGGGGAATTGTACCCCATTATCTCCCCCCTCTTGTCAGCCCTGTCTATCTATGCATGTATGGTAAATAGTACATGCTGAATGACCAACATGCACCAATAACTAGCATCCATCATATGGCAAAATGACTCAGGAAGTAATATACAAAAATACACTTTTTAGATAGAAGGCTGAACTTATTTCCCTGAAACTTGCATTTCAGTGTTAAAACAATCAAAGATCTCAAATGAACCTTTGAAGCAACTGATTTCCATGAATTAATCAAAATCCTAGTTGCAGTCATGACTGCAAATACCCCAGATGCAATGGATATCATGCACTTGGCTGCCAAGTTGCTGGGGCATCTTCTTATTTCTATATTTGGGGTTTATAAAAATTGTTGAGAAAGCAGGGGGAGGGGGAGGCTTACAAAAATATCTTAAGCCCAGACCCCCAATACCTGAGACGTATTCATGGTTTCACTAGATAATATATAGGACGATGAACTGCCAAAGACACTGTGTTTTTACAGTCATCCATTTGTATCTTTGCAGAATGCTTAAAGTTTGCACTGATGCCAGAAAACATATTTTGGAGCCTGATTTTTGTAAACTAATACCTGTATTTATTGTGATCCTGTATAGTTGATGTTCTGCCATTTACTGTTTTCAGCTGCTTATGATTGTTTCACATGAATCTAAAATACTCAGTTGCATGTTAATGGACAAGATGGTACCAAAATAATTGATATAATTTCTAAAGTCACATTAACTATAATGACCCTTATGACCATTACTATAGACTAAGACACCCCTTGCTATTAGTATAAAGCTGTTAAGTGATCACATTGTTTTAATATCTAATATATAATTAAATAACAAAAATACCTGATAACACTATATATAGTGTCCTTGCAATCTAGAATACCTAATAACTGCACTATTCGATTCAGTAAATCCATACTCCCACAATATAAAATTAATCTGGCAAAAAACTTAATTTGATATTTTCGTCCTATTCTGGTGAACCATTCCTTAGTATTGTGAAGCTTCTGAAGGAAAATACAGACATCGCATCTATTACAAAGAGTACTTTCGTCTGATGATATCTTGCAGTGAAACTTTGGGACCATGCCAAGATGGAGTTCTACTAGTTTACAATTCTTATTCACTGAATGAATCCCTTCTGAAATCAATTCAGACATTGTAAGGTCTTCTGAAAGAAAAAGAGGTAATCAAATGTTTTTAATAGTAATAAAAATAATTATGAATCTCATGAATGTCATAATGGTAAGTGAAGAAAAGCTGAATTTCCTTTTATGTTAATATTTACATTAAATAGTTTTTATTTTTGTACAGCAGTGATGCCTTTGAACCCTAACAAATTTGGGTTAAGGTAAGGTGACCAGACGTCCCGATTTTTAACAATTTGTCCCGCGTCGTTTTAAAAAAGTCCCGATTTTTTTTTGGTTATTGAATTCCTTTTATTTTTGGTTGTCGAACTGGAGATTCCGTTTTTTTTTTCCTTTCTGGTCCCCCCCCCCCGGTCAATGGTGTTTCGCTTTGGACGATGTAAAAATCTGGTCACCTTAGTTAAGGTCATTTACCGTGAATATTTTATTTTGAATTTATAACATTAAAAACATAAGAGCAGCCTATATCTTGTTTAATGTTAGAATCTGGATTGCACATTCAAATTCTAACTTTCAGTGATTCACTTGAACTTATTTAAATATTATTCATACAGCAGAATGCTCTATTTTAACTAAATGGGATCAACAGTGTCAAGATAATTGAAAAAAAAAATGGATATTTAGTGAACAAAAAATGTTCAAAATTGAAATATTAGTGTTTCTGCAGCCATTGTCCAGTGAATCTTCTTAGCTGTTCAGTGTTTTAAAGGTAAACTTCCTTGCTGATGTTTCATCTCTAGTTGCCCAGTTTCTTTATTCTAAGACATGTTCAGAGCTTTAGATCCACTACTTAAGTCTGGGGGGGGGGGGAAATCCTAGTTAAGTAGTAGATCTGAAGCTCTGAAGATTCTTATAATTCAGGGGGGAGGTTATAACATCTCTAGGACTTCTGAGTAAGTTCTTAGGACATGTGGGAACTTGCCGATTCATGGGAGACAGCTGAGAGTTTCTGGGTAACATCCCAGACATCATCTCATCTCTCCAATGTAATGGATACAAGAAAAATCAAATCGTAAGCACCTTCAAGAAAGTTGAACAACGAATCCAGAAACAAGATCAAACTAAAGAAGACCCTGAACTGGCACCTACAGGCAATCTGCCTCCCATTCATCAAAGGACAGAATTGGCCCCTGCTTCAAGAAGAATATAAGAATTGTGTTCAAGACTGAGAAGAAGATAAAAGAATATCTCAGAAACCTGAAACAGAAGACACAACCGGAAGCTCCAGGAGTCTATGAAATTTCCTGATCATATTGATGCAAGGTTAAAACCTTCCTGGATTGGTCATTTAAAACCCACACTCATTGGCCGATCCGAGAGATAAAGACCGCATGCGATTAGCTCCCTCTTCCAATGGCGGACCGAACAGACACTCTGACCTTACTTGACCTGTCGCTGAGAATCTGACTAAAGGGGGTTTTATGACTTTGACCCGTTTTCGGAATCCACCAAAACTATATATATATATATTTGTATATTTTTGTAAATAAAGTGTATGTACATTATGCTGAAATGCTGCTAGTCGACTCCACTCTTTTTATTGATGACCACACAATATGGCAAGAAGTACATAAGTCAGATGAAGAGGCAAATCACAACAAGGATTTGCGAACACATTAAGCAATTCCAAGTAAGCAAGACCATCAAGCCAGCAGTGGCAGAACATTTCTACTAAAGTAAGACCAATAATATCCCGTTTGACAAAGCCACCATATTAGCCCATGAAGAAAGATCTTATCTCAGGATAATAAAGAGAAACTATAGAAATAAACAAGACACTTCAGAATTTCAATAGGGAAGGAAGCTATCCCATAACAGAAGCCTGGTTACTGATACTGAAGAATTTATCAAAAAGAGTCAATATCCTAAGCATAATTAAATGAATGTATGAATATGAATTATGAATGTATAAAAGTTGAAGAAGAATCTGGAATATTATCCAGAAACCATCAGAAGCCTCCCATGTTGCAGCAAGTTCCCACAAATCTTAGAAATTACTCACAACACAGCAAGTTCTAACATGTCCTAGGAACTTATCCAGAAGTAGTAGATCTCAAGCTCTGAAGATGTCTCTGATAGCTAGAGATGAAATGTCAGCAAAGACGTTTTCCTTTAAGATGAGATGCCACCCGAACAGCCAAGACGATTCAATGATCAAATTACTTTTAAATTTCTCTTCAATGCATTGCATTTCTTAAGGACCATAAAAGATGTCATAACATAAAAATTAGAATTTAATTAAAAGATGTAATTGAATGAGTAAAAAATAAAATAATTTATATTCTTCGAACACTTCTTTATCATCAGGGCGGGGGAAAGAAGCTTATACTAGCTTTAAAAACGATTAGAGAAGGCTGTTTGCAAAACAGTGAGAGATCTCGTTTCCATTATGAAACGATGTTTTTTTTTTCCATAGACCATAAGAATAATAAATCTCAAATAAATAAATATGCAGCCTAAGAATCAAATCTTTCCAAATTATGATTTGAAAAATCGGATTCTACAGTAATTAAAAAAGAATAATTCTTTAAGCTTTATGGGAACAACTGACTTACATGTCATCTTATTCGAAGAAAAACATAAATATTAAAAACAATCTATCCTTTATTACATCATTATTTCTTTCTTTCTTTTATTACGCGAGATTTATATAAATTATATTCCATTACAGATCAATGAATCTTATCATAATTTTTTTTTTCTCTAGAAGTTTGCATTTTAGTCGGATTTTAAAATTTTTAATTAAAGGCAAGAATAATTTTTATGGCGAATATTTAAGATATTTACAAAGTATTTACTTTGAATCCTCCAGAAAAAAGCTTTCATTCATTCAGTCATTGAAAAAAAAGAAGAAAAAGGCTTCATAGAAGATATTTTGATAATGGAAAACTAAGTGAATAGGACAAGATAGAGGAATATTTATTTAATTAACACGTTCAAATAGTTCAAGTTTTCTTTTTTTTTGTAAAAATGACCGGAAACGGAAATAGATGCCAATGGTTTTATTTCCTGCCACTAGATGTCCTTTTCTGCACAGCCTGATCTACAGCTGTCATGTGCTGGTAGAGAGAAAGTTATGTCCAAATACATTTTCTTCTAATCTATGTAGGTAAAACGTTCTGAATTGTGCTTAACCTGTTGAATCGAAACCACCTCATTGTCTTTTGTTTTAATAGATTTAAAATGTAGATTAATTCTTTACGTGTCTATTCTTTTCATGCCCGGCTCTTGAAAATTATAGGAGAAAGAGAGGGGTTCATCTGAGTCCCAGTAGTGGACTTATGATACTTTTAAAGCACGAAAGAATTTAAACATTTAATGTATGTTTAAAATGCCTCGGTGTCACTTGAAATATTAGTAATTAAAATTGAAATAAACGAGTTATATTAAACTTAAGATATAATCAAAGGACCGCTGTCCACTGGCTCATTCCCGGGATTTGAAAGCTCTTTTCAAATTCTATTCCGTGAAAGAAAAACAATTTCAAGTTCAATTAATGGCCTCACCTTTGGCATCAAAAAAGCACAAGAAAAATGTCAGAGATTTATTATTTACCGTTTATATATTTTCGATTTGATACAATAGGGACTTTTAGCTTTGTTTTCATGAAGATGTCTATTTTTTTTTTTTTTTCTTTCTATTAACTTCAGTTTAAAGATTTTTTTGTTTTGTTTTTATTTTAATAATAAAACAGCTAATAAAATGTATCGTTCAATTTGAATAAAAAAAAAATTGACCCTAGGTAAAAAAAAGAAATTTTGAAAAGATACAAAGGTGTTATTTTTTTTTTTTTATATTAAGTTGTTTTAATATTTTTACTTGCGTTTCAAAATGAGATGTTAATCTTCTAATTTCTCTTGTTAAAGAAAATGGACTTTTAAGTCTGCACTTGTTAATAAAGTGGGGGCTTTTGGACTGGCAGACTGAGTTGATAAAAGCTCTATCAGTATACTGATAGCAGCCTGCCAATTTGTAAATGCTGTGCCATTATAAGTTTTTATTTTATTTGAAAAACAAATAAAATATTTTAAGGTTTCTTTCAAAATAAATGATAGATGGACTCAATTTTTGTGCATTTATGAATTTGTTAGTATCACATGAAATTTCTTGGTTAATGGTCAAACGATATATCTTGTAAAAATTAGATTTTCTTCCCAAGTCCCTAGTAATAAAATTTTCGTGGAAGTTTTTCTAAGATTTTGACAGTATTGTTATTTTAATGCTTCAATAAGTTTGATGCTAATCCAGAAATGTCTTATATAAATATCTTTGAAGTTAAGCATTCCTATTCAATAGAATAAAATTTATCTATCAAATTTTTAGTTTTAATAACTTAAAATGTCTTTACCTGTCTTCTGAGTTTAAAACTCTGCTTTTATTAAAATTTGCCCTAATCTGTTTGCTCCGATACTTCTTAGTCTATGGAAAGTAAACACTACTTTGAAAAAGTTTAGGAGTCTCTGAATTTATAATTAAAAAAATTGATAGTGACGTTCTTCAATGGAATGTTTATTCTAATTATAAACCATGTGTTTAGATTGATACTGTTTTGTAAATAAGTGAAAGGATGGGATTTTGGATTCTTAGCATGATTTAGTTTTATATTTTAATTAATATAGTTCTTTAGGAATTTTTTAAAATTCTTCGTATAGTTGAATAAGATCTATAGGAAATTCATAAAGGAAGACTTAAGCTGTTATTTTCAGAGCTGTTTTTGCTTGTTATTTTCATTTGCATAAATTAACATTCTGGAAATTTCATAAATTGAAATGGAAAAACTGAATAGTGTATGTAACTTCACAAAACATTTTCTTCATAAGATTCATATATGGTCAAAAGTAGCCATAAATGGAACAATCTATAAAAGAAAAGCACTGTATTTGCTTTTCATGAGTGGAGCAAAAAATAGAAAGCATTTTGTAAATTTCTGAAGAAACAAACTCCAAATCAGTAGAAGTATCAACTGATGCAACCATATCTGCTTTCTGAAGCAGAATTCGTTATCAGTTGTACAAAGATGGGCTGATCTTTAAAGTTAAAAATGGAAATTGTTTGGGAACCTTGTATAAAAGTATTAATGAAAATCTTAAAGATAAATCTGGAATTTTGTATTTCCTATCAAACTATACATAGTAAATTATGAGGGATGTGAACTGAAGAACAGTCTATAAATCTTGTTATAGATATACATACTCCATGCTATTTACATTCCATTTGTGATATATTGATAGATAATTGTATTTGAAGAAAAATAATTTGAAAGAATGTATTTATCTACTGCATTGAAATGTTTACTAAATTTATTTTCTTTTGTGAAAGTTCAATCATACATAGGGTGACCAGATGTCCCGGAAAATTGCCTGGATTCTGAAAATAGTCCCGGATTTTCTAAATCAAGGAAGTCATTTTTTTTCATTGTTAAAGTAGTTTCCAGATTTTTTTTGTTTTTGGTTGTGAAAATTGTCTGTTCCGGATTGATGCCGGAAAAATCTGGTCACCCTAATCATACATTGCCTTCTTGAAGAAAATTGTTGTAGCCAGGATTTTTTGGGTTTTTTTTTTTTGAAACCAGAAATGATTAGAAATTCCTGAGCAGGCTTGGACTTTTTACATCTGAGCAAATAAAGTTCAGTTGATAAGAATTGGTATTCAACAGCAAAAGTTGTCAGTCCAATGATTTCAATTGTATTGACTTCATTTTTATATATATAATTTTTTTTTTTTTTTTTTTTTACTTTTAAAAGATTATCTGCAGATGATTCAAGACTATTCTCTAATTTTAAATAGTTTGCTCCTTGATGCAACAGTGAATTTGAGTGAATAGCATCTTTAAACTGATTTCTTGAATGTCGGCTAACATTTTTAGAAGTTGGACTAATGGATTAGATATCCATTTTTCATAATCCTCAATAATGTCAAAGGGTTTGGTTCCTTATTATGTTATCTTTGCAATCAAAAAATGAATGTACACATCAGAAAGATAATATCCTTAATCAGTTCAGCCAAGATGATTCCCGTTTTATTGGAGTCTTTCAAGCTGTGCCTGTTACTTCTATTTGAACAAGTCCACATTTTTTGTTTATTTGTAAAACCACGATCAGGCCAAGAGATTTTCACATTCAACTTATGAATTAAAACGTTGCCATTGTAGTTCCTGCCAATGAATCATTTCTGAGGTGGAGATGCTTGTTCATGAATATATTTTTCGTGACACTGTTTTACTATTTAGTCTAGTAGAATCTATGATTTAAAATGCCATAGAATGTAGTGTCCACATTTTCAGTGATATCCTCGTTCATTCTAAATCAAGGAGAGAGAACAATGCCTAAATGAAATTAATGCTATCAAATTCTGAAAAGATCATACGACTTAAATGGGTAATATCTTGTGATATTCCAGATTCATTTGTTGGCTGAGCTATTAAAATTTTGAAGTTGTAAATTGTAATTGGTTATTTCTTTTTTAGAAAAAGACCTTTTGCATTAATCTTAAACTTCATTTTCAAGATTCAGAACCCATCAAATGGGGTTTTTCTTTTCTTGGAATAGTATGTCAATTTTCTTGTGTATTTTTCTCACTTCTGTATGAAGACTTGTCATTTTCAGAAATCAAGGAATTCAAATTTCTAATTGAAAGCTTGGTAAACCAGTCAATTGCTTTCTAGTATTAATACTAATTCTTGGTTCTCATGACAGCTAAAAATGACTTGTATCTTCTAAGGTTCGAGATAAGTTTTTGTTTTAACACCATTTGATTAAAGATGGCGATAGAATTTTGTAACTTTGACTATAATGTGAAATGGTGAATGCATGATAGTTGGAATTAAGAAATTTAGTAAAAACTACTTGTAGATTCGGCAGAGAACAACTTCGTTGCATTAGTTAACATTTAATGAGGAAAGAAAAAAAAGATTTGCTATTTAATTCACTATAAATTCCTTTATTTACAGATAACAAATCAATAGTCACCATGTCCAAATCGGGTGGCAACAAAGATAAAGAAAAAACATTACAAGAAAAATTTAAAAATTTCTTTCGAATTACATCTAAATCACCTGCTGTAACAAGTCCAAGAATCAAAACTGAAGATTTCATACTTACATCAGATATACTTAAGGTAATTTTTTTTTTTTTTTGAAGATCTTTTGTAAAATTTTTAATCTAAATATATTAAAAACCATTGTTGCTTTATATATCATAAATGATCTTTACTACTTAGTTTGTTTGTTTATTTCAACAGAACTGTAACATTTTGCTTGTTGTTAATTGAATATTTTACACTTACGATTAATTCTGTAATAGATAAGATGGCTTTAATAATTAAATTTTAAATTTTGATTGTATAATATTGATTAATGTTTGTGTCTTCATTGTTTTGGAGCAATTGAGAACAATCATGAAAGCATAAAATTCTGACTTACTGCAAGAGGCTGTATGTTTTATCCTACAAATGAATCATAAATTCATTCAGATTTCTTCATACCAGTGATTCAGACTTTTTTTTAGCTGCCACTTACAACATATCTTTGTATATGTAGTATGAACCAAAATGTAAAATACTGAACCTAAATTAAAGGAATATGTTCAGAATAGTGCTCAAATAAAGGACGACATTAGACCCTTTGGGTCCTTCGATATTGTTGGCTTAGTTCAAAGCAATTGCAAGACATGGTATGATTATTAATCAGGATGTATGTCCATACCCTTTACCCCTCAGCCCAAAACTATCCCTTTCCATGATTTTGTAGGTGTCCTAGAGAATAACTTGCTAGTGGAAATCTTGTTTCGGAAGAGTATAGGCCGTTTTTCACTTACGGGGTTGTGTTGCTGCTGGTTGTCTAGCCGAAGATCGGAAAAGTGTCTTTTGCATAGAATTAACAAACAACAGCTGGGTTTCCATTTACATCAAAGGGTTAAATGCTCGAGGAAGCTTGTGAGAAGGCTTCCTCACTGATCAAGTGATTAGTCAAAGTCAGAACCTCCACACTTTTGAATAGAAGGGGATCTTTTATTGTTTTTGGCTGCTCTAACTCATATGGCCCAAATTTAGCTCTTGGTCATTTTTGAAGGTTAAAACCTGTAGGATTCGACTTCAGCTGGTCCTAACGAGAATGAGCATAACATACAATGGTTCATTGAGGGATGACGAGCACTGCCCATCTAGTGAAAATTAGCCTTGTGTTCAACACGCAGCAATCAATTCTATGATAATCAAGCTCTATTAATCTAAGGGTAAGGGGATGTAAAAACTAAACAAAATATTGTATTGTCTGATACAAATTGTTGTATGTCGGAACTATTTCATTTAATCTTTTGTTCCTTGTTAAAACTTTCACATTTTTAACTAGTTAAATTGCAAGACTTATTTTTTTTTTTTTTTTTAAATAGGATATTAGTCCAGAAAGTAACCTTAATCAGAGGCTGAAAGGGATTCGTGAACTTAGTGAAACTGTCATTTTGAAGCGTCTTGAAGAGGTAATTTTTTTTATATTTAAGTAACTAGTTGTCAAAAAAATATGTATCTGTAATTAAAAATTTTTTTCTTAAATTTACTTTAAAAAGTTCTGTGATTTCTCATGAATATTAAACAAAAGTATTAAGTAGGTACCTTACTATATAAGCTAAAAAAAAAGTTAAAAACTAAAAAAATAAGTTAAATAGGCTGAAGTTCAACTTTATAGAATAATGGAAACTTTTGTTAATATCTTTAATACATATTTTTTTTTTCTAAGCCTTTTAACTTTTAGCACATTGTCTGCTCGTCTTATTAATCTGAAGTATTAATTCAAATCATTTGGAATTCAACAATTAAAGCCAAAATTATTTAGCCATTCCTTGAAATTTAAAACTAAAATTGTAATTCCTTACATTTGTCCATTTTAGATTATACCTTACATGAAGATACTCAAAGTCTTTTGTTGAACTTTATTGAAATTTCTGCTGCCTATAAGATATCTTTTCAAAATTTTCTGTAGTAATATAAGAATGAAATATATGGAGGTTTTGGGGTAAGAAGTTTATTACAAAGTTTGCTGTAGAAAATGTTAGAATTGGAGGATATTCAGAATCCACTAAGATTAGAGACAAAATTGAATTATCTGGTGTAAAAAAAAACGAATAGAAATTTGCTGCTTTAGTGAAATTTCTTGTAAGATTTGCTGAGAGAAGGTTTCTTTTTATTTATAAAAAGATCTACACTATGCAGACTTTGCCGAAGGCTATTCCTAACACAATTATCTTTCCACAATTTGAGTGAGGTTGATAATATCCTCCATCCATTGTTTGTTGTATCTGATGGATTTTGTCATCCTGCCTACTTGTTACTAGTTTTGTGTGGCGAACATCCACGAATGAAAGATTCACCATAGATAATGAAATCTCAAGAGCTTGCTACTTTACCATTGAGTAGCACCTCTATTGAATTGTGTACAGCTTTCATTTTCAAGGATTTCGAAAATCTTTTTCATGGCATAGGTAACTCTCCACTGAAAAATTGCTACCCTAACTTTTGTTTGCTTGAATGATTATCCCTAGTATTTCTACCATTGCTCTGTGGGGCATCTTGTTTTGTTCTAATATTGAAGTGCCTCCCATCCTTGTTGAAATTGATTTTTCTCTTTCAGTCCAGATGAAATTCTAGTAAACTAGAACAGAATCTTCTCAATATCTGATTTTAATTATTTTGTTTATAGAATGGTATTGAAGCACTATGGCAGGCAGTGAGAGACCTGGTAGGACCTAATGTTGCCAAAGAAACACGCCAAACAACTCTAAATTTTGTTAAATGCTTAATTGAAGGGCAGGTAAGCAGACTTATGTAATTTTTCTGAGGTCATTATAAAAACTTGTACAATGAAATCGAAATTTTATAAATTTAAAACTAGAGACACTTTGTTTTACATTGCACAGGTTGCACCAAAGAGAGAATAAACAGTAAAGGGTAATAAAATCACGAAGTAAACAATTAATATAACATTCATTTACATTTTACCTACATTAATCTAATATCAAGTTAATTAGATTTAAGGCTCAATAATTGCAAATAAAAGGTTGTTGCTTAAGGTTGAGTCAGGTTTTAATTCAAGGCAGGCCTTAGAAATATTTCCATGATTGTTTCCTCTTTACATAACCTATGATTTCGCCCAACTATTAAATGGGATATGGATCTTTTATTAGTTAAAGACAGATAAGCGTTGACTGACACCTTAAGTCTTACTCTACTGGTCAAAAATACATTAGGGGCCTGATTCTCCAGTTGAGCCTTCACTGCCATTTTATGGAACCCTGTAACTTTCAAGTCAATTTTGTAAATATGCCATTGCAATTTTACATGTTACTGTGTCGTAACACAAAAAAAAAAAAAAAAAATCAAAAGTAATAAATTGATAAAAAATGAATAGAGAAATTATTTATCTAATAAACAGTTTCTTTAGAGCAGACATGGTCTCTTTTAATAAAAATAATGCATAAATTTGCCACTGGCAACAAACAAATCCTCACAGCTAAGCACCTGTAATTCTTGTAGTATGGGTGATGATTGTTGCTGATGGCATAATGTGATTCACTTGATTTCATCAGCATTTGAAGCTGTGCTTTACATGTTTAATATAGGCATATACATTTTTAGATTCTCCCTCTTTTCCATCATATTTTTGTTATTTTTGAATTTTGAGTTTTTTTTTGACCCTTCAGGAAGTCATAGAGAAAGTTGTAACTTGAACAGTCGTAAATCAAGAATTATTTATACTGATTAAACTTTCATTCTTCTTTAATTTAAATTTAAAATATCTAGATTATTTGCTTTTTACTTCGAAATACTTGCTAACTTCTCTGCCAAAAAATTTCTTTCTGAAAAACAAAAACAAGCTGAATTTGATATTCATTATGTACAACTTGTCTTATATTGTAAAAAAATCACACTATTTTATCAATTCCTAAGCTTTTGCTAGCCATGTTTTTCAGACCAAAAAGCAGCTTCACATTGGTATGCTGTTGTACAGTTGCATTTTAATAAATATAAAATTAATTTCAATGTATATAGTTGATAAATTTGTGATTAACACCAATGGATCTTTGTCTAAATTGTCAGTTCCACCCTATGTTCTCAAACTGCATCAGATCCAGTGCTGCTTTTACTTGAAGGTTTTTATTATGCGAGGCTCAAAAAAACTACATTTCATTTGAAGTGAAACTAATGCCATGTAAAATGGCTCAAATGGCACTGGAGAAAGCCACTGTATTTATTGCACTGTGGGATTATGTAGATGAAAGTAAATTCTCTGGAGTCTGGCTTGAAGAACTTTCATTGACATAATCCTACAATGTGAGAAATACAACAATACATTTTTTCAACACAATATTTCAAAAAAAATTGTAATTGTTTGGATTTTTGAGCTTGGCTAAATCTATAATCTTTCATTCTTTGATCTCATAATTGAATTCTTTTGATTTCCTTGGAGGTCTGGCAAATCTTGTAATTCTGAAGCATTGCCTTTTGTATCAACTTATTTTATTCTTTTATTTTATTCTTTACTTTCTGGACACATTCTGAAAGATAACTAATGGAAGTTGTCAAAGGTTAAATGTAGTCAATTGCAATTCAGGCTATTTGTTGCAATCAGTTTAGCAGCATTGCATGCAATTTTTTTAGACTGCAAACTTACAATTTTAGATAAGTTACTTTTTAATTAAGAAAAATATTAATTTTGTATAAATTATTAAAGAATAATAAATTTTGCCATTTTTTTGTGATTTTTTTTCATTCATGGTATTTTTTTTTTTCCAGTATGAAAAATTAGGGATAATGAGAGCAAATTTCTTTAAAGTTATAGAAAGGCAGGATGTTGCAGAAGATTTGTCTCTTAGGTAAGTATGAATAAAGGATTAATTGTTACATCTTTTAAAGATTTTTTTTATTTTTAATTTTCTGATAATATTGATAAATACAGTGTGGAAACAAAAAGTTTTAATTGATAGTTGGTTTTACTGTGATGTTTTTTTTTTTTTTTATTGATACAGTACAATCTTTACAGCTCATTTCCACCATTTCAAATTAATTTCTAAAAAAATTGCCAAAGATGATTTGGTGACAGAATGAATCATCACCCATATAACATCAAAAATTCTATTTATCCATCAGCATTAATATTCAGCAAGATGACAAACAGTAGTTTTTAGAGAAACATCTCTTCCAGCTGGAAATGCCATTCATAGAAGTCTTTAAATATAGATGTACTTAGACTTGACAGTTGCTTTACAGTTCTGACAGCTTCATTAGACTACCCTACTGCTTGCATCGTCCAGCACTGCTTTTCAGTTTTCATTGAGAATCTTGTAAAGGATTACGCCTGTTACACAAAAATTTACAGGGAAAAGAAAATGCAGTCAGTGTAGCGTGCTAACCCAGACACTGCTTCCTGCTACATAAGTTTGAGTTACTAGAGTGATCTAGAACTGACCTGTCTTAAGTTCATGATTTGTAAATATGTTGATTTAATGTTACTTGAATAGGTAAGAAAATTATTAAGTGAGACATGTTGAAACTAAGGATTTCCAAAACCTATACCAAGATCTTATTAGTATTTTGTAATCCTGATTGATCGTGAGTCAATGAGATAAAGATGAATGTTTTCACATCAAATAAGATGAGGACATTTTTCTGTTATGCAGAAGCCAGACACTTATCAAACCTTTAGATCGAGGATGCTTTGGAAATACATATGTAGTAGTGGTATGTTGAGTATTCAGGCTACTGAAATGATAAAGCAATCTGTTCTTGAAGATCTTAAAGAGTGTTCTGAATTGAATGAAGATTACATAATGGGAAGTCAAAGTTGTGAATTTGAAAGTGTGGTCTTTGAATGCAGAATATATTAATGTCATAATTGATGCTTTGTATTCTGAAGTAACATAGAATAATGCTTCTTCTTGAACATTATTGATGAAGTCATTGAACTATTTGCCGTTCAGATGTATTAAAAAAAGTGACAAATATGAAAAGATGGCTGAATTTCTAGTAGACAAAGAAGGCAATTTTTGAATTGCAGTGAGGGCAAGTAAGATAAATTGCAGAATTCATAGACTTCGTAGATTTATTACTGACAGTGCAACAGGGGTCAGACTTAAGTTAGACTTCTTATTTCATAATGGAAAAAATAAAAGCCTCTTAGAAGGGTGAAAATGATGAATCAGTGTAACAATAGGAATTGGTGGAATTGAAATTAATGTTGGTGAATCTGCCGAGTGATTGAGGAGTAGATAAAGTAGTTACTAAATTTTGCTTTAGATTATTTTTTTAATAGGCTTTATTTAATCATTTTTTTTCCCTTTCAGGTTTGAAATCCTCAAAGCTTTAAGTGAAAATGGAAGGGACATTCAACATTTTGAATGTGAAATGGGTAAGATTTTATTTTCATCATTCTGGTAGTCATTCCCAGTCTACTTCACATTTCAGCTGATTTCGAACAGAAAGATCCTTTTAATTGTCTCCATACAGACCTTTTGAAGGGAAGATAAAAATGCAAAGCTTTTGAAGCATCCTTGTAAAGTTTGGGACTGCAAGCTTTAACTCCTACTTAACATTAAGCCTGTAGTTTACTCTTCCATGCATCCTTCAAGTTCTGAAGAATCTTTAGTTATTTAGGCTTCAACAGCTTTGCTTGGTAACAATCAGTTTTGTCACCAATTCAGTTTTTTTTGTCATCAAATTCAAAGAAAAATTAAGAAACTGTACATACTCAAGAGGCATGATATTTTATATGCAATCTTGTTTTGTGTATGCACAAATCCAAACCTTGATTAGGTCTTTCCATTCATCCTGCAGATCTAGACCCATTTTAAAAATCTTCTGGGTTTTTCTTTCCCTTGAACATTCATTTTCCATTAGTGTAATTCCAGACAAAGAATTCACTGTTCCTCATTAGCTCATATACAAATGATGTTCTCCTATAACTCGGTTTGCTTGAGCTTAACTTGAAATTCTGTTGCTTTAGACCAATACTTACCAAAGGCCAAAAGAATTCTTTGCTTTATTACTGATCTTATATTGTAGAATTTATAGAATTATCGTGGCTATTGTAATGAAACTTCATGTAACTTGTTACTAATGCCTAAATCACACCAGCATATTTTTCAACATTGTTTTCATCATTGACGCTCTATGATCGTGTGATTTGCCTCTGTTGGCCATTTTCATTACTGATTCCATCATTGGAAAAATTTAGAAACTGCTCTATTCGCAATGTTGTTTTCAGTGCTGATCGTTAGTGAGTTCCAGTCAGAACAGACCACCTTCGAGACCGAAGTAGCCGACCAGTGCCATTTTGGCCACCGTTTCAATTGAATCCGAAGGCTATTAGGAATTAAATATCACAGTGAGGAGATTATTTTTCAAAAATAAACAATATTTTTACTGAAATAAATTAATTCTATGCGTCAGAATGTGCAGATGTCAACTTTTTAATGAGATTTCATTTCTTCTTGAGCTGCGTTAAGGTCGCAGGGGCTTGTGGGATACTCGCTGTTGTCAATCGAAATTAAGTTCGCTTTTGCTTAAAAAGTAGAGATGCTTGAATACAATGTACAATTAGTTTCGAGCAGATTGACAGCTTGCTAAAAGTCATTTCAAATTCTACCTAAATTGCGTTGCCGAAACACTATTTTAACCTCTAAAAAAAAGATTAAATGCAGTCTTTTCGTAACTGGGAAAAGCTTTGGAGTTACCACCAAAATCTTTTCAGCTCAACTCTGATTGGCTAGCGCTCTGCCAATCATATGCACTGTTTCACCATATTTCGTTGATAAAGGTAGAAAGCAAGGATGGGGAACCCTTCACTGAAATAATGTTCATTTCAGTGAAGGAAAACAATGTTGAAAAAATAGGCTGGTGTGATCTGGGCATTAATGCAGAGACATCTTTGTTTAAAATTTAAAAAAATGTACTTTTATACAATTTTAAGTTTGTCTGATTATATTGTAAATTTGATATTTAATCTTAAATTAATGCATGCATCATATAAGAATGGCTTTGTACAAATATTTATTTATTTTTTTAATAAGACTTTTCTAATATCACTTCATGTAAATGTATTTGAATTTTTAGGACCATTTCTTTTGAATTGGATGCCTCAAATTATTATTTCTAATAGAGCAGATGATTTTTTGTCACTATTGGTAAATGTGATAAAATATAATTCTGCATATTTAGACGAGACGATAGTAACAGAGCTAGTAGAGTAAGTTTATTTTCAATTCTCTTGTACAACAAGATTTTTAATTCATTTTTTTGTTTTGTTTTTTTTCCCTCATGTTCTATGTCTAATTCTAGATTCACAAAGACCCACTTAAGTTTTATTCTTTGAAAAAGTAATTAATCAGCCTTAATTCAGTGGTATTTTCAATTGATCAAAAACTAGACAAATCTTGAAACAAAAATTAGTTATTTCCCTTGCCTGCTTATTTCAGAATTGTGTAAGATTACTATGAAACTAAAATTTTGTTTCCAGTGATTCATTTGAATAGAGGAAAAATCATGACTTCAATGATTTTAATATGGACAGTTTTGTTAGTATTCATAAAACTTAATGCATAAAACTTTAATTCTTAATTCTAGTCAGTTTTGAACAGAAAAATGATTTTTTTTTTTTTAAAACTGAAGATTAATTTCTTCAATTTTCTTAAATGAGAAATTAGAAGCTCTATTCTAATTCATTTTAATACTTTCAGGAGAACCTGTACATACATTTATCAGACAAATTCTAAGGATGGCATTCTGGTGAGTTATTCTAATGTTGAATTTCCTCAAAGTCTATACATATGTTTCAATATTATAACATCATTACCTTGAAAATCAT